>JAGFBZ010002604.1:752500-997500 GCA_018398805.1 Hirundichthys speculiger | reverse complement strand
AGACAGAAAAGAAAACACTGAATGCATAAAAGCAGTGTTTTTGGCAGTACAGCGCCATAGCTATTGATGTAAAAACTTAAGTGATTTAGGTTATAATCAAGAAAACCATGGAAAATGGTAAGATATCAGCTCTTAAATAAAACTCTTATGAGCAATCTTTGTGGTTATTGTTATGTTTGTCCAAACAAATGTACCTTTAGTTGTACCAGGCATTAAAATGAACAAGAAACTGTTTCACTACCAAATTAATGCGACTGCTTTGTCTATAATTAATAAATGGGACGTTTTAAAAATACTTATTTTGGTGAGAAAATATTTGGCGGTGCATTTTAAGTATTCATAGCATACTAAATTTTTTTTTTTGTTTGTTTGTTTTAACTGAGAGCATGTACACATTCAAATCCTGTCACAAGTCACACCATTGTGAAGATATGAACCCACCGTCTGTGTCCCTCCACAGCACCATGACATGAGTCAGTGATTACTCAGCCATCAGGGGTTCTCCCTTCATCAGAAATGACCTACCTCAACCCAGAATTTCTTTAAAGGGAAAACCCTATTCATGTTTTCCCTTTGCTGAAGTTTTTAAATTGTGATTCTCTTTGTTAGCTACTGAAACCTGTTATGTGAACTGGTGAACTCCCATTCCAGTCAACACTTGCTCCTTGTGATGTTCAGTGCATGAAATTGAACACCTCCTTTCCATGCCGTTCTTGTTCTGCACTTCTCTTTGGTTTATTTTTCTTTTCTGTATAAATATTTGTCATTGTTTACCGACTTTTATTTTGAACTGGTCAGTTTACAATGTTGTGGAAGTTGTAGTGGAGATATATGAGTCGACAACTTCTCACGGTGTAGACAGAAGCATGCGTCGTTTTATTAATTCCACAAGTCAACAACAAGAAAAGATAGCGCTCTCCATAAAAGGAAAAAGTATGTCCAAAAAACATCACAGTACTTAAAGGGACCATAACACATTAAGCGCATAGACCAAGACACTACTAAAAACATAAAGTGCTTGACAACCTGAATAAACACTGTATGGTAATGCTGCAACTAACATCTCTAGCCAGGTGAATTATGTACACATACATGTGAATGATTAAGGCACAACAATGTGTTATATTTTATAGTAATGCTACATTTCATAATATAATCACATTGCTCATTTTAATTGAGCCGGACATTATTCTTTGTAAAAAAGTAGAAAGTTAAGATAATTTTTTTTAAATGTATCAAATCCTTGGCTACAGTGCCTCTAAACTGCTGTTTAGTTTTATAACAGTCTTTGGCACAAGTAGGATCCTAGCACGTGTTACTTTTTGCTGATATGACGTTAACCAAAGTCCCATCTCAGCCAGCACCAAACCACAGATGCTTAGTTTTTCAGCATTTCCACCAACTTTTGCATCAGCTCGAAACCTTTTCCCATGTTCAAGACATGTCATTCTGCTTTCCATCTAAACACCGCAGCGGTGTTCAGAAGCTGCTGCCAGTAACCAAGTTCAGGTAGTGTGTTCCCATTAGGGTCACCGCAACCCAGACCACATCCGTTATTATTCAATGCTTACTAAGAGGAAACTCTAAATACATGCAGACATCCAAGTCTCATCTTCATATTTATGACAATATGTGTAAAAGTTCCCACAGTGGGGTTAACAAAGTTAAGTTTTGCTTTCCTGAGAAGTGGACAGACTATCACTGATGTGACTGAATCAGTTCTGGCAATGCCAGTGACAAAACTAGTCACTACTCAAAGGGCGTGTGTGAAAATATGACTCCCGACTGATTTTTAAGGCATCTTCAGTGAAGTTGTGAGAAAGGTATCTAAAGTCAATGATATGTAATTTGTTGACATAGACTGTTTTATCTTAGATATTTTCAGGAATGTACAAACCCTTCAAAACTTTCTTCAACTAGATAGACACAAAAGACATGAAAATATGTTACAAACAGTAATGCACCATTTTCTCTTCTGCCAAAGAGGAGAGTTCTTTTTCTTATTTTGAAGAAAAGCAATGTCGCTGTAACAGCTGATTTTTGTTTTTATATTTCAGTACCAACATGGCTTACTACAACGTGCATCAAGTGGTTACGTCAGCCACTAAGCTAGTGCCACCTGCTATGTTATAACCTTGTAGAAAAATCCTTTTGTGCCTTCTGCTTCATGTCAGAGTAGCTACAGTTTATTGATAGTTATGGCTTAATTTATTATATTAATAAATGTATTATCCTAATGACATTAGTATCTAAAAGTCATCACAAGTGATGTTGTTTATGAATTAGTTCAAGCAAGCCAGATTTATTTGATATTCTTTTTCAGTAGCATTTGTTTTAAATGGCAATGGTACATTATGCATTCATGGCACAGGTGTGACAGTAAATGTGTGGACCGGCCTGTCAAGTGACTTTATATCCTGTAGTAAACAATCTTCTGATGAATTATTGAGGCCCTGAAGGCACACAGATAAAGCCTGTATGTCTCCTCCAGATATGTAGCACTTCTCTGGAGTGTAGCAAATGGAGTTTAAAAAGCTCTATTGATGTACTTACACATGAGTGGGAAATGGGAATTGATGTTTTAAATGACTTCTGATCCTCTCTTCCCTCAGACCTGTATTGCCTGTTGCCACGGTTACTATCAGATTTCATTATTAGTGAATCCAGGACTGCTGCACATTGCACAAATCCTGCCAAGCAAAGACAGAGGCTGGGTCTGTTACATGAGCGTGTTATGTAGCTCGGATACTGTTTCAGTCCAATGTGGGATCAAAGATTTTAGGCCTGATTTAAAAGTCCTGTCATTTATTTTTTTAAGACCATTTATTGGCCGTAGAACAGACGGTAAACCCTGACAGTCATTTTAGAAATACACACAAAAAAATACCTTGTTAACAGTCATTTGGTTTAAGGTAGTATTTTACTTTTTTTTTTTTTTTTCAAATAATCTGTGTTTCTGGCTCCTTAATGAATTTAAGTTTCAATTTTCAGCATTTATTGCTTTTTTTTTGTCTTCAAAGGGAAATATTATGACTGATATTTTAACAGATATGATGTTTGTACATCCAGTACAAGCATGTGTTTGAGTTATAATCATTTCTGGTCTCCATTAAAATCCAATGCACTTCTAATATCTAGTTGAAAAGTAATTAGTTGCAAGCACCTGTTGTTGCGTGCTTAACTGCAAGCATGCAACTTTCTACTATCCATAGGTATTGTTGGTATACAGTTATAGAATTCTCTGCATGTTTTGTATCTTAATAGATAATGTGAAGTTGATGTTTCATTTTATGAAATTCTTACTAATTTGATTGTTAATAGAAAATCACATAAATATCCTGCTGACACCAAGGCTTTCTGTTCTTTGCAGCGACCCTATCCTTTAACCTTTAACCCGTTAACCTACCGGATTATGTTTTATAGTGTAAGACTATCCTCTGAAGTCACATCTCGGTACATTTATATTAACACATAAAAAATTATAAACATATGTATTCTCTGAAAAATTGAAAAAAAAATTCCAAGATTTCAGAAAAGTCTTTGTTTTAACCACCATATTTGTGTTTTTAATTGAAAATACATGTTGGTTGAGCGATGTGCTTGACTTTTTACATTACTTGAATATATTTTATTGAACCAGGCTTATAGCCACTTTTACTGAATCACAATGATAATTAAAATAAATAGTAATAATAAAAATAATACTTTATTAATCCCCAGGAGGGAATTTATACTGAAACAGTATACATTCTCAATTTATACTGTTGCAGTATAAATTGAGAATAAATTAATGCAAAAACCCACTGAAATGAATTGATGAACTGTTGAAAAGTTAGTGTATCAGAGAAACTGCTGTGTTGAAATCTCCAGAGATCTCCATGAATGTATTGGAATGTTGCATTTGTTGCCAGGCAACACTGGAGCCGATGACCTCACATGCAGTGTTGGCAGATAACACAGGTGAACTCTCTAATTAGACAACATAGCAAATAAAACATAGCCAGATGTTCAGTATCCAGGTGCAGAGATGTTCCTCCACAGTAACATGTCCAGTATTACATCCCTTATTAACAAGCACTGCAGTCACTTAGTCCAATATGTCTGCAGTTGCTGTCTCCCTACTTAAAAGCTGAGTATAGGGGTATTGAGGTTCATAATGTTCATCCCTGACTTGGTGAAACACGTAGTATGTAATTATTGACAATCAGGTTTGGTCTTCATCAGTGCTCCAAGCCAGTTTTATGTGCCAGTGATCACAATCTCTGTTACAGTTGGAGAGAACTTTCACCTTCTTGCTCACTGTGTATTTCTCCTTCCTTAGTTCCTCAATGGCTCATTTTTAAACTTTCTGGCTTTGGGGTATGATCCTGAGCATTATTTGGACTTTGGAATGCTCAATCAGTGATTCCTGTATGTAATTAAGTGTTCCTGTTGTCACAGCTTCTCTTCACAACAGATGTTGAAAGGGGCCATAATTAACAGCAAATATTTCCTCAGCAGCACAGTATCCAAACCAGCGTAAAAAAAAATGTTTTCAGAAAAGAAAGTCATGTTAGACGACAAAAGCTCTATAATCATAAGATAATGCAAAAAAAAAAGAAGACATGCTCATAGTTACTGCCACAGGCTATCACCAGTGTGGTTCCATCTTACAACTCAAAATCACACAATCATATAACTTTAATATAACTAATGTAATCATATAGCTGTTTTATCTTTGTGCGCATCAAAATGTGGTGCTGGATTGTTTCCACTAGCACTAGCAAGCAGGATTTGCTGCTTGTTGTCTGGTGTCAAGGTTTGACAGTATTCTTTTTAATGAGCACTAGCGTTTATGAAACAGCTTTAACGGCTTCTTCATACTAAAGGTCATTGGGAGAAAGTCAGGGGTACAGCCTAGAGAGGTCCTCAAAAAAGGGAAGGGAAAAAACCATTCAAAAAGGAACAGAAATCTATAAAATAAATTCCTTACATATGATCATTTATTTTGACATTCCTAGCAATACTGAGACAGGAAACATTCTTAGCACTGCTTTGTTGGTTTTTGTGCATGGTGTTTAGCTCAGCCTGGCCTTGTTGCTGTTTTGAACAGATTCACCCAGACAGAAGGTGAAAAGATATGTAGTAATCCACATAAAGATAAAATGACTCTGTCATATTCACTTGCTGTCTTTATTCAGATGCAGCAGATGGTGAACTCAGATTCTCGATTTACCAGCAGCCAACAACCAATTGAAGCGGCACTTGGGCCCAGGAGCCAATCAGGCATTAGCCATCAAAGCCAATTGTCCACTATCAACCAATCCCAGCTGGGGCTCAATGGAAACTCTACTACCCATAATTCCCCTTCACCTCCTGGAAGTAAATCTGCCACACCATCTCCCCCTAGTTCAGCACATGAGGATGACAATGATGATGGACTCAGGGTAAAACACACACACAAACACACACACACAATGAACAGAAACACATAAAGTTAGTGTCTTATGTTGCTGTGAGTCATTTTGTCCTTAACTCACGGAGCTGTAAGCACTGAGATGTAACCTCCATTTTTGTGTGTATTTAGAGAGTGGAGAATTCTAATGTTATGTGTCATAATGGACCCATATCGAGATAGAAATCAGCTCCCTCACTGTAAGCTGTCTCATTTTGAAACAAACTAGCTGCACCAAACTGGTTGTTCATATTATGGTGAAATGAAACCATTTCTGATGAATGATATTTACAAATTTTCTTAGAATCTGCAGATTGTAACGTTATGAGCCAGCATACAAGGTATACTGGTTTCCACAAGGGTGGGGAACAAAAATAACATATAGCCTTACTGCAAATCTAAACAAAGGCTCCTTTGGAGAATTTACATGTGTATCCGTACACATGACATTTACTTTGACTTAACATTAGAAAACAATGTTGCAGTCCAAACACCTTCACTGTTCTACACAGAGGTGGTTACCTGTATCACCACTCACACCTAGAGTCAAACGTGAGGCCATATGACCAACTAAAGCTTGAAAGCATGTGATACAATAAAAATGATTCCAAGCACATCAGTAAATCTACCGAGTGACCAAAAAAGAGATGTTTAAATTTTGTTAAAACTTTTGACTTTGAAAAAAAAAAAAAGGTCATAAAAAGAAAGGCACAAAAAATGTGTTTCTCATTATTCTGGCATTTAACAAATAGAAAAAATTCTGTAATTCTAACTGACCCAAAACAGGAAAGGTTTGTCTGATTTAATGTCAGTGAGAAAAATAAGGTTATGCATCTTTTTATACAGTGTATGTAAACTTCTGGTTTCTACTGTAACAACATTATGTAATGTTTGTTGTTCATCTGAAGTTCTGCCTGTTACAGATCAAATTCCTTTAAATAAACATCAATCCTATAAAACCTTAGAACTGAAAGAAAGTGTTCATTTTTTTAAAGTACTTATATTCACAACTTTGTGAACTACTTTTTTATTTAAAAAAACAACTAGAGACAAGAGTTGTTGCAATTCTGATACCAGCATCAGAAATACTGACAGATTCTACCTAAGATAAGGGTATCATATCTGCGAATATTTACATACCGTATGATTTTTTTTTAAAACAGAATCCAAAAGAAGTTACTCAGTGCTGCCCTGCAACTTCCATTTTTGAGTCGGCAGGCAGAGAAGCAGCGACGCATGAGTTTTCAGGCTGAGCTAGCTGACTGCCATTCGTGTTATTTTTGTCAATATGGAGTTATTTTACACTGGAAAGTCCCACCAGCAAATATCCAATATGCTTATTATGCAAGGCTGCGGCTTCCTGATGTGGCACAAATGCTGCTAAATGCAACACAAGCAGCCTCATCAAGCCATCTTCATTTTAAGATAACACTGGGACCAGATCGCTACTCAGTATCAGCTGATACCTAAAGCCCGGGTATCAGAATTGAGAATGGAAAAAATGGGATGAGCCAGCTCTATGCAGCATCAACAAATACTTATGTCCTTTGACTAACACATGAGAGAGAGGCTGAAAGTCAGGGGAAAGCAGACATCTCACTCATGCAGCTTTATTGGGACATTCCTGTTGTATTTTTATTACTATGAACTATATATTCAGTAATATACAGTTTATTCAGTTTCAAATACTGTAATCAAAAATGTTGGCAGAATTAATTAATGTAAACATAGTTAAAATGTTTTTTTTATTATCCATTTAACATTAGAAATAATATACCCCATTTTTGTTCTGCTATATCATAGGCTATTGCTATAAATTTTACATATCTGATGGTTCATACAGTTGCTGTCCAATGATTAAGAGACTTTCTTGGGTAAATTCTGGTTCCAGATTAAATTCTCTGTTTTGTTTGTTTGTTTGTTTGTTTGTTTGTTTTATCTGTAAAGTTTTACCTAATGTCTCCACCAGGTGAACATGGTTTTTATTTTTTTCTATATTTTTACATCTGCAACGCCTGTTTCTATCTTCAAAAGATTATTTACGTTGATTGTGTATTGATTCAAAACTGCTGGCATTTTTTTTCTGAGCAGAACAGATTGAGTGTAGCCACCAACTTCTGCTGATGCACTGCTTTGTGGTAGTATCTTGGAGATATGATCTTTTTAATGGGAGTGTAATTTTTAACCACTGCAAGTGGTATAATCTTTTCTGCTGACTGGTGGGGAGCTCCCCCATGAATTATGACTAATAATGTAACCTCAAAAAATAACAGTTGTGGTTAACTTCTTCAAACGGTTTTTTCTAACAATGTATTCAATTGAATACTGTACATTTTTTACTTTATATGTAATTTTTTTTCCTTAAATACATTTCTGCTTCAGAAATAAAACCTTTTAACTGTCTATCTGTGTATTCATCCATCCATTCATCACCCTTGACTTCATACAGTGTAAACCTAGTTGTGTCCTATTTGACATCCCTTTTGCTTCTAAACAGGGAGAAAAGCGGCCAGCAGCCATGGACATCTCAAAGAAACCCAAAACACCAAAGAAAAAAAAGCGAAAGGACCCCAACGAGCCGGTGAAGCCGGTATCAGCCTACGCCTTGTTCTTCAGAGACACCCAAGCCAACATCAAAGCGCAGAACCCTAATGCCACCTTTGGGGAGGTGTCGAAGATTGTGGCCTCCATGTGGGATGGCCTGGGAGAAGAACAAAAACAGGTTGGCCCTAACGCTAAATGTTACTCATTTATTCATGCAAGTGCAGTAAAATTCCAGTTTGCAACACAATTAGCTATTCAACAACTGTAATCATGTAGAAAAGCTATAATTGAGAACCGTGGTGCTGTGGCTCAGGAAGTGGAGCAGTCATCTGCCAACCTGAACATAGTCTCAGTATCTGTGGTAGATCCCTGGAGACTTAGAGAAGGTTACATGAATGTGTGAGGATGGGTGAATGTGGCTTGTAGTGTAAACACAAGTGACCACTACAACAAAACAAATACAGTTCATCTACCATTTAATCCTATTTTAAAACAAAACCCCTAATTGCTCGTAGGTTCTACACAATCATATTGTTCCTTGTGAATTTCACTATAACAGTGAATTTGTATTGTTGCACGTGTTGCTGCAGGAAACTCAGAATTAATGTTTAATACCTTATATACAATACTCTCGCTGTCACGGTTCTTACTTTTGTTCGTCTCTGAATGAAGCCATGAGGAACATCAACCTTATGTCATTTCAACAGACTGATGAGGCCATGAATGTTAAATATTAGGGGTGCACGATAACAGGAAATGATTGACGTCATTTCGATAAGTCCGATATGATGAAATAGCCCCAGATAACATATATATATTTTTGTCAACACGGCAGTGAATGTTATGTTCAAGAAAAAAGGATTTCTCAATAAGGAAAATCAAGGAAAACCCCCTCATGCCAGAAAACAACTTTTTAATTCGGTCATAATTTTGGTAGTTGTTGACTTGAATTAATATTTGCAATATTTTCCCACATGTTACACATAAAAAAATAGAAAAAGGCAGAAAGAACGACTAGCAAACAAGGGAATGGGGGAATTTACGTTACACCTTGAATGCATCCTACAGCGCAGCGTGCTGATAGAAAACAAACAACATGGCGGCAATTGTATGGAACTTCGTTAAAGTTTTCTAAGAAGATAGTTTGCTGGTTATTTGTGACAAATGCTCCAAGCGAAGGAGAGAAAATAGCACAAGCTTTAATACATCAAACCCGATTAGCCATCTGAAACATAACCATCGCTTTTGAAAGTTTTGAAATCGCGCTAACGTGAACAAGTCAGCACCAAACAATTCACTGGGACTTACACACTTCGGCGACGCTTTTGAAAAATCCAAGAAATTTGCCAAAGATGACCCACGGGCAAAGGTGAAATGGGTAGAAGGTAGAAATGTTTGAATCTAACTTGTCAGTGGATTCATTTTCTATGTATATTGATTTATTTTTAAACTTCTGGAATGCATTTTTTCAGTTTGTAATTCTGATGCATGTATTTCCATCAATTCAAGGAGCCTTTATTTTTTTATTCCAGTAATTAATGCACCTTATTTAAGTTGATGTGAGATATCAAATAGGTTTGTTTGATAGCTTTACGAAAATGTTTGAGAGGCTTGCCATTAGTTTTTATTGGAAAAAATAAATATCTGTTCATTTAAAGAGGCAAAACTGTTTTTGGTCCTGTCTTCATAGTATTGATGTAATGGTCTATTTATATGTGTGTTATCGGTTATCGGTATCGGCCTTTAGGAGCTCAAAGTTATCGGTTATTGTATCGGTTTTAAAAAACAGTTATCGTGCATCCCTATTAAATATTCTTTGTCTGAAAGGGGCTTATGTTGTTTTATCCATCTGCTGCTCCTAATAGGACTGCATTTGTAAAAAAAAATCACAATGTTGAGACGATTTTTGAAATGGTTAACTATCTACCCAGTCAACAAAATTCATTATAAGCACAATTACAATTACATTGAAAGCACATTATTTCAGCAAATTCCCCTCAAAAACTAACTACAGTTAGCTGTATTTGTATTCACTACAAAACAACATATTATCTGTTGGACTGATCCCCCGACCAGAGTGAAATACCTCAATTGTTCATTATAGTAAGATCAAGTCTGTATATTGTCTATTTTGTACCCCAAGCAGTGTCTTGTTTTTAGTCTATTAACACATGACTCATGTGTGACTCCTGCTCTTTTAATATACTTCATGCATTATATTGAGCAATTCATTTTTCAGTCTTTTTACTTTGTCCATTATTTTATTTAACTATTTTGTTTTGGTTTTGTTATTCACATGTCTTTTTATCGGCTAGATTCCATTTTGAAATAAATAATGTTTGTTCCAAGTGACAAAAAGGGAGAACAGCAAAGCTAGACTGCTGTGTCTCGGTACATAGAGGCCTTGTTGTTCACCATCATGAGCATCAGGAAGAAGCTGCAGCACTCTGACTCATCAGCCTCCTTCTCTAACTACTCTCACAAAGCTTCTCTGCACTCACAAAATGTGAGAAACAGAGTGCAGAGTTGCTGCTTGAACAATGCAAAAATCAGTTTCCATTGTTTAATGATGTAACTGCTTTAACTGGTGTGCTTTAATGTGTTGTTATAATGAAAGTTGGATACATTTGTTTTGAAATTGAAATTAAAGTATCTTAATTAAGCTGCATAGTAAATTAACGTACATTACCTTATAGCTGTTGCTATTGCATTATATTCAGAAGTCAGCTATCAACTTCTTCCCAACTTCGGGTCAGTGCTTCTCAATTATTTTCTGCTGCGCCCCGAGAAAGAACAAAACACTTCACGCTCCTCTCCTCCCGCACACTATCCGTCTCGACTTTATTTGTCTATAAAATTGTTATAACTCTACCTCTGCGTAACACTGTCTCCTTATTATCATTAAGGAAAACAAAAAATTAAATACAGATCAACTTATAACAAAGAATAACTTTATTAACATGATCTTTTAGTCTGTAAAGATGACTTTCGTTTGACTCATTATCTCCGTCTCTCCCGGCCTTTTCTTTTCATCCCTGTTAAATATTTTTCATGGTGTCTCTTGAAGGTTTGTTCACTGTACTACATCTCCTGCTCTGTGTGCGCATGTCCGTGCAAAAAACAAACCTGTCACAATCCACCTTATTCCAGGGGGCGCTCCTGTTGATGTGATTATGGGTGCAACTTCCTGTGAGACGCCGGAAGTAGCAGTAAGCCATTGGCTAACCATGGTAGCTGAGCACGGATAGAAATTTATTCTAAAGTAATTCACTTTCAGTTTAGTATATAAATTACTGTTTTCATCTCTGCCAGATGTTTGACAACCGTAGCGTTTTCCTAAAATGTCCCTGCGGAGCTTGGGTACCTGTTGCGCTGTTTGTGTCTGAACTAACAACCAAACCAAGATAAATTTGTGGCTTCAACAGCAGTGTTTTGAACATGCTCCAAGACAAAAAAAAAAAGTTCCTGTGACAAGCGGTACAATTTCCATCGCCTACCTACAGATGAAGAATTAAAAATAATCTGTCTGAAAAATCTGAATTTGAAGAAACCATCCGGAGTTATGATGTTTATTTCAGATGGTTATGACAGGTACATAACAGAGCTCAGGGTTTCTGGACGATTTAGGTGCTGGAGATGAGGCGATAACCCTAACCCTGCAGCTTAAATAGTGGACCCACCACAGAAGAGCTAACATAAGTCTTTAATTCTTTGATCCTTGAAAGGTTTGGAGGTGTCCTCTGCTGATGGATCTCTAGTGGGATCTGATGTTGATGAACCTTCATGAATGTGGTCTACTTTATGGTGTTTAAATTACATTTGCTTTATGCTGAAAATAAAGTCCAAATATAAAACAACAGTTGCACACTTTCATTACAAATGCAATGAAAATTATTTTTAAAACTACCAGAACAATCAACATTTACTTTTCACAGTACTGCAGCAGTGCGGCTGCAATATCTGCCTTGCCCTGCAATACATGAACACTCTACTATTTGTACCTAACCTGAAGTTTAAACTAAAACCCACTATTGTGTAGATACTGACACACCTCAGAGCTTTTCAGATTGTTCATCACCTCACCATCAGAGGCAGTGAGTTAATAAAGTAGCTAAATATGCTGGTTTAAATCATCAGCGGCCACTCCTTCAGGTCGTCCTTCCAACCCTCAATAGCAGTAGGCAGATGTATGATGTTTTATGTCCCCAGTGCCCGTAGAAAGAGGATTAGCGTGTACTCTCAGCATGTACACAAACGACAGTTCTGGTATGTGCTGGAAGTCGTGCCCATAATTCACGCAAGGCCTCATGGGGGCTCATAATAAGGTGCTTAAGGCTAATATTCCCCACGCACACTGTGACAATGAGAGCGCCACTGTCGCCTACTGGAGTGGATGTCCAATTACACTTTATTCTACTATGGCAAAAAAAAAGCATGTTCTCCAGGGTCACACGCGCCTCCCCTGGCATCGCACTGCACACTACTATTTGAGAAGGACTGACCTAGGTCAAGAAAAAAAAAAAAAAAGCACTCTAATCCAATTTAAGACTGTGTGAAATTTTAAATATGAGGAAAATATACTATACACAGTATTTACAATTACAAGATAAAATATGAACAACTTCTTGTTAACGCCTTTACGGAGGAGTGTGTGTCTCAATTACAGGGAGAGTGTGACATCATTCAGCTAAATCTACCAGTTTTTTCTTAATGCTGTATCCTGTTCACATGTGTAAAATAGGTGTTTTTGTTTTAGGTGTACAAGAAGAAGACAGAGACGGCTAAGAAGGAGTATCTGAAACAACTGGCTGCGTACAGAGCCAGCCTGGTCTCACAGGTGCTGCACAAACACTGAAACACATACATGAATTAATTTATTAATATCTAAAAAGAGAAAAGGATTGATGTGAAACTTTAAAATGATTTTATGTTTGTTTTTTTCCCCCAGAGTTACAATGAACCATCTGAGATAAAGCAGCCTCACTCCTCCTCCACATCCTCCTCCTCTTCTACCTCAATGTTCTCATCCAGACCTTCAGTTTACCCTGGTCACCCAGGTCAGCTCTCTTCATCCAGCTCTCTTGCCCACCCTCACCCTCTCCCTCCCCCTCAGCACCCAGGCATGTATATGCCATACTCTCACCCACCACACCCTTCCCACGCCTCAAGCCCTGGTCATGGTCCACACCTACCCCCTCCTCACCCTCAAATCCATCCCCAGCTCCATACACTGTCCTCTAGGGGAACCGTGCCACGGGCTAGTGTCCCCCACCAGGGACCCCTGTCCCTAGGAAATGTGGCAGCGGCGTCCACCCCACCTCTCCAGGTCAGTCCTCCTCTTCACAGCCAGGCACACTTGGGAGGGCTGCACAGCCCACACCATCAGCACCAGCAGGTCAGCGGACACTCCCTGGGAATGACACACTCCCCTGCCATGACACAGGTCAGACTCACTGAAGATTTCATCTTACAACTCTATGTGGTTGATTATACAATTTTTTTGTAACATTTACTTTATTAAATGTATAGACATTGTTTTAGTCATTGTAACTGAAGTGTATAAGTGTGACACAGATATGACTCAGTCATTTTACTTTTGAGTTGTTGTTGCATAAAACTCCACATTTTTTAGTTTCATCTCAACGTTTTTCATACATTCTGAATACTTGAGAGGGAATGGCACCTCTGCTATCAAGAGTTGTATTCTAGATTCTGTTCAGGTTTTAGTCACCGTACTTTTAGTCACCCACTTTTAGTCTTTTAGTCACCGTATTGATAGTGGCCAACGGAGTTGGTTATCTCCCTGCGCCTCCACGAGCCCTTTGTTTTAAAATGTTAATGTCAAAAATTACTCAAAAATCCTGGTTTGTTTCACTGAAGCACCATCATTAGTTTCATATTACTTTTTATATTTGTCGTACAGCGGCCGGTGGTGTTTCACGAAGTGTTGACACCACAACTGGATTGCAGCACATTTTGCACAGTGCACCCTTATCAAAGAGCACTTCAATACAACACATGTCCCCACTTTTCTTTGGGACTGATGTTTAATCTGGATTTTTGGGTTGAGATTACATTAAGCCTTTAGTTTGAAAACCGGAAGTCCACCAATGCTGCCGTACTTTTTGGGCCGTACTTTAATGATACCAACCTGGATGAAATTGGTACCGTTTTCGTGATGCTATTAAAGTTTAAAGAGAAAAAAAAAAAGCGAATGTCGGATGTGAAACTAACTTTATTGCGCCCTGCGGTAGTAACTGCCAAAACTTGGTAATTGCCAAGCCCTAGCTAATACTATCTGTAAACATCATGCTCTCTGGTCTCTGGTGTTCATTACAACAACAGTGATATCTCCCTGAAGTCAAGCATTTTTGGACACACTAAGCAACTTTTTATTGTATTCATTCTTGCCAGTGTGAAAATTTCACATTTACACAGGATTAGGACACACCCATTGTTTCCGCTGTGCTCTTTGATGTCATTTCTTCATAGGTTAACAAGCTATTTCCTACAAACACACACATACAAACCCATTTCCTTGAGATAACAGCATCTCAAAAGGAACAAACATGCATACATGTTTAGGGCATATCGCATCCACCAATTAAAAAAAAATGTAATTGTTTGAATATGATCAGATTGTCAGTTTCTCTATTTCTGTTTACCTTTCTATAACTAACCCTTTTATAACACAGTCAGTGACTAAACAACCTGCCGGTCGGTAGTAATTCTGTGATGAGAGGGAGAAGGACAAGATAGTTGGGTGAAATTTGAATTTATTTTAGGTTTACGGTGAGGCTGCAAGGTAGAGTGAATATATTCTACAGAATAAAATGGAGAACAGATTAACACTGAGTCTCGCTTTCAATTTTGCCCCCGTTTTGATAGTGTACTTTTAACTGCTGCATTCCCATAATCCTCTGTCTTCTTTCCATTTTTTTTTCTTAGAAAAAGAGCAAATAGAAAAGTGAAGGGAAAAAAATGAAGGACACCGTGACAAACTTTTTTTTCTTACTGTGCGAAGAGTGAAAACTGATGGGGGAAGGGAGGGCGAGACAAAGGAGGCAGATGGGGTCTTTGTGAAGGAGTGAGGGAGAAGAATTTGCTCAACAATAGATGAATAGGTGAGGTAGAGGAGGAGAGGGGGAGGAGAGCACGGGAGAACCCAACCACCTGCTGTCCTCCTCTTTCTCCTCTTTCACTCACAACACTCAGATTAACTTGCCTTTCAGTCTCTCTCCCTTTTCTCCTTTCTCACACACGTCTACAAATTGTCGTTGCATTCACTCAGTTTCCATCTCGGTCTCAAGTATCTTAAGGTTGAAGACATGCTCACCTTCTTCTCCGTCTGCTTTTATCGTTTTATTTTCTATTTTCCTACACCCACAGATGATAAAATCAGCAAAATACTCAGACCTCAATAATTGTTGCTATGAACTTACGACTGATCTGTCTCTTCTTCACACCAAGACGGCATTCATATCTCTGCTCGTCTGAAAGCACTTTTACAAATGCATCATAATGTCGCATGTGGAAAAACCATGAGCTTATGAACTAATTCAGGTTGAAGAAGGAAGTAAACAGCCCACCATTAAAACCTGTTCAAAGATAAAATTACGTGTGTAAAAGATTTAATTTCTCTAAGGATTTTTTGTAATTTGAGGGTTGTATTCAAATTTAACTGTTGACTCAAGTTGTCTGACACTTGAAGCTCATCTCAGACAACACTGAGACAATCTTTATCCTATATTTGACCAGGCTCTGTAGGTTTTATCATTAAAAGCATCTCTGTTCTCGAGCACACAGAGAACTAATCCTTTAACACTGAAGAAAACCTAAAAATGAATGTATGCAGTTACAGGGAGAGTATTTTTACTGTCTCTCAGCAGCAGCAGAAAGTTCAGACATCTGGCGCTCTTAAACCAAAGAATGGAATCCTAATTAATATCACTGGAAACATTGGTATGGGACGCACTAAATACTGACTTTTACTTGCAGGGTTATCGTGATCTGAACAATGTGTGGTTTTATTTAGTGTGCTTATTATTTAGAGTTCAGCCAATAAGGGTTTTTCTGAGGCAGATGCTGATTATTAAAAATGGCTACTAATTGGTCAACAAATTAATTGGTCTACCTCCAATACTGTCATATTATTTTCTGTTTGTGTCTTCGTAAAGGGGCTGAAAAATAAATATGGACATCATTTAAGCTTTAATAATACAACAGTAGGGCAGCCTCAAACTTTTGTGCAGTACTGAATGTTTTGGTTATGATTTTCAGGAGGAACAGTGGTGTTTAACAGCACCCATAGCAGGGTTTAAAATCTTTCAACCGTCTGCAGGACTTTGATTTCACAGCTGCTCCAACCGCTGCCCGTGTTGATATGTCGGCGCCAAACTAGAATAACTTGCTTTTAGTTGTTTTAGCACACCGGCATGCACCTGTCCCTTTCAGCTCACAGAGTTTATTTATGTCTCTCATTCTCTTCACCCCCTTCTTCTTTGTACAGCTCTGTGGAGGCAACTCACATTTTTATGCCTTTATTGTAAAACCGAGTTTTGCCAGTTTTAGTTAAAAGTTGTCATGTTTATTTTACCTTCACATAATCAGAGCCACACATTAAGAACTGTGATGTTACAGTATTAGCTGCACCATTTTTACACTTTATAAAAGTATCCCCAGTATCGCCAGTGTTTTGAACACACACAGATGTGTCTTTCAGGGTTGTGGCAGTAGCTTTTAGAGGCATTGAACATGTGGAGTCAGGATTGTCAGAGCTCACATTTGCAGAATATTCATCTAAACATGCCTTACCAAATATTATCTTTCCTTTTATCGCTTTAAGAAATAAAAAAAAAAAAATTCTTTATTCCCAGGGTTATCCTCCCTCCCTCCAGTCTGACTATCAGCCAATGGGGGCAGGCATGCTGAATAGTGGAGCTGTGATGTCATCATCAGTGGACTACCACCAGCTGGGTCGACACACTCCGAACCACCTCCCTTCTCTGGACTGGAGCGTTGATTATCATGGAAGCGGGTAGGTGTTGCAAGGATGCTTTCATATCACTTTTAGACGTGGTGTTAATCAAAAGGCAGAGCACAATGAGTGTTAAGCTAAAAAGGAAGCATCACCACAGGTGAATTTCAAGGCCACCAATAAACCCACCTTCTGGCTACACCTCTGTTGGAGTGAAGTTTTGATCACTAAGTTTCCTTCCAAATGGAGTGTACTTTTTTAAGAAACAAAATGTGGGGAAAAAAATGCAAAACCATTAAAGTAGTTTGATGAACTGATGGTGGCTCTAATTCTCCAGTTGGTGCCACTTCATGCAGAACTGATGTTTCACTTTCTTGTTCTCCAGTTGGATGTTACGTGCTTTAATTGTTAACTAAGCCCTCTTAGTACTTGGCACTTTGTCACCTTCTGCTTTCATGTGAACTCCAACTTTTCCACCTCAACCACACAGAAATTTCTTTCCATTTTCAGCGTTCTTACTTTGTTTTCTTATGTACTAATTGACGAGGTGCCCAAAAACAGTTGAATGTACTGGTCATGGTATCTGATTTTCTTTTTCTTTTTGTCTCCTCATTTTTGGTTTCTCCTCTTTACTTCCAGAAGCCTTCAGAGAGACAAACCTTTGTATCTGAGCTAATCTCAGGAAAAGAAGTTAGGCCAAACATCAACCCCACTACTGCTACGCCCTGAACCCTGAAGCCTTGTACCTCCATCAGCCTCGGCAGCCTGGTCCTACCTTAATCCCAGTGCAAGATCCAACAATGAAGAGACTCACAGGCGACTTGAAGACAAAATGTGAATCACAGTTGAGTTCAGCACTTAAAACAAAAGCCCAAACAGAAGAATAATGGAGCGATTTCTATGTATTACTACGATTTCTTTAAGGTAGAACAGTGTTAAGAAGTGTGCATTCGTTATTGGCTGCATCTTTTCTTTTGATCGCCTACTGTGTAATGCTAGTATTTAAATAAAAACTTTGTACACCAGCAAGAAGAGGTGGGCAGATTCTCTGCTGTGAACCCTTCTGATGAGTGTATATAGTACATTTATCAAATTTCCTGTGTGCTCAAAATCTTTCATATCTAATTTCTCATTTTGTAAGGATGGTGTTCACCATCAGTTCCAAAAGGATCTGTAAACCATTTGTAAATTGCTGTAACATAATTTTTTTAAGTTGTGAATTTAAAGCTTTTTTTTTTCACTTACTTTATAAATGGCTGTGTCCTTCTTCAGCCAAAGCCAGAAGAACGCAGCACAAAATCAAATGATTATTAACCAAATACCATTTAAATTATGTTCCCCCACTGGCTTTAGTTACATGATGCTTTAGTGCCACATGGACTGAAGTCCAACTCTGTCTGCAGAGACAGAGACCTTGTGGTCACACAGTGATAATGACTGGATTCATGCTGCTGAGGCAGCTAAGGACAAATAAAAGTAGGATGCAGAACATCAACCCTGAATCCATAATCCGTAAGATTGAAGAACTTTCATTCCTGTTGAACAAATATGATGTATTTTAGTCCCTGAAATTATAAAATGTCAAACATTTGTTTTTTGTCAAAAAAAAAAAAAAAAGAAAAGAAAAGAACTCCTTTGTATGATGCCAGCTTCTCCTCCTGGCATATGTCTGTTGATAATATTGATTTGGATCCAAACTGTGTGTGAGAGTGTGAAGTGTTAATGAGAAAGCAGAGTGATTGATTGGGTTGCATGGTCTCTTTTGTCATCTCTATTTCTCTGTGCTCAGAGGCTATTTAAGAAACTATAATTGTTGCTGGGTTAGCCCTGTTTTCAAGTTTTTTTTAATTAATCAAATCGAGGGTTGTTTTAGTGATAAAGATGAAAGACATATCTCACTTGTTGTATGTTTGTATTGTGTTTTCTTTTTCAGTTAAAAGGACTTTGGGAAACAAAAACCATTAAGTTTTTCTTATTTTTAGATTCAAATAATGTGTTTGAGAATAAAGACAGCGCTGCACTGACATGCAGCCATTACTCCAAAACCCACCTCTTTCATGTTGTTTATTTCTGAACAGTTTGTGACAGTTGCTTTAATTAACTGCACATAATAATGTACAACTTTACCCCGCCTATGGTCTTTTGCCTCCATCATGACCTTTCCATTCATGCAGGGTGCTTTTCGATTGCAAAATGAATGGCTTTGAAGCCTCGGAAAATGTGTATTTGTAAGCTCTGCTAGCACAAATAGAAAATGTTTTTCAGTGGTTCATGTGGCAGTTGTGGAGGAATGAAAATGAGGGTTAGACATTTTTTTCCTCTTTCAAATCCCAGTAAAACGTCAGATTTGCTGTGAGTTTGCGATTGCCTTTAACAGCATTATTGAAGCCTGAAACCAGAATCTTCACATGAGAAGGGGTAGATTTACAATTATCTGAGACAAAAAATAAAAAAAATGGGGCGGGGGGATGTGCTTGTTACTTTGGTTTTACATTTTTACATTGCCATTAAAAAACAAAACAAAACTGTGAAGTATTATGATGCTGCGCTGTAGTCACAACAGAGGAACGTTTATTGCCCAAGAAGACAAATGTTTGAGATGAGAACAGATCCCAAAAAGGAAGACATGACTCCAAATTAATGCTAATGTTACTGTTGGTTAATGTTGGTTGGTCATTTAAAACATGTAAAGAAAGATAATAAAGCTTTTAAGGTTGGGATCTTAGCTGTGAGCAAAACATGGTAATACAGTGAAGGCACAAACCTTGGGGTCATTTTTGTTGCTTCTAATAAAAGCCCTGTCACAAAACTACACTGACACCTTTAACGTTTCAGTTTTCTCTCACCTGCCTCCTGTTAATAAACTTGAGATCCACTTTTAAGCACTGATGGTCTGACCTGCATTTATCCTCAACATGATTACTGTTGTGATTAGCAGTAAGTGCTTCAATGATTAATAATGAATTAGGCTCTATCCGTGCGATTACGTAGCATAACCAGAGTCTGACGGAGCTGGATGGAAATTAGCTTTGACAAATCATGTCTTTGCATTTTCATTTTGCAGAACAAACAAGCTCATCCTGGGTGTGGGGATGAGTCAGAGCCATAATGAAAACACAACCACCAGACATTTCTTCTACATTTCACACAGATTTCTGCAGTTACAGTTGCATATTAACAATATAATGTACTGCTGGTGGGGAAGTCTGTCTTTATTTAAATTTTGCTGAAGCCTTTTCTCTAATTAAACTATTCTCTGCGGTCTTTTGACTGTGTCAGTAGTTAAGTTCCCATTCTTGACTGTTGAGAAAACATCTGGCTCCACAAAACAAAAGGTCCATGCTGCTTTCATTTGACATTTAGAAGATTTTACAAGATCATACCAAATGTCAAAAAAATTGGTTAGATTCTGCTCTGATGAATTTCTGGTGAATACAAAACTCATAATTATATAACCTATTAACTATCAGGCTTATCTCTTCTCTTCAGTCGTAATTGCATCTTTTCTCAAAACTCTATCCTAGTTTTAAATGAAAATATCTGAAGAGCAGGGTGCCTCCACCCGTCTGCAGATACACACTGCCCCCTAACGACCACAGGAGAGAGCTGCAACCGGTTCATATTTTTTTCAGCATTTGCTTGTTTTGTTATGCTGTCTTAATCCATCTCTCTGAGCTGATTTTAGCATTTTGAGATTTAATGTACTAAAGTGCCTTTTGTTTGACTGAAGCACAAAATGCTATGCAATGTGGCTGAGAACCAATAAGTAATTATAAAAATATAATGATTCTATATTGATGTTAGTCATTAACACTGAAAGGCAAAAACACCTTTTTGGTAGCTTTAAATGTCTTCTTTAGTTATTTCATTTGTTTTAATCTTGTGTTTGAACTACAACTCTGTTGACTGCATATACAATACTGAGCCAAAAAACTGTCCTCACCTGCCTGATATCTGTTAGTATGTTTGTTTGCTTCCAAAACAGCTCTAACCTCTTGAAACCTCTTTAAGACCTGTGTATCGAGAGCTGGTGTTGACACGAATGTGACTTGTTCCAGCTCATCCCACTCCACCAAGCTGTGAGCCAACATATGCAATACCATCCCTAGACTTTTACATGTAATGACTTAAAATCCAAAAAATACAGATTGATATCCAATATTTTATGCACAACGTCATTTAATTCCATCATGGAAACACAATAAAGCACAATTAATATGAAATACGATAGCAGTGTTGAGACAGTAAAGACTGAGCCAACCATGTGGGGGATCACAGTGACTCACAGTTGTTCGCAGCAGAGGTGGGAAAGCTCAGATGGTAAAGTTTTGGTAAATGTGGGCCCACGCGTCTGTGGGCTTATGAAACCCGACACAGAGCAGGCAGACGTCCCCGTTGTCAAACCCGAAACCCAGTCAAACAGTGGCACACTAAAAACCCAGGAACCTGCAGAACCACTGCTGACTGATATCTGTTTCACTGCTCTTTATGTTAGCCAGGCTTTTACCAGGCCAGACAGCTCGATGACACTTGAGATGAGCGAGTGTTCCGTTAACAGCACAACAAGCTGTAGTATCTGAAATAAGAACGACGATGATGTTCTCTGAAGTCTTTATTTACAGCTTACAACTCAACTCCACTGAAAGTGCTAAGTAGCTAAAGAGATGACAGGGAGCCACCATAATAGACTACAGTGCAGCTGGCACTCAACAAACTATGCCCTTACCTATGAATAAATTTGTGATTTTACAAATTTACAAATATTACACTGTAATCTTTGGAGTCGGGGATTGGAAATATTGAAATGGGGGGGCATTTGCTCCTTAAGGACCTGTTTTTTTCTTATAATAAAGACCATTTGGCAGCAAGTTTTCTCCTCATATTTTTAATACACAGTAGAGAGAAGCTGAAACGGAAATAACAGTTTTACATGTGCTGTCCCTTCAATGCTAATGTGAACCCTGGTTGGTTAAGGATTTCAAACTGGACAGTTTTCGACAGGATAAAATGGATAAAATAATTGCTGTTTGTGATGGATGTCATTTTGATAAATTATTGCGCGCAGCAACATTAAAAAAAAGAATAAGAAAAAAGAACTAAAATGAACTATTTAGTTCATTTTTTGAAATGGTGAACTGAACTAGTTCATTTTAATTTCTATAAACTATGAACTGAACTTGTTCATTTTAATTTTTGTGAACTATGAACTTAACTAGTTCGTCTAGAAAGTGAACACTGCCGTTAACAACAATCGTTCGCCTGCAGCCCCAGGTTCGTTTTGAGGCCCCCCCTGTGTGAACCCAGGTGGCAGTTTACCAAAAACTGTCCACAACTCACCAGCCTGGCTTCGCCCACAGGCAGGCCGACCCCTGACCTATTCACTGGCCCTGCCAGTCTCAGATGTGGAAAACCCCAGAGATCGGACCCCACCGACACACTAACCACCCAGGACACTCACCCAGCCCTCAGTACTCAAACGGAAACAGGATCACCAGCAAAGTCCTGCACCTCCGCGCCCACATGTGCCGTAACCGCCAAAGTCATTAGCATCGTGGGACTCCTCGACTCATTCTGCCCCATGACCTCAACAACACCACACTCACCCAGGTATCATCAGTTATGTTTCCCACACCCACAGAGAAGACTGTATTTAGTATTTATCACACAAGAGATCATGGAGTTTAAAAATCATGAAAATATCGTCATGACCAAAATCTCCAGTGGAAGAGTAAACTGACGAATTTTTAATTTTTTTGATATTGGCTCATGCGACTTGAAAGTCTTTTAGTTTAGATTTTATTCACATTAAAAAAAAAATGTCCCAACTTTTCCAGAATTTGAGTTGTACCATTCTTTACTCATATCTTTACTCATCTACATAAGGAACACTTTGAAGGGGGCTGCTAGCGTATTTTCTTCTCCAGCGCAGTGGGGGGGTGGCTTGATGTCTTTTCAGGAAGCACCAGCCTGAGCTTCCTCCTTGGTGAGGAGCCTCCTTCCTCTGACAGGTACTCCTGCTGCAGCAGAGTAGTAGGAGTACCTGCAGCTTCTATGGAGGATCCAGTGTGCGCTGAGACACCGGATACAGGCACAGATACTTCACTTCTAGGTGGCACATCAACTCCTGAGCCACCAGGGTCATGCCTAGTCTCTGCCTGACTGTCATGCTTTGACATATTTTCCGCCATGGTCACAGGTTTGAAATCCTGAGGGGTCACCCCAGATGGATTCTGACCCTGGTCAGAAAGGCTCTCTTTGTTGAAGGGTGCTTGAGATACAGGAGACGGCTGAAGTAAGCCATCCCCGGTCTGAATGCCATGACCCTGTCCTGGAACAGGCTTCAGTGCAACGACATGAGCGTTGTCAGTAGGCAAGTGGCTCTGAGACAAAGGTTGAATCAGTTGCTGGATTAACATCAGGTTTTGCTAAATTCAAGGGAAGTCCTTCAGTTTGGGAAAAGTGTTGTGGAGCTGTGTGAATATCACTTTCTTGCAAAGGACTAGCATGTGCAGTGTTTCCAAGAAGAGCTGAAGACATGATCCCTCCTGCTGCTTGTCCGCTGAGGATATCTGTGGTGCTGCTTGGAGCCATGCTGGGCCCACTTGATAATATCCCAGGCGCAATTGGATTAACTGGACCTCCAGGGAGCAGTATATTAGATCTTGAGGTGGCGTTGTTGAACAAAAGATTCCCTGCTTGAAGAGAGAGACTGCTGCCAGTTAGCTGTGAGCCAGCTGCTCCAGTGAGAGAGAAGTTGGCAGTACTATTCCTGTCATTGTCAATGAGGGAGACGGTGTGCTGAGTACTGCCAAGCGCCAACCCGTCTCCCTTATAATGGAAACTCTGCTGGCTTTGTGTCTGTGCAGTCACGGCATCAGCAACTGATTGGTCTGCTGAAGCGCTGCTCTGGGAAGGTTGGGAGCATACTGGGTGTGAGCTCTCACCCTGGTCGGGTTCTGTACGTTCCTGACCATCTTGCTCAACTTTTTTGGGGGGGTTGCTGTTCTGATCTCCCTCTTCTCTTGGCTCCTCTTCGCCATCCTTTGCCAATCCAATAGTCTTGGAGGATCTCATTTTCTTGTCGCTATTCTTGGTTTTCTTGTCAGATTTTTCCGTTCTTTTCCTTCTCTACTCTCTGTTTCCCATGCTCTCTTTTCCCTTTTTTCTTCCTGGAGCTACTTCTTTCTGTGTGCCCGTGCTCATTTTTCCTCCTGGGGTGGACTTTGCTTTTTTGTAGTGGGTTCAAGTTAAGTTTGACTTTTATTGAGCGGTTGGATTGGACTTGGTGTCTCCTTTCTCTTCCTTTCTCCTTAGTTTCTTCCTCCGGCTTGTCTTTGATTTTACTGCTTCGCAGACTCTCTGGATCAAATGTTACATTTCTCATTTCTCTTTTCAACACTGTGTTCTTTGTTTTATCAAACTGATAGGGACCATTACTTCCCTTGTCATTCAGAGGAGAAGAGTAAATCTTCCCATGTCTCGCATTCTGCTCTGGTTGTATGTAAGTTTTGTGGCTGTGTTCACAGTGTAGAGAGTTGTAACTGCTAATCTTCTTTTCCATATCAGCCTTGTCACTGGTCATGTCTCTATCAGTCTTATATGGCAAAGTTTCAGCTCTCAGACTTGAGGTTTCTCTCAGTGGATGAGAGGATGAGTTCACGTTACCATTAAAATGAAACCTGCTAGGAACATCCCTGGTCATGTTTCCTTGCTGAAGGCCTGTTCTCCTCTCCTCAATCTTCACCATCCTCATCCTCCGTCTCTGTCTATCCTCCTCTGTTTCAGTCCATCCATTCATCCAGTTTTCCCGTCTCATTGGGTGCAGCATTGATCCATCGGTGTTGCAGTCAGGGAACTGTAAATGGCCACCATTTTCATGACCTCTGGACCTAAACTGGTTACCATCTTTCCTTGTATCCAAAATCATGGCTTCCTTGTTCCATGGCTGAATGCCGTTGGCTTGCAAGAAAAATTCTCTTGTCCTCTCTCTAACATTAGGATGACTGACATCGTCAGCCAAGGTGCTGCTTCTCTCTTCTTGTTCTTTCAATCTTTGACTTTCTTTCAGTTTTTTCTGTCGAGATACTTGATGTTGGATCAAGACAGCCAACAGGGTCAAACCAACACCACCTGAAGAACAAAAGGACAGAAATGAATTATTTATATCCATAATATCATGTTTAGTCAACCCAGAAGACTCCTGTCTGAGGTCCTAACACTGAGTGCACTCACATGGACAGCAATACTCAGATTTTAATTAGATTAAGGCAATACTCTTATTAAGAAACTGCCATGTGAACAGCAACCTTAATGTAAACAAGGTCATAATCAAAGTAAGCATTAATCGCATAAAGACATGTGGAGTGTGTCAGTCATAGTTGCATTATTGAGACATATAAATACTTTAATTGAAATATGATGTCCTGTTTGAATTTCACAATATTTCAATACCAAACACTAGGTGGAGGTGAAGGTTCTTTTCTGTAATGCTGTAGCTTCGTGTGGTGCACTTTCTTTCGTTTACTTCTTATCTGTAGTTCAGCCACCTGCAATGTAGCAAATAAAGCATATTTTATGTGAGTTGGAGCCAAGTGCCAACATTTCAACTTCTGGGTTGATGCTAATGTGGAACTGAATAAAGTCACTGTTCCTCAACTAACCTACTGGCTCCAAAAGCAAATCAATCTCCGTTGACCCCCATGTTAAAATGTCCAATTTTGAATTAAAATTTCAAATAAATGTATTTACAGCCTGATTTAAAAAGAAACCAGTTCTGATTTCAATAGCTAGATTTCACATCCATCACAGATTGATCTGATGGACCTTGTGCTAACCGTGCATCAGCTAAATGCAGGAGTCATTTCTAATGTTGCCACTGAAACAACATTTGAAATAAAAGGTTCTGCTGTTAACATTCACCAGCAGCTCTGCATCTCCTGTAGCATAAAACAGCTAACTGTGATTGAAATAAGATGTCACAGCTGGTTTCCTGGCCTGCTTGCTCCACCCACTTGCAGTATGGTATAACACTTGCAACAGCCTTCAAAAGTGCTCATCAAAAAAACCCACTGGGTGGCGTTACAGGGGCTTGTCCAGTTCTTTTATACAGTCTATGGTTAGACCTGATAAGTGTTGAGGAACAGTCATTTTAACATTGCAGCAATCTTTCTATTACAAAGAAGACGTAGTAGTGGGAAACACGTAGAAAGAAAATACCAAGTAAATCAGTTATATTTGTTGTGGTCTGTGTTGACTGCATGTAGTAATATTTCTGAAGAGGTGCATGTCAGGCTACAGTGGAGGTTACTGCGTGGGGTGCAGACAGAGAAGCATAAACCACACATCAGGCAGAGAGACGTAGGGACATCTCATTATTCATGCGATGCTGTTCAACATATGAACCAAAAATATTAAGTGAATATTCTTAAAGCCATTCAAGTAAACACAATATTACCTGAATTAGATCGGGTCAATAGTTCTTATCTTATCTTATCTTATTAGATTATATGTCCAGGTAAACATAGTGTGTGTGGGTCTGATTTTGAATGGATGGTTTTGCATCAAAGTCATGCCAACTTACAATAGAATTTCTCACAAAAGTTAAGGAAAATTAACAAAACTGTCAAAATGAAAAACCTTAAGAAAAGAAGACAGATTTAATATAGGATTTGTATCTGGTGGAGGAAACCTGTAAATTCTGGGATTTCATATAACAGACATGATGAGACAACAGGCAGAATTGGAATTTTTTTGTTTTTAAAGTGCTATGTTTTACAGTCCTGTACACTTATTGTCTCAGCTAACTGGCTTACCAGAGGTTGGTCATCAAGTTAGCACAGTTCAGGCAGCTGATTTATTTTATTAGCTAGTTTATATACATTAGAAACTAGTGTCTACGCTAACTCTCCATCCAGTTTGTTGATCAGTTCAGCAATAGAATCATCAAGTCCAATTTTCTATTTAATGAATATCACTTTTAATGGAAAACTTTGAAAGTAACTATAAATATAAAACTGGCATGCATAGAAGAAATTATACTGTAAGCTTCAACATGAACTTCATTTTTATCCTTCATTTTGGAAAACTGAACATAATTTGTGAATTCATTGTTTTGTATCGACAATCCCCACAAAGTTACTTTTCAAATTGAAGCAAGTCATAGAAACCTTTCTGAGCTAAATTGCAGTTTCTTGACTTTTGAATGCTCTATATTCATCTCATATTCACTAAAAAGGCACCTATGCACAGTTTTGACTGCAATGGACATTGCATTTATTGTGTGTCATTTTTTAATCAAATTAGACAGAGTAGCCATTGAGAATTATTAAAAAGGATAGGAAATTCATTTTTTCAAGTGGACATTTTGAAAAAAAATAATCAAAGGCTTAAAGGTGACTACATGATCGCATGGCACAGGCTATTTTAAATAACAAAACAATTTTCTTTCACTGTGCTGTTGGTCGGTCTCACCAGTAAAGCAGATAACTGCAGTGACGGCCAGATCTCGAGCGTACAGTTGAGGTGTCACGCTGTCTCTTGTCTCTATCTTCACTGTGATGTTCTGATTTGATGGGACACAATTGGCCGTCTGTCAGCTCCAGCACCGTGGTTACCGCTGGGTTGTCAGTGCTCACACACACCATCCTGCGGCCGTTGTAGAGGGTCTGAGAGCATCAGGGCAGAAACATGTCAGGTGTAAGTCAACTCGTCCTTTACTAATTGGACTGGCTGGGTGAAAATTTGGTTGCATTTTCTTCATATAGCAAAGGTTTAGCTCACAGTTTCTAGACAACAGATTGGATTTGTGTGATTTGTATATAGGGTGAGACATGCACATGTGACAAAGGCTTCACCTTGTCTGGTTCCTGAATGAAGGTTGACAGGATGGCAGCGAGCTCCAGCAGCTCACAGGAGCAGTTCCAGGAGTTGAGGTCCAGGTTGAGGTTGGTCAGCCAGCTGAGGTAGGAAAATGCTCCGGCAGGAGCAGAACTGAGGCGGTTCCTGGAAAGATCCAGGGTCTGCAGCCTCACCAACCCACGGAAGCTAAGACCACAAGACGACATTGTGTCACAAATATCTTTTTAGCAGCACAGTTTAACTTCAACCTTCGAGAGAAGAATATTGAATAAATAAAAAATAAACAAGTTCTGACCTGTTTCGATCCAGATGCTCAATCAGATTATCAGATAGATCCAGACTCTCCAGCTCTTGGAGATCATTCAGAGAGAATGAACCAGAGTCCAGACTGGTGAGCAGGTTTCCCTCCAGTTTCAGGTTGAGCAGGGCCTTTGTGCCTTCAAACCAGCCAGCCTTGATCTGCACAGTGCATGTGTGTGTGAATATATGAGCAGGAGGCAGTCAGGTGTTAAAACAAACCAAAAAAAAAAAACAAAAAACAGTGCTAACCACTCAGCCACCGTGCTGCCCACTTCATGAACAAACACATGTAAATCCAAAAACTGATGGGAGGAACAGGAGTAACATGGAAACAGCAGCAAGTATCTCGTAGAGAACAAAGTCTGGACTATTATCAATTACCATTTACATTTAAAGGTTACTGCAGTTTGAAAATCGATCAATCAAGTGGGAGCTCGTTCTTTGTCAAAAATAAATAAATAAATAAACCAAGAAGTAGATGCAAGTCAGTTGGTAGAACCGCAAGTAAAAAACAAACAGGGTGAAGATCCTTTTAGCTACTAACAGCTAAAATTAAACTTCCTGTCAATAATAAATGTACCCTTACTCCAGCTACTTTTAAATTTTAATTTAAAACAATGCTGTTTCCCAGGGCCATTTGTCTCATTACCTACCATGCTGATGAGGTTATGGCCCAGAGCGAGAACCTTTAGTTGGGTGACATTGGTCAGAGCTCCACCCTGTAGAGACTGACTGGTCAGGAGGTTGTGGTCCAGCAGTAAGGTGTGGAGGAAGGGCAGGTTTCTGAAGGCCTCCTTAGCCAGCTCTGAGATGTGGTTATGACTCAGACCTGCACAACAGACACATTTTGAATCTGTTTCTTGTGGAATCCAGTGAAAGGCACATAAAGCATGCAGGTAAAGATCCACTGTTGTTTTGACCTATAATGGTGATGTTGCTGAGCTCAGACAGTGCAGCAGGCTGGACTGTGGAGATGGAGCCCTCTGTTAGCAGCAGAGCCTGGGTCGAATCTGGAGCGTCTGGTAACATGGAGCGGTATCAGTACAAACAGCTGGGCCACGTGGTCCGAATACACACAGTGTGTAGAACTCTACACATATACATCATTTCATAACCCAACTGATCTGAAAACTTTTAAACAGTTTTTAACTTGGGTAAAAAATCCAGGGTCCTAAAGACTTCTACTGAACATTTTTATAATGTTAATGGAGTTTCTTTAGCTGGTAAGATGCAAGTGAGTTCATCAATAAAATGAACTTTTGTCTTTTTGTGCCAGCCTCTGGCAGACACATCGCTACACAGCCGCTAAGACTGTGAAGCTGTGGCACCAAGGAAAACAAATTTATGCCTCACGTCCTGATTTTTGCCCCTCTCCCTAAGCTAATTATCATGGTTGCCATGGCATCCAAACTGATAAGAAGACAGACCCTTTCTTTGTTGCAGGAAGGGATGGTTGCAAGTTGTTAGCTGGTTGAGTGTCAAATGTTCACTTTTTTCTGTTAAGGGGAGAAGTTGGGCTGAGTTTAATTTTATTTTCATTAGAGTTTTTATATTTGAAGAATATTTAATTTTATTCGTTTTTTTTATTTTCGTATATTTCTTCAGTATTCTTAATATTTACCATCCTGTAATTACTTTGCTTATTCCATGAATAATATCTGTTTATTGTACCTTTGAATATATTACATGCTTTTAAACTTTTAAGGACAGTAAGATTCCCTTAGGTGAGAATTTAGGACTTCAGATGAGAGACTGATCATTCAATTAATATCATTTATTTTTTTCCATTAAATGAAGTGGTACCCCATTCACCTAGGAGCTAATCAATAATAATCGTCATAATTACTAGCTCATGTAGCCAACTACTACACTTATAAGAAAATAAGTCTCATGACTGCAATTCAGCATCAGTGCATTATTAACTAGAATGCATAACTTTATCCAGTGACAGTGGCAGAAACGGAGTGTGGTTTACCGATAATGTGAGCCAGTCTTTGACAGATGACAGCATCCTCAGAACAAACCACACAGGAAACAGGGCAGGATGTTGATGGATGGACGCGCTGGGCTGTGATGACCGGCAGCAGCAAAATCAGCAAAATACCTGATAGGAAAATAATAAATCTTTCCTTTTGCCTGGTGTTGTCTGAACTCAAGTTTGTCTTATTGTTAAACACCAGTTAGTGCAAGATTAACACTGGTCAAGCATAACATTATGACCACTGACAGGTAACGTGAGTAAACAGCGCTCATCTTGTAACAGATCAATGTTCTGCTGGGAAAATCTGCATCCTGGCATCCACATGAATCCTATTTTGGCACTTTGCACCTAGCTAAAGCTTTTTGCAGAACAATTACAATCTCAACATGGCAACGTTTTTCCTCGACAACAGCCCCTCCCCCAGCAGGTCAGCAGTGGGCAAATCTTTTAGGAAGAAGTCAAAGAACACATCAAAGAATCTGAGCTGTTCAGCTGGTCTGTGGGAAGCAGTCTCCTTCCACAGAGACCCCACCCCACAACCCACAGGGCCCAAAAGATCAGTTGATAACATCCCAGTACCAGACACTGCAGGACACCTTCAGATGATCTTTGACTGCTCAGAGCTCCTTTGTGTCCACAAGGAGGACTTATTCTTAAGTGGGTCGTAATAATGTTATGTTTGATTGGTGTAGAATGACAGGAGTTCAACAAAAAGAATAAATCTGTGAAAATTAAAAAAAAAAAAGCATTTTCCTTTATTTTAACTTTTTATTTATTTATGTTTATGTTTATTCATGTATGTTTATTCATGTATGTTTTTCCATCTATTTTTTCCTTTGTTTTTCCATTTCATCTATTTATGTTTTCAAAAATAGTTGTTTATTTTTACCTCTTTAGGTACAATTTTTTTTTACTGATTTCTATTTCTATGTGTTTTCCCCCCAGTAATCTTTTTTATTACTATGACTGAGTCAGTCGTGTTTGAATGTTAGTTGTCTCCTTCCTTTTTACCAGTTTGACCTGTTGCATTGGACACTAGTGTAATCAGTCTTTTATTTTTCTCATTAACCGTGCACCAAAGTTTGTTCCTGAGCAACTTTGGGAAAGAAACAAGCATTTTTTTTTTTTTTTTTTTATTGTGCTGAATCTTCTCTTGTGTGATAGATTCACTCTGTAGGTCCAAAGTTAAAAGTCTGTTCCATTTTGTGGAAAACATCGACAACAATTTCACTTCCTCTTTAGGTTACAGCTGCTGCTGCTCGAAAAAGTATATTAGATAGTGTAGAATTTAGCCAACTGCTGGAAGGAAGAGGCTGGAAAACTTAAACTTAATTACAAAGCCTTTAAAGTGACCTAAGGAAACATATATCAAACAACTGCAGTAGGCCCTTAGCTATGGGTTCTAGTACCAACAGCCTTTCCAGGCCTAACTGGACTCAAGACAAAGCTCTTACTCCAGGCTTTATACTTTGTCAACACACATGGCTTTACATAAGGTGTGTACCTATCAAATCCTTAAAACATCATAACATTATTCTAAATTCCATATACCCAGATTATCTTCAAAACATTGTACCACAGTAGACCCCTACATTGTGCCTTACACATGGTACATCCCATATTTCTGATGTAAAACCATCTGAACTCTGCCACTCCTCCTAAATTCATGACTTACATGGAGGTTCAAACCACTATCTTACAGTGAAATGTGTACTGCAACATTTCAATAAGTGAATTTAACTATGTGAATAAGTGAATTTAACTAAGTCCTTGTTGCTAGCCCATACTACCAATACTACTCACATACCACTTACAGGAAGCTGTATGACTTAGCAGTTAGGTATCCGAATATGGGCCGATATTTTATTCTAGAAAACATATTCTCAAAAATGGGGGTCATCTTATAATCGAGGTCTACACTTTTCTATTGTCGTTACACATCTGTGCCGCTAGATGAAGCCGCACCAGAGTAACCAGTAAGAGAATGGAGCAGATCTGATGTTTATTAACATAATAAACATCACTTTATTAAATACTACTACTCCTTGATCTTCAGTAACATGGAAACCTGACCCGTACCTGTACCTTCAGTATGGTACCATACTTCCTAAAAATGATGAAATCATTAAAATGTTTAACAATAGAGCAGAATGTTATCTCTGTGTGAGTTTTTCCTATAATTATTGTACAATAAAAAGTTGTTTTATGAATAACCTTATGGTCTTCAACATATTCTTTTTTTCCCACAAAGATATTTGAAACATATGGGTCATCTTATAATCAGAGTCGTCCTATAATTGCGCCAATACAGTATTAGTCAATATCCAATACTGAACAGATGCTACTGATGTGTAGAAAAAAGGCTTGGCTTAAACGTTAGGTCTTTCCTTACCTTGTCAAACAAAATCTAATTTGTTTCACGCAGTCCTGCTGCTTGTATGATTTCATTGGCTGGCAGTAGCCGAGTCGCTGCAATTTGATTGGCTTACGCTTACGTCTAGGTCTGAATAGTTGAGCTTTTCTCAACTTCGGAGCTTCTGACGGGAACAATGCTTCCAATGTGACGCAACAGACTCACAGTTCAGCTCAGCAACGCTTGACATCATCTCATGCCATTTTAGTAGACAGTGCAGCTGTTGACACTTCCAACGCATTCTTGTGAGTGAAGGGTAGTTTTTTTATATTCCTATTTCATTCTTTAGTCCTTCAGAGACTGATTCTTTTTGCTAAACTCCCATCATTCCATGCAACCAGGCTGCGCATATGTTCACTGATAATTTTGTCTATTAGGGTAAGTGGTGGGAATCCTTTTTGCACAATACTCACTGGTCATGTTGTGTTACAACAGAAGCATCATGGTCTCATCTCCTCCGTGAGGCTGTAATCTGAGACAGCTTCATTATCATCAGCATCATCAGGTGATTGGCCTGAAAACACACCATCGAAAACACTGAAATGATTTCTCTGCACAGCTGAATATAGATTTCAGCTCCCCCATGACCCTGAGATGGAACAATGATGGGAGATCGAAAACAAACACAAAAAGAGGTTTTTCTGAATCATAATTGCAAATTGGGGTGCTTGAATGTTGAATGACCATCACCATCAACACGCTGTGACAAATTACCTCACATTCATTTGGCAGACACTTTTATCCAAATTAACTAAAAAGTGAGGAAAACATTGAGTGTCAGTGTGGGTTTCAGTACCATGGACGAGGATGCTTTGATATGTAAACTGGGGAAGCTGGAAATCAACAGAGCAACAGAAAAATGCCCACTCTTCCTCTTGACCTACAGCCACTCCTCAAACAAAATCAAATCCTGACAGCATACTTCTTACAAGATGTTGAATTTCAGCTACATATTTTTCCATTTTGTTGAATCAAGTGCCATGGTCCATTCTGATGAGCAGTGTGATCGCTGACGCTGAATGTCATTTAGAAGCTTGGAATAATTAAGGCATAGTCCTGGATCAAAGTTTAGGCGTCTTTTTGCTGTCATGATTATCCTCACATGATAGACAGACAAACAGTGACACATGTGTTGGTAATGCAGTAACTAATGAGTGGATTTGAATGTGTGTTGTGTCGTCAGGGGAACTGGAGGTTGTCCCGAGAGGATGCCAGTTGATGGATGACAGCCAGACGCTGTAGCAGAGTGAAGCCTATCATGTTCCTGCTGAAGCTATTTTACCGCAGGACTTTCTTCTCGTGAGCTGTCTTTTTGAGCTGCTCTACAATATGAGTGAGTCAGAGTGGATCATCTGAATTACTATAAGAGAGTAACTTCATTATATAGTTTGACGTTTTTAACTATCTTTTTTATTTATTTCAGCTAACCAAACAGCCTGACTGACCTAAATATTTACATGTAAGCATAACTTAAATTTACAACATTAAGCAATATTTTAAGACCGATATAAACTTTATTTTGTAATTTGGTGAGGGAAATATCGTGGCAACACAGCGAGACATTAAAGATGGATTATGCAGTGATGTAGCAACAAGACACTCAGACTGGCAGGATTGTTTGCACTTAACTCACAAAACTGGAGAACATTTGGAGCCACAGCAAAGAAGAGCCAGTTTCATATTTATTGTCATTGTAGTCACCTACCTAAACGTGCCCACATATCCACCAGACACGGCCCAAATCTTCATCTTCTCTGGGCCATATCCCTTGCCAAAACTAGCTTGTGAAATTTGGACCACATTGGGCTCATACAACACATGGAAAACCGAAATGTGATCCATGAGCTTTGCGACACATCTGGCTCATATAGTTCTATCCAGCTGTAACAGAGCCATTAGTGCCATAGGTGGCTGAGACTACATGTCTTTATATTAGTACATACAGGATATATGACATCACTACACTACACAGACGCAGTTAAAAGGTCAAATAATTCAAAATTATATCAACAATTAAGAAGTGAGTAAATTCTAAGTTCAAATAAAGTTTATGTCCTCTGAGGAATGTCAAAAAGTAAATGAAGAGGATTTATAAAAAAAAAAAAAAAGAATGAAAAACAATTACAACTGAATATTTTTGGCTTTGGAGAATATCTCTAGATACTGTATTTAAATGTTTTACTGGTTAATTACAATTTCTTTTCAGATTGAGTCAAAGACTAAATTATTAATCATTTAAAAAAAACATGGAAGAAAAAAATCCAACCTAAACTTTCTTTTCTCCTTTTTCTCTGATGTATATTTTTCCCATGACCTTAAAGACTCCCTGAAAAAAATATGTCTCTCTTTGTGCAGTTTTGACTCTTTGAGCATCCCTGTAAGCTACGTTTGCCTCTTTGTCCACTTTATATAATTGTATTTGTTTTTATTTGGTGTACATAGACATGCAAAAGGTTGTCATTCCTAAGCAATTATATAAACCCTGTGATCCCCCCCCCCAAAAAAGGAAAAAAGCAAAATGCAAAAAGTACTTTGGAGCACCTCTTGAATTATTTGAGGCAGATATTTCACAAATAAAAATAAAGAATATTATGTTTCATCAATAAGGTTCCAGCTTTCCTCTATAGCAGCTGACACGTCAGCGTTGCAGGATATAAATTTTCAGTTTGGCCTGGTACATTACTGTAAATTTAATGACTGCTGTCTCCCTGCTCCTTCACCTGCCATGCACTAATAGTGCAAATGTGCTGGTTTAATTTATACAGTTATGTCTTTATGTTTTTTTGTACCTCCACCAAACTAAAATCATTGCATCATCTCAGCCCAGCGCAGCTTTATGATTCATCACTGCACAACCCTTTCATCCAGTTCAAATGTGAGTACTCTTTTAATTGTGGACAGATTTATTTATTTAGACTAGTACTGTTATTGCTTCTAGAAGTGCAAATTACAAATTACAAATTACATAATTTTTTTTTTTCTTGAACCACTTTTCATGTGATGTTTCTATATTTTCTTCCCAGGGGTTGTAAATCTCAGTGCAAAACAAGAAAATATACTAGTGATCTTTGACGCACTAATTAGATTGCAAATACATGATAGGAAACATACAAAATCTAGTTTTAAAATACAGAAAAAAACAAGAGCTGCAGACTGACTTTCTGCAGCAGCTCACAGAGTCAATGAAAGCCAGCCTTTATGTATAATATCCAAACAACAAAACTTAAAAATAAATAGATATATACAACCCTGCATTCTCTTTGGGTTACCTGAAGAGACAGCATTTTCTGCTAACAGGAGATCAAAACTAATTTGCTTGGGAAAATGCATGTTTGGCATGAACCGAGCCAAGATGTGATGGATGTGATGATAGGGCACTGCATGAGAACAAAACTAAAAAAGCTATAAAAATGATAATATATACAATTTCAGTGAATTGTTCACTTGACTCAGTTGAAAATCTGAAAAATTGTGTCAGTCGATGAACTTCACACCATTGTCCCTTCTACAGAAGGGAGTTCTCTACCACTGCAGTTTCTCATATAAGATGTAATAGTTTATGTTCTTCTCACGAATGTAACACGAAGGTCCTACTCTTGGGCCCAGCACAAAAACTGCTCTGTCACCTTGTGAATTTGGCTCATTCATTCTACAGGTTGTCAGATTTCTAGCACCACCAACATATTTTTGGCAGTCAACCTCAATTGCAACTGTAGCTCAAAAAGGACAATATGTAAAACACAGAATAGAGACTGCCAAAGTCTATTTAAAGCTTAATTTCTTAAATATGCTAAATTTTTTTGGATTCATTTGCTTTTCATTAACAGGTTCCTTTCAGTTTCTGATGCCTCTATACATTAAATTAAATGAATAACAATTCAGGATGCTCAGATCATTGGTATCAGACAAAATTTCAAACTACCTACCTTTTCAGCGCAACCCAAAGGTCCACCCCTCCTCAAGATTTCACTACCACTTACATATTAGTCCAGAAGAATGATGTGTAGCTCAAACAGTCATTTCCCAGTTGCTGGAGGGTTGTCGCCAGTACTGTGGATGAGTGTGTCAAGCTTGGGTTACCTGTCGGCCTTCTGAGCATGCTCAGTAGAGGGGGACTGTCACCTGAGAGCCACAGGTGTTCTGTCTGACTCAGACAAGTTGAGCCTTTCAGAGATCGCTCTAAAATTGAATTTTTTTCATCTTCATGGCAACTGATTAATATGAAATTTACTACAGATGTTTTTAGATCAGTGAGATTTATTGTCATTCACAATTTACACTTACTATCTTTATTTAGAAAGCCTAAATATTAACACTATATATAGTAACAATCTCATTCTGTGTTTTTAAAGGGGACATACTATTGAAAAAAAAAAAGTTTTCTGTACTTGTGATAATTTATTACTAACTAAACTGCAAGCCCGTCACTTTATTTCAAGACAGTCTAAGGTCTTTGAAAATGTGTCAATTCATGAGCCATTCAAGTTTGTGACATCACAGAGAAAGACCAGAGCAAACGCATCCACCCTCCCCATTTTAATCTCCACCCAACATCCCACTGAACTGCCTTTGATGTACCTCAGAAATTTTAACAAATGGTTTAAATACCAGTTTTAAATGAGATACAGCTGGCTGTATCATTTGTCTATTACTAATTAGTCTACCACTGTAATATCTCATATAAAATAGTAGAAATTGTAAATCTCTGTCACCATAAAAACCTCTACCCTTTGTCAACCCTCCCTTTAAAAACTAAATAAAAGAATCCTTGAAGTGAGGATGTGTTCAAAATGTTTTAATGATTCACTTTGGATTGAGGAAAAGTTACAAATCAAACATTATTTGGCAGCTAGATAACTGTGCTGCTGACCGTTACCTAGTTGTTTAGCAGCAGAGATCGAAAAGATGTGTTTGGTTCTCAGCTGGAAAACCCGGTGACCTGTTTCTGAATGTCATGGTCATGCCATCACATGGTCAGGACAATCTTCCCAGCAGCCCCGGGAGACTCAATGATGTCCTGGTGGGCCTGGGCAGCCTTGTCGAGGGGATACTGGGAACTGATGACCGGACGCAGCCAACCAGCCTCCATTCCAGCGTAAAGAAGTGCTGCACACTCCTTCTTCTCCTCCTAAGGGGATGAAGTGGGGAAAAAGAAAATGTCTTCATTTACCTATTAATCTATGCATGTAATAATGCAGTAAATGGTCTGATCACAGTCAAGTGTTGCTGCTTTAGCCAGTGAAAGTCAGCTGATGTCAGCGCAGACATTATCAGGTGCATTCAGATGTTTCATCACATGTGTAGAGCTTTTGTGAAGCCGCTGCTTCGTACCGGTGTAGCGAAGAAAACGGCCACTCCTATGATGCTGCTCTCTTTGGCCATGGTGTCCCTGGGATTGATCTCTATGGAGCCTCTGGAGCCAACAACCTGCAGAGGAAGGTTGTGTTTTAAACGGTCTTTAAGAGACTCACAGAATGCCTCTCAACAGTCAGGAGATGGCAGAGGTCAGAGGTCAGAGGTCAGAATGGAGACGAGGCTGAACTCATACTGACCGTAACACGTCCTCCGTAGGCCAGCATCTGGAGGTCTTTGCTGAGGTTGACGTTTGACAGCATCTCCACTATCACATCTACACCCCGGCCCCCTGTCGCTTCCTGAAAAGTCAAGTGTTATCCATTTTACTCTAACAGCTAATGGTGGAACTTTTTAAAATTGTTTTCCCCCCTGTGTGAATACCAGGATTTTGTCGGGGTATCCCTCTTCCCTGTGGTTAAAAGCCAGGTGAGCTCCATTGCTGAGAGCCAGCTTCATCCCTTCTGGCGTCCCTGCTGTACCCAGAACCCTGAGGCCCAGAGCACGGGACAACTGGCATGCTGCCACGCCCACCTGTTGGTCAAAAAATAAAAATACTATATTTAATCCCCCTCCTACAAACACACACACACACAATACACTATATGACAAGATGAAAGACAGGAAATGATAACTATAAACAAAATTTAAAAAAGCAAATGTAAAAAATTTTTTTTGATGAATTTGATTAATGACAACTTTGCTTGAAATTTTTATCCCTAAATCAGAATAACAATTTTGATGACTCATGATTGATGATTAATTGATTGATTGATTGATTGATTCCCCCTGTTAAATAGACAATTCAGAACACCACTGGCATCCTTATCGCCGTGCTTCACCGGATGCTGAGAAGCTGAAAACTTAGCCAGTCTCACCCCTCCACTGGCACCATGAATGAGGACCATGTCTCCTGCTTTGGCATGAGCTCTGCAGAACACAAGACAGCCGATTACAATTAAAAACTAAAAGAAAAAAATGAGTGCATCACTTGCTCTGACACCGCCCTGATGAATTATCCTCCCAGGGTAGAGTGCGGTCTTACTTGTGAACCAGAGCTCTGTAGGCAGTGAAGTATGGTATGCCTATGGCTGCTCCCTGAGAGAAGTCTAGAGCATCGGGCAGCTTGTGAACACAGTCTTCAGCTGCTACAGCGTACTCTGCATAACCGCCGGACTCCGTCGCCGTGGTGAACACGCGATCCCCTGCCTGGAAAACACACACATACACAGTATACTGTATAGTCAAGCGAAGTGTTAAATATCAAAAAATCTGGATGTGGACTGTTTGCAGTTTCATGTAAATGTGTTCATATCAGCACGCCATTATTCATGTTTCTTCACTCTCACCTTTACTGCAGTGACTCCCTCCCCAACAGTCTCAACCACTCCGGCGACGTCAGAGCCCGGCGTGTACGGCAGGGTTGGCTTCCGGCCGTGAGTTCCAGACCGGATGTAGGTTTCCACGGGGTTCACTCCACAAGCCCGGACATGGATCAACACCTCCACCCCAGACACACAGAGAGTCACACAAACACAGTTGGGATGAATGCATTTCTCACAGACTGTAAACACACCCGTGAGGGACGAAATAATAGTTTTCATCAGAATATTATATTTAAAAAGAGTCTAAAAAGACTAAATTAAAGCACTGGATTCTAAACTGGATCCCTCATTTTAATTTGCATCCATTTGAATATGTATAATGTATAACATATATATTACATATAAACATCAATACCTACTTGTATAAGGAATATACAAGAAAAAAATTTATCTTATTTAGTCCATGACTATCTCTCTCTGATATAGAAGATACAACTAGTATCATAAGTAAATAATAATATAAATATTATACAGTAAAAAAAACGAGTTTTATAATATAAAACCATTCAGAAAGTCGTGGATGACAAAGATACAGACGTTGTGTATTTAAATTAGTAATAAACTAGGATTAATGTTTAACCTGCTGAAAGTGACCAGTGACCTGAGGTCGGACCTGGGCTTGCACGAGCGGATAAAGATTTTTAAAGATTTTTATAGTGTTCCACGTTTGGTCCCCGTGAAACCTTTGGACCAGAGATGGGGGGGGGTCACTGCAGTTGTTTTTCTCTGAGTTAGACCAGATGTCCACCACCAGCATGATCCCAGGTGCGACCTCAGACCCGCTCCGCCGCGTGTCTCACCTGTCTGTCTCCGGGCTGAGGGACGGTCACATCCGAGCACAGCTTCAGGACGGAAGGAGCTCCAAACTCACTCACTCTGATGGCTCTCATCAGCCTGCTGCCCGACATACCTGCACAGCAACACCACACCTGGACCCTCTACGCCCACTGACACCTCCAGACCCTTAAACCTGCTACATGGAGGATTCTACTTCTTCTGGGTGGGATTTTACACATTCGGCGCATTAGCGCCCTCCTCTGTGCGTTTATGGAACACTTAAAGGAACATTCCGGAGTTATCTAATCCTATTATTTGATGGATGTACGGAGTGAATCAAAGTAGTTTTGGCAGCAAAATGATAATAATGTTTGCACATGTGGCAATGGAGCTATGTCAGGATGAACTGATGTTTTAAGGTCTCTGAAAAGTGATTAGTGTTAATCAAATGCCTGCAGACACATCAAAGTGATTTTAACTTTCTAGGTGCACATAGAGGGTATAAAAAGGACTGTTTATAAACCCATACAAGTGGATTATCGATTGATGCACAAACTACCTATAGATACAAAAGGAGAAAAGGATGAGTCTTTGTTTTTGTTTCTGTAAGCAACTTTAAAGGTCACTAAAACTAGCCCTTTGATTGTATCTTGACTGTACATGAAAGTTTCTGAGATTTGGCATATACAGTTGAAACCAGAAGTTTATATACACTATATAAAATGAATGCATAATTTCTTTTTACTCGGTGTCTGACATTAATTCAGACTAAACTTTACCTGTTTTAGTTCATTTGGAATTATTTCTATTTGCTAAATGCCAGAATAATGAGAAAATTTTTTTTTTTTTTAGAGATTTATTAAAATTCCTTTTCATCAAAGTCAGAAGTTTCCATACACTAAGATTACTATGCCTTTAAACAATTTGCCCAGATAATAATGTCATGTGAAAAGCTTCTGATATTTCTTCTTATATTTCTAAAAAATGTAAAAATATTTCTCATTATTCTGGCTGTAGAAATAATTTTGGTAAACCTGACTAATCTAAAACAGAGTTTAATCTGATTTGACATCAGACAGTGATAAAAAAAAAAAAAAGGTTATGTGTTTCTTCATACAATACTGGGAACAGTCAAGATCCTGATACAGAACCATCAGACTCCCAGACCTCTGGTACAGGACCTGAGCCTGAAGGAGACACAACACCACCTGGGTGATAAATAATAGTAAATATTATATATCATTAGTATATATTACTATATAATAGTGAATACATTCTTGTATGTTATGTGCATATACAACAGATGTGAGTTTATATTGTATATATGTAACTATTTGATCAGTTGTTGCATACTTTTGTCGTTTTGCCTTTATATTTACGCAAATATTTTACTTATTTGATATTTTACTTGTTTTCTATATTTTTTCCAAATCGATGATGTCGCAGATTGATTACTATAGTCTGATACTCTGACGTCACATCCTGTTGAACAGCTCTGACTCCTACATGACTGGATAGCGTCGGACAACAGGATATCACACCGAAAAGCCCATCCACATGAACGGAAAGCCGTGAAAAGCCGTCCGGGCTGGTACCAGTGAATTACGGAACCAGGGGTCGGACACCTGACGTAAGTCCTCTCGGGGTCGCCGATGGCGTCACTACGTTCAGGAACTCCAATTCAGCGGTGTTTCTCCTAGACGAGCTTCCACATGACTGTCTCAAAGCGCCGGCTCTCTGACGGGACACCGTGATCCTTGAAGGCATCTTTTAGCGCCGTGTTTTTTATTTCTTTGTATTTTTTAAGACATGGCGACGAAGAGCAGATTTTTGCTGCAGAGGCTCCTCCGTGGACTCAGAGCTCACGCTGTTGGGTGTCAAAAGTCAGCATTGATCTCAAGTGAAGGACGCGTCCAGTGGAGACCTCAGCTGAGACACCTGAGCTGCTCGGACAGACTCCACGAGCCCGCCTCTACCTGCACAGGTACTGGGGTGGGAACTGAATTAATGATCACCTGTATGCTTCACCAGCGGGCTGCAACAGACATTAGTGTCGCGTGCTTCCAGTTGAATGAAGGATGTTTTCTTGAAGTTTTGGTTTGCACGAACTGCTCAAAGTGTAATCAGTCCTGATTATTTTGTTGCCAGGTCCCAGCAGCCTGTCCTTTAGGAGTCACACCTGCGGTGAGCTGAGATCAAACGCACGTGGGGGAGAAGGTTACTCTGTGTGGCTGGGTACAGTACCTCAGGTATTACTTAATTTAAACTGTTATTAAACAAATAACCTTGAGAGGTGACATTAATCAATCCGTTTTTGGAAGCTTCCTGTCTGTCAATTTATGATCTGCCTTCGAAGGCAACAGTCAATGTTTGTGGGCCTCCAATGTTAAAAGCGGATATCTGAGTAGCACACAATGATCCAGGATCCTCTGTTTTCTGGGAATCAGGCATTGTTGAATGAAAATAACTTAAAAGAAAAAAAAGTTACATTTTAACGCATCCATTCATCCCAGTGAGTCTGTTCTAGAAAATTAAACGCTCAACCTTTCCCCGTGCTTGATTTCAAACACATGCTTTAACTGGTTTGCCTCAACTGGTAGAAAATATGCTCATCATCACAATAGTAACACGACGTGGAAATGTTGTCACATGTCATAGCAATATCATGAAACAAAACGTTAAGCAGATGGAAAAATCTGACCCTTTGTTTGAACTCATAAACTGTACACAACACATCCATATTTTTTTCAAAATTAACCATCTGTTTCTGCTTCCAACAGACAAGATCTGTTTGTCATCCTGCGAGATTTCAGCGGCTTGGCACAAATTCTAATTCCCCAAGAAGAGGTGAGAAAGATGACGAACACAGCAAGCTATTTAGGGGTTGTGTATTAATAGAAGGTTTTCTACAGAGAAGTTGAAAATACTTCAGACAGATTTAACACATTATTCTTCTGTTCTTAGTCTGCAAGCAATTTAAAAGCAACTCTGTGTGATCTCACCGTGGAGTCGGTCGTCAAGGTTGTGGGAACAGTCCGAAAACGACCAGCAGGGCAGGAGAACAAGGTTTGTGTGTAAATATCAGATCATCCATCTGTCAACTTCAGCTTGTTGGGGTTCATGTCACCCCTACATTAGCCTTAGCAGAGAGAAGCAAACCTCTCTTTCCCCAGCCTCATCCTCCAGCCCTTCTTTAAGGACACCAAGCCGTTCCCAGGCATTGTTGTAATTAGGGGCGCACGATAACAGGAAATTAAGCCCCGATAACATATGTATTTTTGTCAACACGGCAGTGCCTCCCTACCTCTGAGATCCAGCAGTGAATGTTATGTTCAAGTGATGTCGGTATAATCAGAAAAATGATTATATCACTAAGGGGAAAATCAAGAATACCCCCTCATGGCAGAAAACAACTTGTTAACTCTGTCCTAATTTTGGTAGTTGCTGACTTTAATTGATATTCGCAGTATTTTCCCACATGTCACACATAAAAAAAAAAAAAATTTGAAAAGGCTGAAAGGACGACTAGGGAACGTGGGAATTTACGTTACACCTTGAATGTAGCTTGTGGCACAGCTGCTGATGAAAACAAACAACATGGCGGCAATTTTAGGAACTTCTTTAAAGTTTCCAAAGAAGATAGTTTGCTGGTTATTTGTGACAAATGCTTCCAAGCGAATTCCACAAGGAGGGAAAAATAGCTATAGGTTTAATATGTCAAACCTGCTCAGCCATCTGAAACGTAACCATCGCTTCAACTGAGTTTTGAAATCGTATGAGGACGCCGGGCTGCTAAAGACGCTAATGTGAGCAAGCTAGCAGTAAGTCCCCTCCCCTCTCACTCTCTGATCTAAAGCTTCCATGAGAATAAATAAATAAATAAAGCTATTGAACCTCATTTACTTCAAGTAAAGCTATTCATTTGAATGGAACCACAAGCCAAAATCCTTTAAACATTTTTTTTTTTTGTTACCATAGAGTGCACTTTTTCCAGTTTGTTTAAACAGAAATGTTTTAATCTAACTTGTCAGTGCATTCATTTTCTATGTATATTTATCTTTTGTAAACTTCTGGAATGCACTTTTTCAGTTTGAAATTCTGATGCATGTATTTCCATCAGTTCAAGGAGCCTTATTTTTTTTTTTTTATATCAGTAAGTAATGCACCTTATTTAAGTTGATGGAAGATATCAAATAGGTCTTGATATCTTCTGTCACCCAGAAGGCCAGCCCACCCTCCGGTGGTCAATAAAGTTTGCAACCAAAGCTGACATTCGTTTATCAGAACCATCCTCCAACAGTGGATGGTCAAAACAGCAAATATTTAAAGCGGTCATTGCTCATGAAAGTGTTCTGTCCTGTCATTCTTCCATTCTCTAAACCAGGGGATGCCTAACCGGAGAGATAGAGGTCCTGGCTGATGATGTCGAAGTTTTCAGTTTGTGCCAGAAACTACCTTTTGAAATTAAAGATTTTGTCAAAGTAAGTGACATCACATGTGCACACAGATGACAAACTTTCATTTATTCATTTAAATGAAATTTGAGGTTGATTATCTTTTTTTTTTTTTTGGCTAATTGTCCAGAAGTCAGAGTCTTTGCGGATGCAGTATCGTTACCTGGATCTGAGGTCAGCGCAGATGCAGAAGAACCTCAGACTGAGGTCTCAGCTGGTGATGAAGATGAGAGAATATCTCTGTAATGTGCATGGTATGGACAGTGATGTTCAGTCTTTCTGCTTGTTCATTATTTTTCTTAAACCAGTGGAGAATTCAGCCCCCTCTTCCCACGATTCTCTGTTTCTCTGTATATATTCTCCTATTCATAGGTTTTGTGGATGTGGAGACGCCTACTTTGTTTAAAAGAACACCAGGGGTGAGATGGATTTAGCTCCATTAATCGTATCTTTCAGTCAGCCTCCACCCTATCATCTTCAGATATAAGTCATTTAAATTTAGTGTCACTTCTGTAGACACATCAGGGTGTCTGGTATCTAAGTGAACCTCATGTTGTACACATGTGTGTGTGTGTTTCAGGGGGCCAAAGAGTTCATTGTTCCCTCCAGAGAGCCAGGCCTGTTTTACTCTCTGCCCCAGAGCCCACAGCAGTTTAAACAGCTGCTCATGGTGGCTGGTGTTGACAGGTGGGTGCAGGACATGCGTCTCCCCAGCTCATGTGCACATTTTACCTCTGCTCTGTAACATGTGTCAGCTCTTTCAGGCATCTTGCTGCAACTTTTGTCTTTATCCAGGACGTTTTTCAATCTGCAGCTTGGAGCAACTTTCTCTAAATACATTTAAGAAGCCACTGTAGAGTCTCCATCCAGCACTCAACAGCACACAGACTTGGTGACCTAGTGCACACAAGGAAACGTTCAGTAGATGTTCTCACCAGTTTTTGGTGGAGAACAAAAGAACGTGAACATTGGACTTGGAAAAATCAACAGATGGCACAAACACACCTTCAAGTGAATTATATTGGAGATCTATAATGATTAGATGTAATAACAGGCATTTACTTGCTTTTTTTACTGAAAAGAAAGATTGCTCGCTGGTTAAAGCAACAAAGAAAAAAAACAAGCTCCAACAATATAAAGATAAAATCCTCACATTTGAAATCAGAAAAGACTTGAGGACTAAAAATATCACATTTGCTGGCCATTTTCTTTTTGACTGTTAATTTATATTATTCTGACCCTTCAATGTGATATAGTTTTTAGTATTAAAGGAAGTCATTAGAATTAGAAGCATGTAATGTGTTGTCAGAAAAGTTTATTTTAAATAAGTGGTACCTATACTTGTTAATGAAATGTATTCGTGCTATCATTAGAGTAGAAAGTACAAATGTGCTAAAGTAAAGTTCTTGTATTTTCCTGACAGCAGTGTGCAGTAATCAGAACCTGTAATGTTCAGCACATCATGATGAGAGCTTTCTTCAGGTGCAGCTTCTGTCTCTGCTTATACTCACATTGTAGCTCAAAGCCCTGCCCTGGTGGACTGAGTATTACCCCCACATGAGATTTGTTTTTTTGCTGTAAGAAGCTTTTTTTTTTTTCTTTTTTTTTTCTTGACAGATACTTTCAGATGGCTCGGTGCTACAGAGATGAAGGTTCCAAACCAGACAGGCAGCCTGAGTTTACACAGGTAGGACGCTCGAGTGATGAGAACAAGCTCAGCCTTTACAACACAGATTTTTACAAAAATCCACTAATTCAGTATTTTCTTTTCTTTTCTCTTCTTTTCTTTTCTTTTCTTTTCTTTTCTTTTCTTTTCTTTTCTTTTCTTTTATTTTCTTTTATTTTATTTTATTTTATTTTATTTTATTTTATTTTTATTTTTTTTACCAGTTTACCACTTGTGATTGAAGTAAATGCATTTCCTCAGACCAGGAGCTGAACCCAGACTGTCTGGGTGAAAACTAGAAATTCCTAGCTGTTGCATCAGAGCATATGCACTGATGACTCTTTCAGACTGCCGACTGATCTTCTCTGGTCAATATTTCTCCTAAATTGGTTTTTTTTTTCATCCAGTATTAACTCGCTCTGAGAGAGATATCACACCTTGTTTCATTCATCAGTTTTCTCCTTCATTAGAAGATGCTCGGATGAATATGAATAATAGAAGGTGTGCGTCTGTGTGTGTTCTTCTTTCCTTTTGTCTCAGTATCAGTATGTGTTGTCCCAATCTTGTCCCTGTCCTCGATTTGAGTTGGACTGTCTTAAAGATCTGTGTTCTTTGATTGGTTTTGCTAGAGTCTCAGACCATCTCATCATCTCTTCCAGGTGGACATAGAGATGTCTTTTGTGGACCAGGCAGGTATCATGTCTCTGGTGGAGGGTTTGGTGCAGTTCTCCTGGCCTGCAGAGAAAGGTCCCATTGAGGTTCCTTTCCAGACTATGACATATGAGGAAGCCATGAGGGACTACGGTGTGGACAAACCGGATACTAGATTCAATATGAAGGTGGGTGATTTCCTGCATTGCAAAAAAACAAAACACTAGTTACAAGAAATAAACACTAGATTCTAAGTGAGTATGACTCGAAGCTTGTGAATTATATGTCCATGCAGCAGGATATTTTTAGTTGACAAGAAAGCTTTTTACCAGTTTAGATCCAGTAAGCATTTGAAGGTTTGAAACAAGTAAAAAAAAAAAATCATTTTTTTAGGTCAAATTACTTAAAACAGACTTGCTACAGCACAGTAACAAGTGAATATTCACAGTTCTGATTTAGTATTGACTTTGAAAAATCTTTCCTTTCCAAATGGTTTGATCCAGTGTAAGGTTGACAAGGAAAACGGGCTTGTTTCCATGGCAACAACAATGCCGTTTAAAATTCCCAACTAGCCAGTGTGTCTGCAGGTAAAACTGACCTGAAGCTATGTGACTACTTCTGTTGCTGGCCCAGAGGCATGTTGGAGGCACATCAACTTCAACCCCCCTTTCACATCTGGACTTAAAAGAACAGTGATGAGGAATGAAGGCGTATCAGTCCTGCCCTGAACGCTTACACTCCCCAAGACATATGTAAAAGTACTTAAAGATAGTCCCTCTCTCAGCAAAGGTCTGGCTGTGGTAGGAGCTTACAAAGACACTACAGACAATCCACTCCAGTCATCTACAAACCACAAACAAAAATATAAAGCATTTCCTCTACTTGTTACAAAAACTATGAAAAAACTGTGGTCTGAAAGCACTGAGATACTCAAATGGCTAAAGTTGTGTTCACCCAAACAAGCTAACTATTCACTAAAGAAATATGGCTGATCAAGAGGGAAAATGTTTTCTACACACCTGTCTGCCTTCTGTCTGTCTGTCTTCCCAGCTGATGGACCTCAGTGACATCTTCTCATCCACACAAATTGAATTCCTCAGGTCAGCTGTCAGCCAACCAGAAGGTTCGGTTCAGGCCATCTGCATCCCCAGTGGAGCTGTAAGAACAAAACCATTTCCTCTGTGAGAAAATGATGTACATGAAGTTTGCAGTTTTGTGGAATAAAGGGAATTAAAGACAATGGGAGTAAAAAAAAAACCTGTAGCATGATTTAATGACTTCTCTCTTTGGCCTATTCTTCCGCTTTGTCTTCCTCAAATGATGTCTGTTCTGTGTTTGATGACAGACGCTTTTCACTGGAAAAGATTTAGAAGAACTGAAAAAAACAGCCAACTTTCAGTTTGGACAGGTAGGCCTGTTTCTCCACTTTTTTTTCTATTATTTATTTATTTATTTTAAATCAAAATCTTTATCAGGACTTTGGAGTGGTTTTACTTAATTTGAAATAAAGATTTTGCTGAATCCTAATCAGTCCTCAAAAGCACAGAGATGACTAGGAGACAACTTTGAACAACTAAGAGGATGACAATGTACAAAAGTACAGCAGTCCAGTCGCTCCTCCATTAGCTACATGTTTGTTTTTTCTTCCTCATGTGAAGGAAGTGAGTCTGATCCTGGTACGGACAGATGGGACATTAAAGTCTCCCCTGAAGAAGCTGCTGTCTGTCTCCATCACAGAGAACCTGCTGAGGAGGACTGAAGCCAAACCGGGAGATCTGCTGCTGTTGGCAGCTGGCTCCCTCCGCTCTGTGGTACAGTCAACAACTGAGATCAGCACATACGAACAATGGAAACAGGCGGACAGAATAGCATTTTTATTTTTTGTCTTAAGTCGTACGTTTCCTCTTCTCTCAGCGCCCGCTGCTGGGAAACCTTCGCCTGCAGTGCGCACAGTTACTGGAGTCTCATGGTGTTCCCGTCCGCGACCCCTCAGCGTTCCACTTCCTGTGGATTGTGGACTTCCCTCTTTTCTTGCCCAAAGAAGACGAGCCAGAGGAGCTGGAGTCAGCCCATCATCCGTTCACTGCTCCGCTGCCGGAGGACACGCAGTTACTTTTCACAGAGCCGCACAAGGTGTCCATTTAGCTGTATTTAATAACAGATCATTTGGGCTACATGACGTTTTAAGTAACTGTATCTGGTGTTCACAGGTACGTGGTCAGCATTATGACCTGGTGCTGAACGGCTGTGAGATCGGAGGAGGCTCCATCCGCATCCACAAGGCCTCGGAGCAGCTTTACGTCTTGAAGAATATCCTCAAGGTCAGTGGTGATCCAGGGTCCAACCTGTCTCCATCAGTCAGAGTGACTGTTTCAAGATATCAGTTGATTAAAAAGTAAGTTTAAGTTATTGAAAGTGTTATCAGTGCTCATTGCTTTATTACTGCAGGAGGATCCGAACGTCCTCTCTCACCTGCTGGAGGCTCTGAACTCAGGAGCGCCACCTCATGGAGGCATTGCTCTGGGTAAGGTTAACTCATTCTGCATGTGAGTTAGTTTAGTATTATAAAGGAATAATAATAATGACAAAGAATTTAAAAATACAGTTCAGGCTTTGAGATATTTATTGTTGATATTTTATACTCAAATACGTTTAATAAAAGTAGTGTTTTATGATAACCTGTATAACTGTCCCTAGTTCTGTAATAAAACACAATTGATTGAAATACCAGTATGTGGAGATAAAACTTGCAGGAGAGATTATATGTCTTGGTTGACCTGCGTTTCCCAGGCAGAGCTAAGGGAGGAGGCTGGGGAGAGGGAGGGCTGCTCAGACTGCCCTCATGACCTTGTCTTGAATAAGTTGTAGAAAATGAATAAATGGATGTCTCCCTGTGAGGTGACAGCAGGCTGTGTGCAGGATGAAACGTGAGAAACCATAAAAGGTAGATTAAATGTTTAGCCTCTGTGCTGGTCTGTTACGGTGAAGACAGCTGAGATGCATCGGTTAAGATGCCTCCTGGTCGCCTCACTGGAGAGGTGTTTTGGAGTTCCCGGGGCAGGCCCAGGACATCTCTCGGCAGGATGAGTGCACCAATGTTTAGTTAAACGTCTTGGAGGGACAAGTCTTGCCTTCCACATGTGGACGTGGGAAGCTGGGGGTTGTACCACAGATAGTGGGAGGCCTTGGCAGAGCAGTAACCACTGCTTTTGAATGTGCTGCGTCTTAAGCTCACTGACTTGGAACTTTACATAACTGGAAGCTGTCCTCTTGTGGAGTAATTGTGAAAAGGATCAATACACTAAAATGATCAAATTGGTCACTTTTAAAGATGAAAACTGTTGTGATTTTATCAGGTTTTCTTCTACTCTTCTGTTCTCTTTTAGGTTTGGATCGGCTAGTCTCCATTATGGTGGGAGCTCCCACCATCCGAGATGTAATCGCCTTCCCAAAATCATTTCGTGGTCATGACCTCATGAGCCACGCACCTGATTCAGTGTCTGAGGAGGAGCTGAAGTCATATCATATATCTGTCAAATGGCCAACAGAGCGTGGCGCTGGAGGAGGGGGGGAGTGAAGAGGCATTTTACTAAATCTCTGTCACCATGACTACATAGAAAAGAGTGAGCGTAAGCAGGATGTGCGTTCAGTTAGCAGCGGTGTGACGCAGACATGTTGGGCAGGGATGAAGAGGAGACAGTGTGGCTGCAGCCCAGCCCTGATGGCTCCAACTGAGAGAGAGAAGAGAACAATGAAACAGCAACCTGAGTTGTCGCCTGAGACACTGACGAGGAACAAGGTCATACCAGCTCCCACTGGTAACCACAGCACTTGTAGTTGGACTGGTTTGTGATTCCTCACATCATACTGTGTGAAATAAAGTTTTATATAAAACTAAAGAACTTCCATTTCAATGACTTTGATTTCTACTGATTCTATAGAGTTATATATTTCAGTTTTTGTCACAGGTTTGTGGACTTATTTCTTCTATACAAGAATTTAGCTGTTAAGGAAGACATCATCATTTAGGGGTCCAAACCAGTTTTAATCACACTTGAAATTTTATTCTGAATTACCAAAGGTATTTATTTATATTCATGAGCACGGTTCATTAGCAGCAGTATTTTGTCTGTTGAATTGTATTTTATTATATTCTATAGCAACACTGAAGGAACTACAGGCAGGTACTTGGTCGCTCCTTGCATGCGACTACCATCTCCTGTATTCTGCACAAGTCTGGCTGTGGGGTAGGTGGGCATGACAGAAGCTTTTTCTTACCTTAAAAAAAAACCCACAAGCCTCAGTTGTGCCAAAAATATTCAGTCACCCCAAACAACGTGGGAAAATGTTCTACAGTCAGATGAGACAATGGTAAAACTTTTTGGCCTTAAATCTCAATGGTATGATTTGTGCAAAACCAATATGAAGTATCATCCAAGGGACATCCTACTGACAGTGAAGCATGGTGGGGAAGCATTGTGCTTTGGGCTGCTTCGCTTCAGCTTGGCCAGGGGCTGCTTTTCAAGATGGGAGGGGAAATTTATAGCGCCAAATACAGTACTAAGATTTTTTGGCACAAAATCTTAATGCCAAAAAGCTGAAAATGAAAAAGAGTTTCACATTCCACCACAACAATGACTCAAAGCACACATTGACCTAGACAAGCTTATGGAATTACCTAAAAAGTGAAGTACATGAAATCCTCTTCCAATTTGGAAAAACTTTAATTTTTTTTTTTTGCAGAATATTTACAAAATTCTAAAGTCTAGATATATGAAGGTCAGAGTTGGTTTCAGAGTTGATCAGTGTTAGTTACAGAAATTTAATAATAAATGTTGCAAAAGGAATACAATATATAATAGGTGAACATACAGTACCTGAGCAATAGACAGCAAAAGACACATACGTAAGCGAGGGGACAATAAATGGGGAGACAATTTGTAATTTCACACTCACGCCGCCAGGGGGAGTCGATTTGCTTCTGATGGAATTGACTCCGCGTCAATCCTAATTCTATACTTTATTGAACACAATAAAGCACTTTAAAATACTTTTTAAAAGGGTTTCAATGCTGTTCTTTTTTAACATACCAATCTAACGTAAAAAAAAGTGTGTTTACACTACTGTTTTTATGCTTTTATTCAAGTAAAAGATTTTAATTCTTCTCTTTCTGCAATATATGTATAATTAATACCTCTGGCTCATATGATTTTAAAAGGGTTGGTGGATTTAAAAAAAAAAAACTTCCTCCGTATTTTTCATGTCGCAGGTGGAACGCAATGATTTATTAAATAAATGCCACAAAACATTTCTTTGCATTGATTCCCTAGTCCTTGGTGCTTGTATTGTTTAGCACAGAATACAGAGCCCACAAAGCAACTGATACTATTTAATGGAAATCAATCAGCATCCCTTTGTTTTACTCTGACAAAATAGCTTGAATATCATTATACAGCTGAACAATTCGTCATATTTTGTGTTTGAATATCGTAACTGACTTCAACTTAACACCCTGCTTATTTATTTTGTTTTAGAGATTAAGCTGGAAATCACAATCTGAGATCTACACAAGAACACACACAGAGTTGAGGTATGATGCCTTCATGTACCACTGGAAATTTTGAGACAGTATTGCAACGAGAGAGAGAGAGTTACTTCATTAAGCAGAACCTGTTCTTCAGAGATGTTGCATATATTTAATGTGTGGCCTTCACAACAAAGAAGCTGGGTATAGAAAATATAAATAAATATATAATACAATATACATGCATGATTTAAATGAAACATGCATGTAAATGGTTATTGGGGTAGCATGCCACAGAAAAGTACCCAACATATGCTCATATTTGATCACTTGGAGTCATCAGATTTAACCACAGCTAGAAGTGAAGTGGCAATGAATGTGGACGAGGTGAAAACTGATCTGAAGGAAGCTGAGGTTGCAAAACAAGTGGAGCGTCAGTTTACATGGCTGTGTGGAAAATTCACCCAAACTGACACTTCAGAATCGGCTCAGCTGTAGTTGTTCGTGATCCACTGGGCTGTGTCAGCAGTGGTAAAAGCAGTGGATCTGTAAATTACTAGTTTTTATCAGTAGAAAATAAAGATACAACACTCATATGTTAATACATATATGTAATGGATCATATTCCTTGAAAAAGAGCAAATGACTGGTACACTAAATCATAAAATTTAAACAGAATAAAGCAGAAACACATGAAGCTTTATAGATTTATAGATATTGTCTTTTTTTGTTTTTAACAATGGCATATTGTTAGTTTTTGCAACCTCTCTAAGAACTCGCGTCTCGAGACTCGGAATATGGGAGATTTACAGATCGTTTAACAGATTTTATTGCTGTCACCAACATTAATATATTGTTGGTAATGACTTTAATGATGAATATCGGAAATCTCCGAGCAGCACTGAAAGACACTATCGGGCTTTGGACCAATAGCGCCAGAGCAAGATGCTGCGTAATAGTGAAAGCAACCAATCAGTGATCGTTTTGAGAAGTAACTGGAGAGAGACGTCTCCCTGGTTTACTGGATGTGTCGAGCTGCCGTTTATTGCCACAAAAAAACAGAATTATATCGTCGAAACATTTGCAACACCGCTGGGATAACTTTGTTGTCAACAGCAGAAAAGAAGAGAGATCCCGCTTCTTCTTATTCCGAAGAGAAATGTTCACGAGTGGGGGCGCGTGAGTTTATGTTCGGTATGTGCTTCTCTGTTTACACCGGATGAAACAGTCCGCATCTTTTATTTTCTTTCAGTGCGTGTCTTCAATTAATTTCGGATGGCTGAATGAGTGTAAACTCGGTACTGAGCAAACGGACATTTCTTTCTCTGTCAATGCTATATTTTAGTTTGTCACCTTTTGTTATGGTGGTGTAGTTTGTCAAAGTTTTCATAGCTTATATCAGAAATACTTTGTAGCTCTCTTTTCGCTATTATAGTTACCTGGAGGCGCGTGAATTCACGTGCTAACTTGTATTCAGATCTGTCTCTGGTCACACTAACGTCCTCTGATATCAATCACAGTACGGAGATGCTAACGACATGGAGATTGAAAGGTTTGATAATACAGCATGTGTGTGACTGTATGTAGGACAGAGAGGGTATTAGATTATATTAGAAATATAGTAAATGATCTATTTGTCTCTAAAAAGAGAGAGAGAAATTCAATGGAGAGTCCAGTACAATCATTTCTCAAAACTTAAAAAATGTTTATTATCGTCTTTTCTTTTGGAAAATAATGGAAAATAATCCCCCCCCCCCCCCCCCCCCCCCCCACACACCCACACACACACACACACCCCCAGACATTGACTAGGCAGAGACGGGAAGATGACATGGATGTGAGAGATAGAGAGCAGATTGTCATAGCAGGGAGGAGAGGAGATGATGGAGTGAAGGGAGTTGATGAAATGGGAGCAGGAGAGATGCTGAGAAGGAGGAAAGATAGAAGAATCTTAAAGTGGTCCTGACAGGGTGAGTGTGAGGTATAAAAAAAAAATTAAAATAGTTTGCCTTTGCCTGGTGCAGTGTCTGTTCCTTTGGTCTTCCAATGTGATTACCAGAGTGGTGGTCTGGTAAGTTTGCTTGTTGATCCTGTCGAAATGAAGGATGGGGCTGCCATGTAGAGGGAGGGATGGAGCAGCAGGAGGGGACATTGGAGTGGTGACTGAGGGTCATTTATCTGTCTGTGGGTATCACTAGCCAGTTGCTACTGGGGGTCAGTCCATTCTGCACTATCTTGCCTCATATTTTCTATCCATACTTTCTCGCTTTGCCTCCTTGTCCTGCTTCCATCGCTCTTCTTAATGATTTCACATACACTTATATTATATTATCTTAGTCTTTGTGCATCTTTTGCCACAAGTCACCCACCCCAACCCTGCACTCCCCCATTTTCATTTCCTGTCTCTTTAACTCAAATGTCATTTGTTTACAGGTCACATTCTTCAGCTGTGCTTATAGCCCCAGCATATAAACTGGCATGTTGATCTATTTTTACAATTTTACCTGGTGGCTCAAGTGTTGAAGCTTAAATTTTAACTTTAATTTCTTTCTCCTTCAATGATACTGTGCTTCAAATGCTTGTTGAACGCTAGTGTTTGCCCTAAAATGAAAGCGTTTCCGTGCTTGTCACTGTGTAAATGCATGCATTTTCTGCAGGCAGATGGAGTGGGAATAGATCTATATTCAGCAGTCTTTTGTTAAGCCAGTGAGAGACTGCTGAGTTTTTCGGAAATCCTAACAGACACACGTGTCAGTCAAGAAAAACTACCCTCTCATCTGCTGTTCTGTAAGAGGCATTAACTGCTCCCGTCAGAGACGTCCAGGAAGGCGATGTGTTCCTCCTGCCCTTGACAGGTGCTTCTCCTGTAAATGCAGCGTATAAACTGTCTGTGAATGTGGGTAGTGTTTTGTTCCTGCAGATGTACCGGTGACTCACAGATGCCATTACAATGACAGGATAACTGGAATAAGAGATGAATACACAGTTTTCCAGAAAACAAGCTCGCATGCACCATTCTTGGTGTGTGTCCTCATGTTTTAGCTCACCAGTTGTCATTATTGTGAGGATGATGCTCACAGTCATCTGACTGTCATGCTGTGTGATAGTGCCAGTATGATTTGGAGAGACTGCTGCAGTGAGTTATTAATCAAAGCCCTCATCACACACCATACAGCCCTACAAGCCAGCAGAAGAGTTGGAGCCCTTGCAGTGACTACGGTGTCATGAAGTCATTAGTGTTGTGACAAACAGATCTTAGTTCCAGTTAGTGTCCTCTCCTTGTAAACCCTTTCATATTAGCTCATTTCACCTAATCTTGTTCTCTGTTGTAATGCCTTATTAGATTCCTTGTCACCAACAATTTCTTGTCTGATCTGATTGGATGTTTGGTCTTTACTTTGGTTTCTGGAGACCAAAGTGGCTTGCATGGCAGAGGGAAGTGGTGTGCTGATTTACATATAAATGACAGAAGCGTCTGAGAGGCCATCCTCTTGCTTTATTGTCAGTTTAAGTTGATGCAGCATCCACGTCTGTGTTTCTCTGTGTTTTAGAAGTGATTCGGTTACAGCGCTTTAGCAACTATTTCTGAACCACCAGCCTCTTAGTACAGTCTGACTGTTATATCACGGCTTCTGTTACACTATCTGATGGTTTTTCCAGTAGGATAAAATCAATTGACTCATCCTGGAATGGAAAGCAGGCAGCATGTGATGGTTTTAGATGGGATGATAAACTTCAGATGGCTGACTGAGAAAAATACCACTTACTCCCGTCTTCTCGGATGTTGGGTGAATCTTTGTTCTAAAAGGAGGGCAAAGAACTTCTTGACTTACGATCTTGGAGTCCTTCTCGCATATCATCTGCCAGAGCATTTTTGTAACAGGATTTTCTGCAGGCCTATAAATTCAAAAATAAACCAGACAGCAGGATAAAGGCTAACCGTTACTGTCATGATTTAGGTCTTTTCAATGATTATTTCTAGATGGTTATAGCTGTGGGCAGGAAGGTTCTCCTGTAGCCTCTGATTGAAGACACTCTGTTGCTGAATCACTGTGTTGTGTAGAGGATGGTTAGAGTTGTCCATGATGTTCTTCATTTTATGACGTAGAATCAGATCCAGAGGCTCCAGAGCAGAGCCAGCCTACTTTATCAGTTTGTTTAGTTTCTTTAAAGTCACTGGCTCTGATGCTGCTCCCCCAACAGATGACTGCAGATATGATTGAACTCTCCACAAAAGACTTATAGAAGATATACAACATCTTGCTGCAAACATTGAAGGACCCTGATCTTCCTTAAGAAGTAAAAGTCTGCTCTGTCCCTTCTTATAAACGGCATCAGTGTTGCATCTCCAGTCCAGTCTGTTGTCCAGCTGAACGCCGAGGTATTTATACTCCTCCATCACCTCCATTACTTCTCCCATGATGGAAATACTGTTTGACTTATTCCTGGCTCTTGCAAAACCCACAATCACCTCCTTTGGTTTGTTGACGTTTAAGATGAGGTGATTGTTCCCACACCAAGCCACAAAGCGGATCCACCAGTTCTCTGTCTCTTGTCCATCACTGATACACCCCACAACTGCAGAGTCATCTGATTATTTCTGCAGATGACAGGACCCTGACTGGTACTGGAAGTCTGTGGTGTACAGAGTGAAGAAGAATGGTGAGAGAACAGTCCCCTGTGGTGCTCCTGTGCTGCTGACCACCTGGTCAGACACGCACTTCCATTCAGTCTCACAAACTGTGGTCTGTTAGTCAGGTAGTCAGAAGTCCAGGTGATTGTGGAGGCATCTACCTGTGTCTTCTAGAGGTTTTTTTTTCATAGTAAAGCAGGCTGGATGGTGTTAAATGCACCGGAGAGAAAAAAAAAAGAACACAATTCTCACCTTGTCCAGATGACTGTGGGCTTGCTGAAGCCAGGTGTATGATGGCGTCTTCAACTCCAGCCTCACAACTTTAAGCAAACTGCAGTGGGTCCTGGAAGGTGCTTGTTTGCTTATTCAGGTTAACCTGTAGAAGTCTCTCTAGGACTTTGATTATGTGGGATGTTAGGGCAACAGGTCTATAGTCTTTAGGAAGAAGATGAGTTTCTGCTGTTTCTGGAACCAAGCAGGACATCTTCCACAGCACCAGAACCTTCTCCTGGCTCAGGCTGAGGTTGAAGAGGTGCTGCACAATCCCAGATAGCAATTCTGCCCAGGCTTTCAGGACTCTAGGTTGACACCATCTGGACCAGCAGCTTTATTCCTTTCCAGTCCCTCCCTTCCTGTCTGCCCTGCTAGAAACAGACAGGCAGGAGGGGGAGAGGGCCCCAGCATCTCCTGATGTGGTTGAAGGCATCGATAAAGCAGCAGCAAGATCCTTGACTGAGGTGGAAGATGAGACAGTTGAGATGTGACAGGGAAGCTGTGGGTCAAGAGAGGGTGGGAGATCTGTTTGGCTGGGGGCAGGAGAGGAGGATACTGAACTGAACCCTGTTTAAAGAATGAGTTCAGTTCAATTGTTCTGTCCAGACTTCCATCTGATCTGGTCCTCCTTCTGCTTGAAGCCTATGATCCTCTTCATCCCTGACCACACATATCTTACATTGTTCTGCTGGTGTTTGTTCTCCAGCTTTCTCTGTGAACTTCCTTGTTGTCTCCAATCTTGACTTTCAGTACTTTTTGGACGGACTTTCAAATAATTTCCTGTCTCCCTGCTTGAAAGCTTTTCTTTCTTGCCGAGAAGCTCTTTCCGGTCACTGGTGATCCAGGGTTTGTTATTGAGGAAGCACCTCACTCTTCAGGTGGGGATGGTGTTGTCCACACAAAAGTTAATATAGTCAGTGAGACTCTCACTCTGGATTCACGTGGATGTGTTGCGGGAAAGAACGTCATACCAAAAACAACCAATCAAATTTGTCCCTGCTTGCTACACAAATAACCTGCATGCTTTGAGTTGGTCCTGCCTCTGTGTGTTATTTCATTGGACTAGCTCTAGTTTACAGCCACAACCCAATCGGCCTAATGCATTCTTTAAAGCAGGAAAAGTTGAAAATCCCCATCTAATATTCTCTGGTGAAGCCTTTGACAAACTGAAATGTTAGAGAAGTGGAGGAGAGAGACGGAGTTGAAATCGCCAGTGACGCCAGGAACGAGCTGGGTTGTTATGTTTGTAGCTTAGTAAGGGCAGAGCTGATGACATCACACACGGTGTCGGCTCCAGCTGATGGCGGGATGTAAACTGTCACTACAATAACACTGGTGAACTCTTCTTGGTAAATAATAAAGACGGAAACTCACTGCTAACAGTTCAATATATATATTCAATGCAATTCTACCACCCTTGCTTTTTCCGCTCCTCTTCATATCTCTGTCTACCTGTACCGTTTAAAATTTGGGCATAAAAAAATAAATAAATTTCGGCAGATAGACGCTGGAGTCGGGAATTTGCTCATGCAGCCACATCTCGGTGTAACACATTAAACTGGATTGCCATAACTTTAGATTTGTCCTTGTCAGCACTTCAAGTCCATCCATTTTATTAGTGAGAGATCTCATGTTCCCCATTAATGATGGAGGGAAAGCTGGTTTAAACCTCCTCAGAAAGAGGAGGAGCTTTGCTCCTGGTCCTGTATCTGCGGCGTCTCCTCTTCAACTCATTAGGGATTTGGGGTCTCAGTCTGGGTATTATTTGGCTTCTTGATATCTCAATCACCTGTTCCCGATGGTAAACAACCCCTTTTCTTGCTATGGTTACTCATCAGAACAAGTTAAAAAAAAAAAAAGAAAATTTAACTAAGAAAATCTCTCAAGAAGCACAGCAACCAAACCACAATGAAAAAAGTCCAAAAACCAATGTAATCAACAAAGAAAGCCTTGTTGGAAAAAACTCAAAAATATGCAAAAAGCTAGCAAAAATTGACAGAGCTACTGCAGCAAGCTGCCCCCATGAGCTGTGCTATTCTCGAACCAAGGTGCAGTGTTTATGATTTATCAAGTCTTCCTTCAGTCTATCTTTCCAGGATGAAGTAATGCTGCCCAGAGGTTGCATTTTTAAACAGTATGTGATTCTAGCCTCTAGTCAGTCATGTTGAAGGACAGGTAATCGTTGAATGAAACAGTGAGTGCAATGATGGTTGGAGCTTTTAGCAAGTGACCTTTAGCGAGCAGGATCTGCTTGAGCTGGCTGGTTGGGGCTTTCTTCCAGTTTTGCATGGATCACTGATGTTATGCAGTTCTTCCACTTCCTTGCACACAGCTTGCAGCATCTCTTCCCAGGCTAATGGCATTTAAAAGTATCCGTAGAGTTAATATTAATGTAAATATTTGTACATTACTTTTGTGTTTACTTGCAGCATCCAACAGTTAGAATAAGAAGTATTTGGATAATGGCAATTTCTTTTGCGACATTTCCCTTTTACATCACCAAAGTGGAGCTTAAATAAAACAATCAAGATGTGAACATAGTGTAGACTTTCTGCTTTCATTTAAAAGGTTTCACAAAAATATGTGATTTACTATTCAGGAATTATATACATTTTCAGGCAATACTAATATAAATAAACAAAGTGGAATTCTTGTAAATGTATCTATCACTTTTAATTCTTGGATGAAAATCCTTTGCAGTCAATGACTACTTTTAGTGTGGAGCCAAATTGTGAATTTTCTCTCTGGAAGTATTTTGCCAGGACTTCACTGTAGCTTTCTCCAGTTACTTTTTGCTTTTGGGCTTTTTTTGCCTTCAGTTTTGTCTTCAGTAACTTAAAATCAGGCCACATTGAGGTGAGATCAGGTGACTGAATTGGGCATTAAAGAGTATTCAATTTCTTTGTCTTCAAAATGTCTTGAGTTGCTTTTGTTTATGGTCATTATCAATGATTTTATGCACCGTCCTATCAGTTCTGTAGCATTTGGCTAAATGTGAGTAGATAGTTTAGCCCTGTATACATCAGAGTGAGTCTTTCTACTTCTGTCAGGATCCACATCATCAATAAACACCAGTTAGCCTGATCCACTGGCAGCTATGAGTCATTCTACAATGCTTTGTACCATTTGTGTGTCCATAGATATATAATTTTTATGCTTTTTGTGGAAGATATAAGTGCAAGTGACAATGCCATGTCCAATGTCCATGTCCAAGTGATTGAACCAAATGTCCAATGTCACGTGAAACCACAGATCTATAGAATGACCCTTATACATGTACATGATATAACACTGTCTTCACCCTGTTTGACACATGATGCAGTCTGGTTGGATCATGAGAACAAAAATGGTGCAGTACCACCACCAGGAGCAGGGGAATAGTAGTTTTCTAACTCAGTACGTCCAACTGGCTCTGTCACCATAAATTGAGACACAACAGCTGAAAGGACAATTCTAGCCTGCTAATGGAAATGTGTCTATTGTGATGACTGTAAGCCATGGGACTAAGTTTGTTGTAAGTATGCTGAGACCAGGGGTGTCCAACTCCAGTCCTCGAGGACCGCTGTCCTGCAAGTCTTAGATGTTTCCCTGCTTCAGCGCATCTGATTCAGATGAATGGGTCGTTAAGAGACTTGTGCAGACATGGATGACAAGCTGATGGTGATCTATGCAACTGAATCAGGTGTGTTGTGCCTCGGAAACATTTAGGACATGCAGGACAGCGGCCCTCGAGGACTGGAGTTTGGACAGCCCTGGCTGAGACCCTCAGCCCTTGTAACCACTGCTATACATCCTGCCTCCTTTCAAGCTGAGATGTAGCCTGAAAGCAAGACAAGGCACAGGCTTTTACAGTCTGTGAGCAAATAGCTCACTTAAACATCAGAAGAGAAGCTTTTAATGAACGTACCTGCGTTAGTTAAACTAGATGAATCACTTATCGGTCGTCTGCTCATTAATGTTTTAGAGCGTATCTGGGTTTTCATCACAAGGCCAGCGTGAAGAAACTAAGTTGATCCATTTTTTATTGGTAACTGATTCCTAACTGGTGTGTTTCCTCCAAGAAATGTTTATAAGCAGCTCCTGATGGGGATTTGTGTTGCTGTCTGCTGCAGTTCAAATTCTTTATGTTGTACATTATTTTCTTGAAATATGTTCTTCACATCCAAAAAAGAAAATAAAATAAAACTGTAATTTTTTTTTGAATGCACAAAAACCAAGAGGTAAAAGTTACAAAATGATCTATGAGCAATATAAATTATCAATAAATGGAAACCCAAATGTGGAAAATTGATGTTTCTTTCCTTTCTTTGAGCATCCATTTGTCATAATTCCCAGTTTAAAAATTGTGAGGTCATTTCTCATCTCAGTTTGTCTTTCTTTGTCTGTCCATCAATTTTTCTGTCCATAATTACAGGGTTCATGAAAGCGTTTAGGAACCTCATGAATATTTAGGTCTTGGAGGGGAAGAGTCCAGGGAGACCCATGTGTGGTTGGTCTGCCCTAATTATGGAGATGGGCCTAGACACACATCCACACACACAAATGAGAGAGGAATGCCAGAAAATGATCAAAAGCTCATCATTTGAAGGAGAAAAAGCTAATAAAGGTTTAAACAATCACGCACATTAAACAAAGATGTATATACATATGAGAAATAAAAGCATGTGTGGCCTACTCACCTGAACACACAAAGGGACTTAATACTCTCTCAAGTTCTGAGGTTTTACACACTAGGACAAAAAACAAGCAAAAACAAAACCCAAAGAAATGGTTCTTACAAGGTCTTGAAATCAGGCAAAACAACTTGAGATGTAAATCAAATGATAGGCTATAGCACTTTAATGTCAAGTGTATATCTGAAAATGTAGAAGCAGTGTATGGAAGACAAAGTAGACCCAGTAATTTCATAGCTTGTAGAACACTCAATAACAATAACAAACAACAACATAAATAATTTTCTGTATGAGTCTCATCATTGAGAATACATATAGTCTAAAGGTGTGCTTTAGAAATGTGCTAAAACCTCAAGGTTTTCTGGAAAACATAACCCATTAAAATCCTCTGTTATCCTTAGAAGCCCTTTATTTTATCGTAATTTGTCCTTGACTTTGTTCTTGTGCTCATCAATAATTAAAGAAGATAATAGTGTTGTGTTTTAAAAGTATTGAAGTAATGTGTGCTTTACCCCAAACTTGAAAGGTAAAAAGGTACATATTTCACATAATGGGTCATAATGGATTAAGCAGTTCAGTCAATTTAGACACTTAGATGTCCAGATGAGTTTATGACTGACATAGTTTTTGGACCTCAGGAACCTTTTCACCAACCTTATAGCTGTTGGAGTAGTTTCCTGTTTTTTTTTTTTTTTTTTTTTTTAGACTTTCTCCTGACAACTCTTCCAAACTAGCCATACTTATACAGGCTTTTTCAGATTACACTATCATGGACTTAAACATTTAAAATGACACAAAGGTACTTGTGGAATTTTAAACTTGGAGGGTCCCTCTACAGGCATGGAGGTTAAGTTGTGCTTATGATACTGTTAAAGATTTGCTTTTGTTTCATTTTGTGCTCAATCACTCGCTTGTTTTCACTTCCTCATTATTATTTACGTTGATTACATTATGTTATTATTACTTCATTTCTTGGGTCACCTCCACCACGGTGTCCACCGTATCTCTTTGAGTTGGTTTTATCGTTGTTATTATGAGATGTAGTGCTGTAAGGCGATACACAGTTGTGTAAAGGTACAACTGTAATTCAATATTCCTTCACATGAAATCAAAACAGATATTTTCACATGGTAAAAACAAGCCCTTTGTGCTGCCTTAACATTCTAACCAAGAGCTGTAGAGCTTGAAATGTGAGTCATGGGTGTCTTTCTGAGAATTGCATGGTCTGACCTTGGAGTGAACTTGCAAAGACCGTCCATGCCGAGGAGAATCCGCAACTGTCTCAAATGCTTCTTACCTTGTGAATAATCTTTTACACTGATAATTGATGGACTCTAAACAGTTTTGAAACAGCTTTTTAGCCTCTCCCAGACTGGTGGGCAGCAGCAGTTGCTTAGCTAATATCACTGATTGTGTCTTTCTTCCTTGGCATCATGTTAACAAGCACAGAAATGGTCCAGACCAGCAAATTGCCTGTGTCTGCAGAGGCTATCCCATGTTATGATGGTGAATTAGTCAAGTGCATTTCCTGAACAATATGTTGTCATCTAACCACTTAATCTCAACTGTTAAGTAGGGATTGGAATTGATAAGATTTTTCCGATTCCAGTTCCATTATTCGATACTGTTTAACGATTCGATTCTTTATCGATTCTCTTATCGATTCTAATTTGGGGAAAAAGGAAAACAAACAGTTTTATTAGCATCATTTTTTTTACTTAGAAGTCACAACCTTACAAACTCAACAGCGGGGTCAAAAGAGGCCCAAAGCCTGGATAACGTGTTAACTGTTGTAATATGTAACTGTGCAAATACACAAGAATGTGTAACATTTTACTAACAGATTTTTCATAATCGAAATGAAAAAATCTCCCTTTTAAAAGGATATATGAGCTCACTAAGCACTCAAAAATAATAATAAAGAAAGATGAATACTATCAAATACAACGGAACAGTGCATAGTGCAAATCTGAAAATACAATGAAGAATGAATTCTTTTGCAGAAAAACATGCATGTCTGGTTTTTCAGGAAGGATACGTGATCTTTCTGGAGGTAGGTAGTGAGCAGTAGCGAGTGCTGCCAGCCTCTGAGCCAGCCAGACTCTCTCTCTCATCACGGTCATCTTCTAAATGTAACGCAGAAGGCATTTCTTTAGTAGCACAGCGTTGATGTTATAGCGTGTTTTACAAAGAAGTACATAGGCAGTGGGATAACTACTTACCAGAGTTGCCTTCTGTAGTAACCTGCAGAGGTGATCTTAGCTTGGCTACTGCTGCTGGATTGAGATCCATCAGTCCGAAGTGCGTCAAAAACACGACACTCGTTATTCGCATGTTGTGTGCGCAAATGTTTCTGCATGTTAGTCTTGTTCCCTCCCTACGCTGTTATCTCCACTTCACAATGACTGCAAGTTGCTCTTTCTTTGTGAAGTGAAGCCAAACTTTGGAGCGTTTGAAATCGGGTGGACGCCATTGTTGTTTACAACTGCAGTGCGCATGCTAAACCGATGTAACTTAATCACGTAAGTCCTTTCTGGAATTGACGTATCTTGCGTATCTTGCCTATCTTGCCTATCTTGCGTATCTTGCGTATCTTGCGTATCTTGCGTATCTTGCGTAACTTGCGTAACTTGCGTAACTTGTGTAGCTTGCGTAACTTGTGTAACTTGCGTAAATTACGTGAGATTCGTGCTGGTTCAAATCGATAGGAGAATCGCTAGATAAACTGCCAAATGATTCCATGGAATTGAAACACACGGAACCGGTTCTCGATTCCAAACCTTACTCTTAAGAGACTCAGGGTTGATTTATGCTTCGATGTAGAAACTGATGCAGATGGTCTATGCATACATTACCGTTTACACTTTGTAATTACAAAACCAAATGCAAGGTGGCAGTGTGGGTTCTTTTCTGCAACGCTGTAGCTTGCAGTGCTGAGCTTCCTTTTGTTTACTTCTTAGATGTAGCTCAGACATTGCAACGGAGAAGATAAAACATAGCTTATGCAAGCTGACACTGATAAATATTGAGTATGAGTCATTTTTACAGACACTGGAGCAAACTGTCATTCTACCCAACTTAAACATGAGTCGTTGTAGTAGTGGGAAATGACACATCTATGTCCCCTACGGCGTAGATACGCCTTCGGTTTGGTGCAGAGATATAAACCGCACTTAAGTTTTCACACTGCTTTCGGCATTTTGGCTTAGTTTTTTATGAAATGAATAATGCCTCAGCGTAACGTGCCACTTGTTGTTTACTAGAATCTACCTTAATCTAAGACCTGGCGAGGAGCAGATGATTTTTACATTTTTGTCCTGATACTTAAAAGCTCAGAAGTAAAAGAGTGTCAGTCTTTCTTTTTCAGATGAGTGTAACTGCAACAACTGTTTGTTGCCTGCAGCTGCTTGTTTCTGCACCTCATACTGCAGTCATGACATAGAGCAGCAGACCTGTGACTCATTGACTCTGTGATGGATTCAGCTGAGCCGAGGGGATACAGCAGCCGGAAGTAATGCTTTTTGAAGGTTTTTGGAGAAAGTTTTGGATGAAAAGGGGAAGATGAATAAAACGAGCGGTCTAGAAGCACAGAAACTTAGCCAAGGCTAAATGAAATAATAAGAAGAAGGCTAGAAGATTGCTGAATCTGAAAGACCTAGCGCAAGGGAAAATGGTAAAGGGAGGAATCAAGGAGGTGGGTGAACTAAGGGAGGCAAGATGAAGTAAAGAGAGAAGAAAGGGGAAAGAAGGTGAGAAGGAAGCAAATGAGAGATGTGGCGGTGAGAAGAAAAGAAATTTGCTTTTTGAAGGGATCCTGAGTGACTTCAGACGGCAATGATGGGGAGAGAGGAAGATGACTGGTGAGAAGAGATGTGTAAGGAAATGTGGCAGAAATATGAGAGACTATGCCAACGTATGAGGAGGTTAAGAAAAGAGGGAGCACAGTGGAGCGTCACTGCAGATGGTGTTGTCTCTGTGAAGGTGAGAAGCGAGGAGGGTGCTGAAACTGAACACAAGTACATGATTATTCCAGGACGAAAAACTAGTTTGATGTAAAGCACTCATCGCTACATTAGAACAAACCAGCAGCTAGTTAACCTTAGTTACTGGATCAATGAGTTACATAAACACATGAATCGGGACAGATTGCTTTGGCTAAGTGTAGCGCCACCATGAGCCTAACAAGTATGATCTAAGTCTCTAAAACTGGATCAGGCAGGGGTTAATACTACGGTCTTTGATATCTTTCTTGTAACAAGGCTTTCAATGACCTGTAGCTCCTCCATAAGAGCATTTCTTTCTATTCCAATATATTATGATTTATTCATACAGAAATATAGGGACTTGTAAATTAAGCTGGTGCAAAGAGTTTGTGAAGAGATTCCCCTTTTAAAGCTTATTCATACCCTTTGTATATTGCCAATTTGTGTGTTGCTAAAAAAAAAGGAGTTTTTAGAGGCTCACTGTAGCTTGTTATGACTGCATGAGATTATTATTGGAAAACCCCTAAAAGTTGTAGCGCAAGCCAAATATTTGTACTTGTTCATAAGAGGAGAGAGAAGTGAGAGATTCTGTGAGAGACTGAAGCTGGATTCTGAAGCCAGACTGAAGCTGGCTTCAGTCTGGTTGCAATCTATGCATTTACCTATGTTACCATTATCAGTGTCCCTTCATATCAAAACATTTGACTATGAAATGTCTCATTGTATTAACAAATGCTTTTTGCCAATAGAGCTCAGAATCAAAAATAAAATTTATAAAAAAAATTGTTGGCAGTGTTCAGTTTGGAATTTGAGACAGTAAAGCAGTTTTGTTGAAGCTTAAAACCTTGCGTAAGCATTCTTGTTTCCACATTGATAAGGGAACTGATAAAGAGTCAAATTGATAAGCAGAATCAATAATGTCTGTATTGATAAATTCCTATGTCTGTTTGGAAATGGTAATTTTTTTTTTCCACAACCCGAGGATAAAAATAAATGCCATCAGAAAGTAGAACAAGATGTTCAGTTGGTTTAAGTGGCTGTAAAGACAAATTTTAATCCTTGAGTCTGCAAACCCACACAGTTTATGAGATTGGTTTAGAAAAAAGAAGAAATAAATGAGATCATCGTGAGAATTAAGGTGGCTTTGTGGTATAATATTTAATACAGAAGATGAAATGTATAGAAAAGGAAATAAAAACTGAAACCAGAAAATGGCAAATGTTTAGACTTAAATTAAAAGAGAACTATTTCAGTACATTTGAAGTGCAATCATTTTCATTTTATATCTACTTTTAAAGAGCAGAAAATTTAAAAGGTTTTGGGGGAAAAAGGGAACTTCCTCCAGTTATTCCAGACAAAGCTGACAGGATCGCCACCTCATCTGGCCTTCAGTGTTGATCTTTTCCTTGGTGAAATAAGAAACATGACCTGGAAGTTCTTGTGATGTTCAGCATGTTCACATTATTCCTAGTTCTGTCCCTTACCGAAATCAGCGCCTTCCAAATCAGTGGGAGCTAAGTGTTGTTTTTTGTTTCTTGGGTTAGAGTTAGTAATTGATATGGATAGATATGGGTTTCATATCTTCCAAAAGCCTCAACTGCGGTGGTAACGACTGGCTTTGACTGGCAACCTACAGGATGCCTTTTTCATGGTACTCGGATAGCTCCTTTTGACCATAACTTTAACATTTAACTGGTAGATGTGCTTTAAGATGTCAAATAACGGTACTCATATGTTTTATGCTTATATTCACATAGGTTTTGGTAAAAGAGAGTTCATGCGTGAATGTGATGTGTAGTCAATACCAGCTCTCATGAAACTGGAGTTGAATAGGATGAAGTGGCATTAATCCGTTTAAAACTTCTTGTCTGTGTTAAATGACTATGTGACAGCTCTGTAACTTGTCGTGACTGGCTGTCTGAGCTCCATTGTCATGGCTGGGGATCAGCCTCATCTCGTCACCACCATGTTTGAGCTTTCGTCAGGCCACTTAATAGCCCTCTGAGCGGAAACCAGACCGCCACCATATGTTGTGAAGGCACCGTGCTCCACACACAGTGGAATGATTATAAACACACGCAGACTCACGGAGGTACACAAACACATGCCAGCACAACTCATAACAGGCCACGGTTTGATGAGGTGTATCATCGGTTCAAAGAAGTGAATCCCACTATGAATGTGTGTGTGTGTCTGCGAGTGAGTGATAGTCAACACATGGTGATCACTTTATCACATAAAAGCATGCTGTGCTCATAAGCCAGTTCCAGACAGTTGTTGCTCTGGACAGGCTGACTGTGTTCGGCTGTGTTCAATCAGCAGATGATATTGTCTCATACTGTTCACCAGCTCCTGAATGGAATCGAATCAAAATCATATCATGGCAGACTTCGTGATATCAGCAAACATCGGTACGTCATTCAGTTACTCAATGTAATATAATATTGTGGTGAAATTTGAGATTTGCACCCCTACCAAATACCCACCACCCAGTTCGCCTTCACAACAACTTCAAATAAAATTGCTTAACCAAGTAACCAAATATCACTTACTGTCTTTTCCAGCGTCTTTACAACAGTGAGGTTGCCCAGACAAATAATACATCTCCTAAATGTGAAATATGTAACACTGCTGTGGTGTTTGAAGTTTCTCATGCAGTGACACAGTTACTTTGACTTTTTTTTTCTGTTCTCAGATGTACAGAATCTTTAGTAAAGATCCCAACTTTTGTGGTTCATCTAACATTTGCATCCTCAGCATTCAATCATATCATTATTATTTGTTGTTATTATTATTTATTTGTTGTTTGGTTAACAAAATGGATATACAATTTTTTAATAAAGTGGTACTAGAATGAATTTGAAGATTGTATCATCCCCATGAACTTCAGATTTTCATCTGGACTTCCTTTTTAATTGATTTAGACATTGAGATGACAGCATCATCTTGTCTTAAATGACCTTTGTGCTTAAAGCCACTCTATGTAGTAAAATCACTTCTCACCTCATGGGACAGCAGATCACAAGAAAGTTCAAGGGTTATCTCCCTGCATAAGTTTCCGACGCAATAAAGTGCCCTTTTAATGAGACAAAGCGATATTACAACATGTGCTGGACTCTTTCTACTCATTTATCATCACAGCAGCTCTCCAGGCCCCCATGTGGGCAGAAATGGTATTGCTACGGAGCGGCTTTAAAGTGAGCATCTCCAGCTTGGTATTTGTGCTGTGCTAGTTTTATCTAAAACTTTTGAACCAATCCTGTCTCATGAGAAAACACTTAAAGGGTAGTGATTCACATGTCCGAAAAATGTAGTGGTGTCACAAGAAAACTGCTGAAGTTCTGCAAGTCATAGTGTTTTATTTTTAATCAAACATATTTGAGTGATGTGATGCCAGGCTGTTAACATGTTTTTCATACATAACCCAAGTCAACCATAACTGAGAGATAAGTAGAGAAGTACTAGTGATTGAGCTTGAACTTGTGGGTCTGTGTAGTGCAACGGCATTGTTCATCCTCTTCTACTTCTTTAAAATCTCTTACTTTTTTTAAATGTTAAAATTGAGCAGCATCACCTTATTGATGGTTTCATGTTTCAGTTTATAAAGGAAAACATGGGCATGTAACATGTTACGTGTGATTCTGTGAGGACCAGGAAGTGTTGTAGTGTTGTAATTGTAACAATTTCTGCGCCTTTATTGTGAAAAGTCTTGAATATTGTGCTCTGGAACAATGTAGCTCTAACACATTCTGGTTTAAGACTGTGTTGTTTGAGTTCATACCAAACTTGATATCCAAAAGAGTTCTTAGAGAACACTCAGTAACAGACGCACCGTGCCATCTTGTCAGTACTTTTTGCTTCTCTACTGAAATTATTCTGTGTTAAGTAACGTGAAGAGAAGGAGCCAAAAAAATTAAGAGAGAGGAGAGAAAAAAAAATCACAGATTATCAGATGTAATAAAGAACCAGTGGAGCATCGATGAGTCACTGAATACGACGGATGTGCAGATGCATGGTATGAAACGGATGCAGAGATATGAAAACGGACAGCCATTTATGAACCAGCTGTTTGTCATCCTCTCTTTCATGGTGCCTCTACAGGTGTCTGCTGAAAGGACAGTTTATGGCTGCACAGTATGTGCTGCAGCGTGATGGGGGGTGTTCAGTTTGCTTATTTGCATCTGTAACAGAGCTGACCGATCACCTTGAATTAGTCAAAGAAACAGGAGGTGGCAGTGAAACTGAAGAGTCTGTGTGTGTGGCACACAGTATGTGTTTTTGTGTGGAGAGGCAGAGACCGAAGGACTGAGACAGTCAGTTAAACTGTTTTCATATTAACTGCCTGTTTTCACATATTTTCAAGCACAAATGTCAAAATATTTGTAGATTAGTTTGGATTGGATGGTTTTAGCCTGGTCATCCATCCTAATTCTTTTCTTCTTTGATACAAGTAATTAGTCGGGTTTTTCCGGATTTGACTTTGATATCCAGGGGCGCAGAATAAACTGTATCCGGACCTCGTTGGGTAGATGTACAACCAATCAGAGAAATGAGGCAAGTGATGTAGGCAGCGCAACAACCAGACTTTTATCAACAAAACAAAACAAACAAACATCCAAAAAATGGTATACAGCAGAGTAGGAAGACCAGCTGTTGTTGGTTTTACAGTAAAAACTTGTTGATCCAAGATTTTATTAGCAATTCTGCAGCCATCTTGTTTGTTCAGAATAATGGCTCTTGGATGCTCCTGCATGAGACTTCTCTTAAACCCACCCTTCTGCAATTAACATTTTATGTTCTATATCTTTGCAAATGGCCGTGGATCCTGATACATTTCATGAGAGAGAATTTTCCCAAATTGGGTCTAGCTGGCCAGGCCAGAGAAGTTGGGGTGTGTTTGTACATTTGGTCAACATTGTCACCGTTTCTTGCCCTTGAGTCATCTCAGTGAATTTTGGCCAATTCAGAAATAGCGAGGTGGTCAGGTTATTGACCTAAATCTAGTTAGAATAGTTTCTGATACTCAACACATTTAAGACAGTGGGACGTTTAAACTGCAATGATTTGACACTGATATCCTCAGTCTGACATGAGAAAATTGTCCAGTATTACTCCAGTATCTTCTTTTCATCGGAAAACCATGCTGCCATCACATAATCAAAAAATCTTGAAGTAATATATTTCTTTATACATGAGAGTGGGCCCAGGGAAATATTGGGTCATGTTGAGGCTGATGGAGAGGAGGAAAGTGGACAGGGTGATGGACTGATGGGGACAGCAGAGGAGATATGGAAATGTTTGGCTGTCTGTATCGTTCCCGCTTTTTGTATAACTAACAGTGGAGATATCTTCTGTGTAGGCCTTCGTCCTACAGAAATCTGTTGCCTGCATGGTTGTCTTTGTATATGCCTTATCAGTATTTCTTCAGTTGTCATGGCAACATTACATTGCCTTGCATATATGTGGCTGTCAGTGAAGTTCACGTCTAATGAGCCAAGGTCTTTGTTTTCAGAAAGAAATACTCATCAATTTGACCTTTCCCCTCCTTTCATCATAATTTAAGAGACTCCGTTTTCTCTAGTGAGTTTCTACAACTCATCTTACTAGATCTGGCTTCGTTTGACTTGCCTGTTTATGTCTTCACCTAAATATATTCTGTAATGTGATCTAAATTCAAAACAAGCCAGCAAGCAACTTAAGTAACTGAACATATTAATTTTTGAAGAGATTACATTGGTTTTTAACATGATTTTAAAACTGCGAGGCTTTCAGGGCCAGTGTTTGCATCCTCTCCTCTGGGTTGCTATATAAGCGTAGCGTTGTAGTAAGACCCAGTCAGTCGTTCTGTAGGTGAGTGTCATGGAAAAAAATAACATATAACCCTATATTTATTTTTAGTAACCGTGGTGACTACAATATCTAAGTAAGACTGAGGATAACTTGAATGATAGAGACCTGGCAAGGACTAGATTTCAGTGAATTTTAATATCCGTTGCATGCAAAGGGGTCAGACCTACACCTCAGTAGATCGATGAAGAAGAAGAGCATCGGAAGTACAATTGTTTTACAAAGGTGTGCTAGATAAAATATATGTGGCAAGCAGAAACAAAATCTTGCAGCTGTGTAAGACAGTGGAAACCTCAGGTATTAGACACAATACATGTCTGGCAGGAAGAACTAAGAGTTCACCTCACGAAATGACTAGACAATAACAGAGCAATAAGTAATCGTGTTTAATTTCCATCACGGTGAGGTAGTGCTGGGCGATATGGAAAAAATCATATATCACGATATGGACTATTTTATATCACGATAATAATATATATCACGATATACCATAATAAAGTATGTTTTCAGTTATTCTCTGAAAAGTTTGACAAAAATTTCATTGCTTATTTTTTCAACTTTATTTTGAAAGGACATTTAGCTGAACTGTCACAATCATACATTTTAGTGCAGCAAAAACAGGTAGGTACAGAGGTACAGTAGCTTTCACATTTTTTTAAAGTGCCAAACAGTTTCTGAGAGGAGAAAAAAACACATTTTTTGCACTGAAGTTCAGCTATAAAAAATAAACACAAATTATTTTTCAACTTTCTGAAATCTGTAACCTTGTAGTGCAAAGTTTGCAAACCAATATAAAGTGTCTAAAGTAAACATCAGGGTTGAAGAGAACTCTGTTTAAGGTATTAACCGTGAATAAAAGTGCAAACATAAAAGGCTACTTTGTAGAAGTAGATATGATTCTATCAAATTTATCATTGCAGGTTATTTAATTACATATTTGCTGTAATAATTGATAAAATTAGGTTAGAAACGATAGAAACGATAGAAGAGAAATGGTACGATATACACTTTTATATTGTCCCCACGATATATATCGTCATATTGCCCAGCACTACGGTGAGGATGGGTGGTTGTGGTGCTGTCAGCGTGTCCTGTCTAACAGGACCATGAGAAGGTACTGAAGCTTCTTTCAGACATAACGTACACCGATGAGCCATAACATTATGACTTCTGACACATAACATGAGTGAACAGTAGTTATCTTGTTACAGTCAATGTTTTACTGAGAAAACCTGCTAGTCAGACAAAAACAAACTCGTGCTGTGTTGAAATTGATGCACATGTTAGATGGTATGACTGTTTCAAAATGTTATAGAAAAATGCTTACTGGTCGATTCAGACACAACATTTAACATCCGATTAATGGAAAGCAGTGCATGTTTGAAATAGGAAAGAAAAAAAATGGATTTTCAAGTGTAACTGACAGCAGGGTGTATAATTAAGGTGCATGGTGAGGCTGTAGAGGTGTGTAAGGGAAGCTGATGGTCTGTGGAGAGTGTGACATTTGTGTGATCGGGGCAGGAGATGAGGATGCTGTGCTTTCAGTTCTCCTTGAAACCAGTGATCTTTTTTTTTTTTTTTTTTAGTGACCATACATCTAATGTTATTCTGCAGCTTTTTCACGTACACCTCATTGCTCTTTTTTTTCTCAAGTCTCTTTGAATTGAAGTCAAATTGAATTTAATATTTTCTTAATCCCAAAAGTGAAATGATATTAAATATATCAAAGAAAGGTAAGCAAGCAAATAAATAAATAAAATAGGTCAAATTAACCCTTTCAAAATAAAAACACCCTTTAAAGGGGTGTACATTCATTTTAGAGCAGAAGCAGGAAAACTATACATGAGGTGAGAAACTTGGACAGTAGGCGTGGTTAAATTACCCAGACATCCACAATCATCAGAGTGATGTTTGTTACCTGGCTACAACTGTGCTGAAGATGACATGAAGCTTCGGCAAGTATCACAGCTGAAGTCTCAAAGCCTCTTCCATTTGGCATTTGGTTAAAGGAGTGTTTTTAACAGAAACAGTGATGTCACTTGTTGGCATGTGTACTACTGATCTGAAGTCTCCAGTTTAGCACTTTGGCTGTTGCTTTCTTGGCTTTTTGAAACTGGAAGTAAGAAAACTGACTGAGAACAGAAAGGCAAATTACCTTTAAATTCATCGTGGGGGTTTTTTTTTCCTCTGAAGGAAACCCCCCAAATCACCATCGAAGGTACTCCAGTGGAGCAGGCCAGCAGCTTCAAGTTCCTCTGCGTTTACATCACCGAGGACCTCACCTGGACTACTGACACACAGTCTGTAGTGAGAGAGGACCACCAAGGTCTTTCCTTCCTCAGGCGACTGAAGAAATTTGGTCTGAGTTCAAAAATCCTCAGACAGTTCTACAATAGCAACGTGGAGAGCATCCTGACTGGCTGCATCACCTGCCTGGTACAGGAACTGCACTGCTCTCAACCGGAAAGCCCTGCAGAGAACAGTTCAGACGGCCCAGCACATCGTCAGAGGTGAGCTCCCCTCCCTCCAGGACATCTACACCCAACGACGTGTGAGGAAAGAATGGAAGGATCATCAGAGACTCCTGCCACCTGAGCCATGAACTCTTCCTGCTGCTACCATCAGGCAGACAGCGCTTGCAGCATCAGGATCTGAACCAGCAGAACGTGAGACAGCTTCTCACAGGCCATCAGACTGCTGAACTCCAGATAGGGAAACAACCCCCGGTCCATCTAACCTACACCTACTCCTCACACACAGACCAGCCACCCTGACTCTGTAGCACATCTCACACTGCATATCATAGAACACATGCTACTCCATCTCCTCTGCTCTAACTAAACACTGCACTGAACTACATACCAGTATACCAGTATACATCACTGTCAGTAAAATATAAACCTATACAGACATTTTTAAGCCTCATTGTAGAAATGTGTATACTGTGTACAGTTGTCTTTTGCTTATTGTATATTGTGCATTGTTATTTATGTACATTGTTATTTTTTCATATCTTGCTTGTACTGCCATTGACACAGCCTCATACCTAAGAATTTCATTGTTGGTACACTGATTTGATTTAATTTGAATTGTCTGTTTTTCAGTTCCTTTGTTTTTTATCAGTTTTGCTGCTTCAAACTCTTTGTGATGAAATTGGGTATTGTTTGCCCCCTCTCAGTTTAAGATAATTTTCAGTCTATTATCATCTTCTGCATTGCACTGTTAGTGTTTTGGAGGACTCCATGCAAGGTTGTCTGCATTGGTTGAATACCCAAAATCCTTCATTCTGTCTGGGATGAAAGCAGCAGAAATTGATACATATGTGCTATCACAAAAGAGCTCTAAGGGTGCTGAAGAATCCTTACAAAGATGGACAGACAGAGAGTTATTCCTGCAGAGAGCTTCTAATCCCAGAGTAAAGTAGATTACTAGCACCCTGTTGCTCCCTCCAAGTGGTTCTGGTGGAAATGGAGCTGCCATAAGCTACTAAGTTGCTGTGAGTCGAGAAACTGCTGGCTGAGCCTTCGGTTTTTCAGAACTGTGTTAGATATTTAACTCCTCGGCTCTTATTTAACAGGTCTGTTATTACCTGTGTACTGCCTGCTCTGCTGTGCAATAATGTCTGTCCTTGTAGCTGTACGCATATTCATTCAATGTATTATTAAACAACCAGTGTATATGTGTATGTTAAATCAACTGTTGTTTTTTTCCTAATTCTAATTCAAGGAAATCAAGAAGATATTTTCCTAGATGAGTTTTCTTGAGTTTAATTAACAAGCCTTGACGTGACTTTCAAATTTTAAAATGCTGCCAATGTGCATGCCTTTTTTGGGGGGTTCAGTCTTTTGCTTACCATACCTAAAGATGACATTTTTATTTATTTTAAATATAAATGCTTCTCCTTATCACTTCAGCCTGTTGGAAATTAAAGTTTGACTGAACTAGCCTGCTGACAGGTAAATGAAGAAAGTGATTTAAAAAAAGAAAGGAAATGACGAGTAAGTTGAAGTCTCAGAATTACGTACCAGAAATCCTCAAGACTGGGTCAGGATTTTTTGTGCAGGGACCAGTTAGACGTGGGCCATGTTAGCTTGCTACCATTAATTAAAACCAGGTGTACTACCACGGTTGCCACAAAGTGTTGCGAACAACAAAGTTAATAATCAAGTTATTTTTTACAACCCCAATTTCCAAAAGGTTAGGATGCTGTGTAAAGCTTAAATGAAAACTGAAAACAGTGACTTGGAGTTGGACTTGCAGTATGTGTTTTAGCATTGTCTTGCTGAAATAGACAAGGTCTTCCCTTAAAGAGGAGAAGTCTTTGCAATGAAAGAAATAAATGTATAAATATTTAAATAAATGAATAAATAAAAAATATATGCAGATAAAAGTAGAAATCTGTATAAAAATGTATGAACAAAAAAATAGTTTAATTCATCAATAATTATAAAAATATTTATTAATTAATTTCTTCATTTTTCTTAATAATGAAAATTACAGAATGCTGATAAACATAATAGCATGTCAAACTAGTTTAATCACAGGATTGACACAAAAAATCAATATGTAAAAGGTAAAGAGTGTGCATATAAAACATGCTTAGAAAAATAGAGTTGTTATATAAAGAAAATGAATGACAGTAAACTGGTTTTTAATGTATTTATTTTATACGTGATTAGTTTGATTATTTTTTCTTTATATTAATTACCCTTGAATGTAATTCATATTTTTTTATCCCATATATTTTTTAATTATTTGAAATTATTCTTAATCTCGTTTCATGGTTTGTTCTCTGTGTCATCTTTGCAAACTTCATTTCCTCTATGAAGAAGCTTCATTTTTCATAAACCATGAACCAAAGCCTGATTCTGAGCAAAGTTATGGTGAGAAATGAGCCCCATGGTTACAGGATCTTTAAACGCATTACATCCGCAAGGCCTAAATTGAAAGTTTGTTCCTACATTTGGAAGATGTGTTCTTCTGCACTTCTGGATTAATATCAAACTCTATGGCTCAAACAGAAAGTACATGTTCAGCTTATTAAGCTTAATCAATGAAGATTTATCATCAGTAGCTCTCATTTTTCATCCCACTTTGGTTTGGCCATTAGCTCTTTATTGTTACAGACACTGAGCCACTTACTCGCGTATACACACATATAAAATAGATTATTTAATGTCCACTGTTCAGATGGTTTTATCTTGTTCAAATTTCAATCAGTTTATCAACAGATAAAAAGGAAAAGTTCTATCTTTTTTCTTTGCCATACTTGAGTGGTGGTCAGGGAGTAGACTTCCTCTCTGATGTATCCAGAGAGGTCACTTGGATGGTTACTGGTGAAAACCAATCTCCCTTTGTCATATTGAAATATATCTAAAAGAGTTTGTAATGCAGGAGCTGGCAAGGATCAGCAACAAACGCCTTATGCAAAATATAGTTAAAAAAAAATGTTTGCTGTGTATTTTGGATTTGTATTTTTAGCAGTCCTTGGATTACAGAGCGGAATATATAATTATGAACCAACTGTATTTTAGACATGAACTGTTTGGTGTGTGAAAAAGCTCTTCCATAACTTTGTGGCTATAACTCAGAGTTACATCATCTTTGGCAATATTTGCGAAAGTGTGACATGATATTATTGACGATATTTAATAATATCATGATATTCATGATATTCTGTCTGCTCAGATTTATGATGAAGGACTGAAACCCGCTTGGCTCTTTTGCTATTTTTCCATCCTATAGTTGTGACTCTGTATTGTTATCTCTGTGTACGTGTGTGTACGTGTGTGTGTGTGCATGCATGTGTGCATGTGAACACTCACTGAGATAGTGTATCACTGTCTCCACAGATTACCTCTGTCTCTCTCTCTGTATCTGATTGTCTGTCTGCATGGTTCTGACCTGGTTTCTTGTTGTGGACATATGAGTCAGAGTTTTAAACAAAGGTTGATTTAGCTGAAATTTGCCGAGTGCAAATAAATTAACTGGATTTCACAATAACCACTTCCATGTGAAAAATGGGATTCTGTAAAAATGAGGGCTTGAAGTGTGAGGTGCAGACATGAAAACTAACCGATGTGTCTGCACTTGACTAGCGCGGGACTGCGATGCTGGACGTGCGTCAGTGTAAGATTCCATTGTTGCATCTCCAGAGTTGTCAGACTTTGATGTGAAAACCAAGGTAAGGCAATTTCTCACAGTATGACATCCTGTTGTATCATGTTGAAGATAAAAAGAAAGAGCTTATCACGGAGACAGCATTGTGCCCAACAGTTTGATGTTGTGAATGTTGCAGCCTGATTATTTGGGCTGCAATGCTATGATATATTCATGGTCTGATAGCATCTCAAGGTGGGGGGAGGGGGGGGGGATCATTGTCCATCTGTACTCAAATGTCATCCAATCAGCTTTGCTACATTTGGCTGAAACCGAGCAGACAGGATTGTCCCTATACACTTTAGAATTAAGAAACTGCTTGCTCTTATCTGTCTCTATACTGCATTGTTTTCAAACACAATAATAATACATAACGAACTTCTTTATCACTGAATGAAAAATGAGAGCATGCTGAGCCGGAGTATTACGAGTCAATCTGAGCATCGTGTTAGTGTTGCTAGTGGCGTAGCAAACTTAATCTGCACTTGCTTGTTCATAGAGGCTGCAACACCGTCAGTGGCTGTAGACATTTGCAAAGTCTTACAGTATTGCTTTGTTTTGGTGCTTTGACTTTTCTGTACCTTACATTTTAAACCAAAATAAGGAGTGCTCTTTAATATAGTCTCTGTTGTACTTATTGTGCATTTGACATGTCTGAATGGAAAGTTTGAACATATTGCCCAAGCCTAGGCTGGGTAACTCATCAGTCACAATACCTACTGCTTGCCTTGTATTAGACCCACTCATATAGCCAGAAAATCTCTTCTCTTTCAGGGCACGGACACAGGCCCTTTGGGATTGTGTTGTTATATGGTTAATGATGGTATTGGGTCCTTTGGGTTCTGTACCGGGTGGGATCTGTGTATCAGACTTAAACCGGGGCATCCTGCTGATGCTTGGTTGGACTAAAAAAACGAGTGTGTAGGCCAGAGTCACTGACTTTGCCTCTTTCCTTCTCTTTGCTTCTGGGCAGTTTTGAAGGTGTCAACGGCCAAGCTACTAGGGGGGGATTGCACTGCTACAATGTTAATATTGGTAATGTGTGTCAAAGTCAATACTGAAGGTTTGCAGTAGAGCCTGTGATAGGTATGAACTTTCTGATAGTACGTGCTCAGCGCTGTGCTTCACCCTGAGCACAGTGCAAAGATGCATGTGCTAACCCTGTGCCTGAAGTTAAAAAAAAAACAAAAAAAAAAACAATGCCTAGCTTTGGCATGGCACTCTGTAACAACACCTCAATATGTCCAGTTGCAGCTAACCTGACAAACCAGAAAGAACAGTGGAGTAGGCGCTGATTATACTCATATATACTGATTCCCCACAGTTTAAAGGCATACTGTGACATAAAGAGAAAGAAAAGCTTTGGTGTCTAAGGGAAATCTCCAACTGTTCTCCTATTATCGCAGTAAAATGTTATTTTCCAAAGCATCCCTAACTTCAACTCAAACCATCCCTCATCTTCATTGATGCAGCGCTTCTCCTCATCCTCATCGATACATCTACAGCCAGAGCTTTTAACTGTTGGGTTGAAAGCATACATCCAAGTCCACAACTCTAAAAAAAATAGTTACATCTGCTAACCACTTCCTGGAAAGCTCTTTGGTCACCTACCAACTGATGTGATTTGGGCATGTGCACCCTCTCTCCTGCTCTGCTCTGTCCTGTTTTAATGATGTGGCTGATCCGTGTGTGCTATCCATGTGTGCTATTAAATGGCCACACAATTAACATTTTTGCATAATGTCATCCCCTTGACCAGCTGCCATTGTCAGTACTGACGTTTCTGTAGCTCTAATGAAATCAGCACTTTAGAGGGACTGTCCTGTTGAAATTCACTGAACATGTTGTCAAAGCCTATTTAACTGACAGATTTGGCCTTTTAGGGGATTTAAATGACAGAAGATACAGCTATGTAATGAGAGTCAGCAATCAGAGGTTGAATTTGTCTGCGTTTCTCACTCTCTGTGGGACAGAGACAGCCATCTATCACAACCAGATCTGTGCTTGTATATGTGTGCGTACATGTGTGTGCACTCGCGTTAATGATTCAGGGTCTCTGTGGGGAGGACTTGGCACGTGGCAGCAAGGGGTCAGCAGTGACAGACGCAGACCGGCAGCTGTTAAAGGAGAGGAAGGAGGGAGGCCACAGACGGGAGGAATATGGGAGAATATAAAAAGAGGAGTAACAAAAGAGGTGCTGGATTGATAAATGGCTGAGCAGAGATGGTGGAGATGTGAAGCATTGAGGGGGGGAGGCAGGGAGGAGTGGGTTGAAACGGAGCACGAGAGGGTAAAATAGTTCATTTTGGCTTTGTACACAATTTGTTAATTATATAGACAAAACGTTGTTTTAATTATTTGTATATATCAGGTAAACTTTTCTTTCTGAGACAAATAACTCCACCAAAGATGTTGACAGGTAAAAATAGAGGCTGAAGATGGTTAAAAAAAGCTGAACAACAGTGTGAAGTGCAAACATTAGTAAAACATTCTGGCAGTACGTTGTATGGAGGATAGAGTACAGACATGAGACGTGTAAGTGACAGTGTAGCAAGAGTGTGAAAGAGAGAAAACTGGATGAGTGCTGCATAAAGTCAGATTGTGACTCACTTAGTGAGCTTTCCAACAGTGAAACGAGACATGGAAAGGATGTTCTAATGGAGGAAGGGAGCGATATGAGGAGGGCAATGAAAGCAGCAGATCGCTGTCTGTCCCCCCTGCTGCCTCCATTTACCGTCATTGATCGTGCAGCCGGGCTGAATTGATGCCTACCTGCTGTACTCAGACAGTAAGTATCTGTATTGATGTGTAAGAGAGAGAGAGGAGCAGGATACTGGCATGTTTCAGTCAACAGTTGAATGTTTGCATTCTCATATTTCTCTTCCTATTAAATGCCTTCTTAAGCATGTACCTTTTATGAAGGAAGAAGGGGATTCCTCAGCAAAGTACACCCTACTGCTTCCTTCAAAACAAATTCAGATTGTTCACTTGAAGTCCAGTTTGCACTTGAAGGAAGATGCTTAGTTACTGACAGCATCTCGATCGGACTGGGAAATAAGTTCCAGTCCTCCAGTGTTTCCCCAGTAGAATAAGACAATCTCAAAGCACCAAGTGATGTCATGGGGTAATATTACTATAATAGTAATATACATATAATATACATTTTCAAATTTAAGTGAAATAAATTCATACTGTATTATTTTTTCGTCTACTGTACCTTTGTATTATTAAAAATTCCTTTTCACAGGTGTTTACCTAACACTCATACTATGTAGCCTTTGTGATTTCCAGTTGAAATAAAATGGTAATTATTTACTTTTATTACCTTAAATGTTGGAAGAGATGATTAATGGTATCAAGGGAGCTTGATGAAAATGATCGGAAACAGAAGTCTGCCTGAACTTACCATCACCTCTAAAGCTGAAAAATTAATTTCTTCCTTTTGTATATTCTTGACATAATCCAGTAAAACAACGTTTAGTCATCACCTCATTACTTTTTTATGCTGGGTTACTTCTCTATCTTATGTATTTGGGTCAGTGCATAAGAACAGCAGGTGATTTTTAACTCAAAACAAGGCAATGTATCTTCATCTTATCACTTTTATTACCCCATCCAGCCTGACCTTCCTCCTGTCGCTCTTTTGCTCATCCATCTGTACGATTTTCTATTTTTTTTAATATCCTCTTCCCTCCTACTGCCCTTGTCTTTAACTCTATTTCACCCATTTTCTCTCTTCTTCACCCCATCTGTCCATCGGCCTGTCTGTCCATCGGACGGTTGGGTTTGGTTTTTTGTTTCACATATGATTAGGAAAGGTGCACACCCCCACAGATGCACATGCATGCACACGTCCAGGTCCTATTGTCAATAAGATGCTCAGCTGTGAAGCCCGTAGCTTAATACCCCATGTATGTGGTAAGCACGGGACCCCCCATTGTCCTGCAGATTAACTCATATGCACGCACACACATGGACACACACATGTGTGTTTCTCGAGACCTCATGGAGTCCCTTAAGTGTCTATGTGCCTTGAGGCAGAAAATCAGGGGGCAATTTACAGCAGGGTCCAGCAGAGAAGATGGGGGATGAACCACAGCCCTCAGTCTGAAGCTTTAATGTCAAATTGTGTCTTTTGTTTCTTCTTTGGGATAATAGAGGTGTTTGAAGCAGATCCTTTATTATACAGTAAGGGCAGTGTCACAATGTTGTCACATAACAATTCTAGTCTGCCACAGGATTTTAATAATATTTTCTGAGGGAAATGTTGAATTTCTAAAACAAGCAGGATTACATACTAGAGGTGGCAAGTTCTATCCATTTACACTCTGAATGTCATTATAGTAGCTGGCCAATTAGATGGACTCTTGGTGCTCTAGATGTCTGTCTTTGATTTAGATGCTAGCAATGCTATAGTGCATAGAGAGTGTTGTGAATATCCTGATAACAGAAGGGAAAGAGAGGATCCAGGAAAATGTAGTCAAGGGAGAATATGTGACTAAAAAAACAGCACAGATACAGTGCATTGCATTGTATATTACCATACACCGTGGCTCAACAAAGTCTGTCCTTCTGCCTTTGAGTTTTATGTTGTATTTTCTTTGACCGAGAACTTACCCTTCATGATTATTATATTATTGTTTTTTCCCACTTTTCTAGTCTCGCACTTTACTTGGAGAGAAAATGTGAGACAATCGCAATAAGAGTCATGTTATCTTCACCTTCAGTTAAAATTATTTAATTATTTTGAGGTTTATATATATTTATTTCAAAATCTATCTATCTAAATATATCTTTCAATGGAGCATCAAAATGTCCTGATAAAATGATTGAGAGTGTATTGCTATGCAACTAAATTGGTTTATTTTTGTTACCAGGTGCTTTTCATCTTTAAACCCACGTTATTGGAATAGAAATATTACAATCCATTTGATTTATTTATTTTTTCTTTTAAATTCTTTTTCCGTGTCTCTATAAGGTATTCCTCGTCTGGAGTCTATGCTTGAATCTTCAGTCGTCACCTGTCTCTGCAGGAGTGTGGTCGATGGGCAGCAGTGCCTCCCTGCTAAATCCATCCTCCCTGTTAATTGTAGACGTCTGAGAACAAAAGTCAGACAAACCCTGAATTACAGTCTCACAAATGTCTTACTACATGCTACATTTGAATGAGCTAATATGATGTAATAATGTTGATGTGGTACAGTAATTGAGCTCGGTGGGCATCGGTCATGCATGATTTCCATGGCTAAAGCGTGTCTCTCCAGTTAAAGGTTCATATGTTTTAATGTGTATGGACTCTAAGTGGTTATGACCATTAGCCACTAGCAAATGTTCTTTATGGCTTTTTATAGAATGCTGCTGTATATATTTATAAACATTAACTTCACGTATACTGATGAGCCATAGCAGTAAAGCCACCTGCCTGTTATTGAGGAGAACCCCTTGTGCTGCTAAAATGGTTCTGGGTCATTGGGACTTGGACCTCTGAGATAGTCCTGTGGTGTCTGCCAGCAGGATGGCGGCCACAGATGGTTTTAGTCGCTGCACGTTGCCAGCAAGTCTGTTCGCGATTCGGGCCGACTCTGGCTGTCCCGTGAATGCTGGATTGAATTGCGCTTGTAATATTAACACAGGGTTGACCCAAGTTTTCTCATCGGTGTTGCCTTGTGAGAGTTGCTCTTCACTTCACTCTGCAGCGAAGCTAACATTACGGCTGATCCGTGTTAACCTATGGTTCATCTGAGACGTGACCGGCCCTCATCACCTTGATGCCTAAATTGTGCAGTGCATGTGGCACGTGTGGGGAAGTGTGTGTCGGTGTGTGTCTGTAGCGTAGGGGGAGGGGTGGGCTGGGCTGGTTGGTTGGCTCTGTGTGAGCTCTTTGTAAGAAGGTGGGGTGGGGGGAGTCCAAGAGAGGGAGGTGAACCGGGTGTTTCTCTCAGCTGTCGGCTGTTGTGGTTGCTGTTGGTAACTTCACCAGTAGCCTGATGAGATCAGAGGCGATCGGCTTTCAGGCCTTCATTTCTCACACTCTCTCTCCACTGCTCTGCAGCGCTTTCTCGGAAAGACGGGTGGAACTGAAACTGGAGTGGGGCTGAAAGAGCGTTCAGGGCTGCTGGTCGTCAGCGGAGAATGTTGTGGCGGTGCTGCCTTGGAGACACTCAGTGGAGTTTAAGAACAAGTAAGTCTGGGGGTCAGTGAGGAGGAAGTGATAGCCTTAGGGCAGATAAACTCCATAGAGGGGAAAAGAGGGAGGTAGAAAGGGAGGGAGGAGAAAGAGGAGGGGAAAGGTGGGCAGCTCTCTGAGGAAGGAGAGAGATTCTCCTTCTTTCTGTTTTAGTTAGACTTGCCGGATGCTGGTCTTCCTCCCCACGTTCTCTTGCTGGCAACTGCCTGGAAGAGTTCAGCTATGTTTTGGCAGCTCTTTGAATCTGAACATGGACTCGGGTTGAATAACTACATGCAGCGAGACGCGACAGGAGTCTTTTGCGATTCGCAGTAAGCAGCTTGAACTGTACTGTTGTCTGTAAGGTTTAGTGTGTCTTTGCTGGAAGAGAATGTTACTATTTCAGGAGACTGTGTTCCTGGTTAAGAGCTGGGATGTTCACACAGCTGATGCCTGTTCTTTGTGTTTTGTTCCTTCTATACTTGTGTAGTTAAAGTGCCAGAGAGTATGTTTGCTTTCTCGTTATGTTTACGTTAGACTTGATCAGGCGTTTCAGTGCTGCTGTTAATCTGATGATAAACTGTGTTTTCTCCTTCAGTGTATGCTACCTTGTTCTGAGCCTCCATCCTTCTCTTTCATGTATTCCTAATCTTCTCCGGCCTCTAACCCATTCTGACCTAAAGTCTTGTCTAAAAATGTCTTCAAAAACCTGCTTTAAAGCTTTCCACAAAATCCTCTTCTTTTTCAGCCTTTGAAAAAAGTAGAAACACCAAATAAAAACCATTTAAGAACTCAAACCTTCAGCTTTTATTTACTTTATGCTTGAAATGTTGATGAGCCCCTGGCTTGAAAGGTAAATGCGCACATATGTCGCATCAGGTCATAATGGGTTAATTCTTCTAATGGTGTGGAGGCCTCAGCTGGCCAGCTGGGATACCCCCAAGTGTGTGTGTGTGTGTTTGTGTGTTTGCCTTTGTTTGGGAGACTGTGTTGGGAGTACTAGGATAGGCTACCCCTTTATTTCCTCTGCTCACGTACAATAATAGGACAGATCCTGCTTTCTATTTTTAAACACACTGTTTTTGTGTATATTACAGACACCTCCAGTGTGTCTGTGTGTTCTGTGCTGTCTACAGCAGCTTTTCTCACTGTGTAGTGTTTAGTCTATGAACTGGGGTGGCCCTGTTCTGGGATAGAGATGACAGCTCTTCTTTTTGACTTTATCCTCTTGTTTTGTCAATTACTGACCTGTTTCTATCTGTGTATCTTTCAGTTTCTACTCCTTTTTGTTTTCATTTGCTGTCTCTTATTGATTTCTGTCACAGCTTCTGCCTGCTTTTTACAGTTCGTCAGTCTTTCGTGTTTATCACTTTTTCAGTTGCTCCTTTTATATTTTGTTTCCTCATATCTCTTTACTGTTTGTCTTTACTGGGTAGCCATTTGAGAACGGTGGACTTGTGTTTTCTTTCTTCAGTATCACGTTGTTTGTTTGTATATGCCCTGATGTGTGTATTAGTGGTAAACTTGTAGGGGCATACATGTAGGGGTGGGCGTCTGACGAAATAAATTAGGTCAGGATCACAATACATGATCTGAGTGGCACGTCTAACGTCTGACTGGTGTGAACTGTTATGAAGTTGGATGCCTAGAAACAAAGCCTGTCGGTGCTACTCAAATCTTGATACATGTAGTTTCTGAAATGAGTAAATCACTACTTTCAAGGGTGTAACCATAATTAACTTCAGACAATGTAAGAGTGGAAGTCTTAGCAAGTGGGAGCATAGGATTTACTGTACATCAGTCTACATTATTTATCAAAGTTATCAACATATTAAGAATAAAAACACCTCAAACAAAACATTCATTTAAAAAAACAACAACAAACAGTTAAAGTGTGGCAAAGAGTTGAAACTTCCCTTTGGGTCCCTAGAATGAATGAATGTCAGTGATGCAATCATGGGATTAAACAAAATGAGATAGAGTTTACGTCATTTACTTACTAGGAAACTGGCGATGACAACTGTCTACATATAGTCCACGCAGTCTTTCACACAAGTATTTAACATATTCGGTCTTTTTCTGTATGCTGCACTTTCGATTCTCGGATATATGAAACCACATAATGACAGAAGAGGAAGTCTGTGACCCAACTGCTGTTTCAGACATCATCACTGACGTCATTTTGCCATTCAAGAGTTAAACATTTCTCTGGCTTGTGTTTGCTGTGTGTGGGTGTGGCACATTTCATCACAGCTGTGTAAGCGGTTTGGGTGTTAAACGAGTGAGGCAGCAGCAGTGATGCGTCACATCCAGGCAGACTTGATTCAGTTTCATTACTGCTGGGGTTGTGAATCTGCCACCGCTGTCTCTGAAAGCATCATAGATGGCCTGCTGTGTGTGTGTGTACGTGTGTGCGTGTCTGCGTATCCACGTATGTGTGAGAGAGATGAACAGGTTTTGCCTACTTTGCTTCAAAGGAGTGCTCAATTACTGCAGCAATAACAGACCTCCCGTTGGGGGCCATGGATTTTAAGATGTCACGGCAGGAAATCATTTGTCGACGATGTGTATGAGAATGTGTGTGTTTTCATATGTAATTCTGTATTTCTGTCTTTTGACGATATACTTAATTTGATATTTAAGGGAACAGTTCTCTTTCAGTTCCCCAATCGCCAGTGATTCAGTTCAGTACTGAAGGGGAAGAGTGGGAATTTTTGTAGGAATTTTTTTTATTTCAAGTGAAGAGCATTAATACACACGGGAGGGGGATGATTCATTAGGGAGACGTCGATCACTGGAATTACTCTGTAAAGAGTTCAGACAATAACGAAAGAGAGAAGTGAAAGAATTTTGATTTAGGAACACACAGAAAGTAAAATCCATCAGGGAAATTTCTCCAAAGGCAACCGACAACCTCCGTGATACATGAATATTTTCATCTGTGAGTGTGTGGGTTTGTGACAGTTAGTGAGCATGTGTACTGATTTCTAGCTGTGTGGGAATTAGCTTGCGTCCTGTGCTTCGCAGATCGTGTTTTTTTTCTGAATGCCGCACTGTACACACTGGGACATTTTGTGGCAGGCCTGAGATAAGATGTACAAACTGGTAGTTTTGTGGTAGTCTCCATGGCAGCAGAGACGAAATGGATAAGGGACTAGGAAAGAATGTTAAGAAAGAGCTGAAATGTAGGAAAAGCACAAATGTTGGTGAAAAGAGCGGTGAAAGGAGACTGTCAGGAGAAGGCAAACCTTCAAAGGGAGACGGTGATGAAAGAGTTGGGATGTCTCCTCCTACAACTGCCTAATAAGTCCAGAAGTGCCTGTAATAGCGCACCACTTCTTTTCATCAGCTGTAAGACATGTTTAAAGTGCCGATCTGAAGATCTGCCTGTAGTTTGACATCATGTTAGGAGCCAGACAGTACAGTTTATGTCTCCCTCTGGCTTTTTCAGCTACCCAGGGATTCCTTCACTTGGAATGAATGTCAGCAATGCTGAGAGGATGGCAGTTTGTTTAATCTAGTGGGGACAGCTGTTGCTATGATGGGACACTGTATAATATAAATATAATTGTGTATTGTGTTTGCCAGTGTGTTTGGGGTTGCATGAGAGCTCTGTGTTTGGCTCTACTGTGGTGCCCAGATGTCCTCCCAAGAGTGGAAAATGGAAGAAGTTGCAGCTTGATGATTCATTTTTAAGATGTCATAGGAATAAGTTCCTCTCTTATAGCTCTGAAGTTCAGGTTCACATGAGGTTGGACTTGTTTTATAGCAGTCACATCATGTTAGTGTAGCGTGAAATTTATAGTTTAGACCAAGCAACAGAAGGATTAGTATTAAGAAGGCAATTGCGATGTACAGTTTAGAAAAATGACAGCAGTGTGCCTTTGCTGGGAGCTCTGCTGTTCTTCATTATGCTTGACCAACATATAATAACAATAATAACAGATAACAGTCAAAACAGTAAAACAAAACTAATTCTCTCTAAAATGAGGTTTATGTCTTTCTTGCTCTGTGTTACATGCTTCTAGAAACCTTGTACAGCAGTGGTGGCCTAATTTGTTTTTCTCATAAGGTCATGATCTCACAAGTTGTCAATTTAATTAATATATGGGTAATGTATGTTTACCAGTCAATTGTGTGATCCAATTTGTCAAAATGTCATCGTCAAGGGCCTGTTTCAGAAAAGAGGTTCAACAAACTCCAAATCAAAAAACTAAGTCAGAGTCGACAAACTCTGAGTTAAGAAACTTTTAGTTTTTAGGTGTCAGAACAGCTGTTGGTTCCAGAGTTGGTTCAGTCAACTATGAGTATGTTTACTCCAAGTTATGGACCACTATAAAAAGCCATCATCAATAGAGCACCGAGTCTCCGTGATTCACCATGGCAACACCAAGTTAATGGAAGCAGAGCAAGTAAACTGCTCTCCTTCAGTCACGTGACTTTTAGCAGAAACAAAATGACATAAACGGTGAAGGAAAGACGGTTGATGTGGAAAAAATTGCAGAGCGAGTGAAACGTGTAATTTAAATATTTGGTGGGAAAAAAATAAAGAAAAAATAAAACACTGAAGTAGTTGATGAAAAATAAAAACTTAAACCTGAACTATTAATAAAGAAAAAAATATTTCAAGGAGCTTCAATGGTTATGTGGGTGCAGTCAATACATCCAGTAACTCTGGGTGATCCTTTACTCACTGAGTGGAAGCAGGATACTCATAAAAAGTTGTTTTAAATAATGATATCAACTTCAATCATGTAAGTTAATCCTTCTTTGATGACGCTCACGTTTGTGGCTAATGGGAAAGACAAAAAAAACCCAACTTAACCATACATATGTGTGCATCTGGGAAGCAAGATGCAGCTCTGCCGTTCACTTTCTGATTGTGTTCAGCATCCCTGTTGTTAGTAAGAAAACTGACATTTGCAAATAAATAATCACTAATGAAATAAAATAACAAGGTATTTTATACGAAGTACAGGCATATGGTGTATCATGATTGAGATGGTCCAGGACCCTCTCAGGCTGTATTTTCTGTATTTAGAGGCAATTATATTCCTAAAAGGATGCACTTTCTTGGAGTATTTGTTTATGTATAAAACCAAAGTCCAACATATAACAGGAAGTAGCACACGCAGAGCTTCAGGCTGCCAGGCTGACAGTGGAATTAACCGATGACCATCATGAGATTAGTCAGTGCTGTCTAACATTTGTTCCAGTGCTACCTATCTGCCTTTGGGTCTTCACTGTGATCAAATAGTTTTTGACCTTTAAATCATTCTTGTTGTCCCATTTAAGATGGCAGCTCAGCAGTTTCCAAGTTATTTTGACTGAAGGTCAGTTTGGCTTTTCACTTTGTTTCAGCCTTTTCACTAATTTGTAAGGATAATTTTTTTATAGTAACGATACGCTGCTGACTGGAGACTTGTACTGAACAGATTTTTTTGTGAAAAATATACTTCATAATATGACTGAATATGAGTTAATAAAGTGGACCGTGCGGTGCTAAAGGTGTAAGGCAACAGATGCTTGGTTTGCTGTCATTGCAGGTGGAATGGATTTGACTTTGGTTAAGCTGATTCAGGTACACACATGCACCCATTGACTCTTGGCATTCATGAATGAGACAATAACCAGGAAGGCTGAATCACTGACAAGCTATTTATCCTCATCCTTTGTGGCTTCGAGGGTCGCTGTTTGACCTTGATTGACCATCTGAGACACAGACATGAAGTTGCAGGCACAAAGTAAACACGAGAGCATTGACCGCTGAGCTTGAAAAATTGGGGAAACCATTGCTGCTAATTATAAGTTCACGTTTAAACATAGGGCTTTGAATCCTGTGGACAGCCTGGCATGATTTATGTGGAAAAGCCCTCAGACATTTCTGGTCTGTTGTCGGGGGGTGGGGGGGGGGTTCGGTGTGAGTGAGTATTTCCTTTGCAGTTTTCTACCCGCGCGTGCTGCTGTATCTATGTGCGTGTTACTTCAAAGTCTGTCCAGTCGGAGCTTGCTGGACAAATTTCAATAAAACACAGTCTGTGAGACACGCAGACAGATGCACACGGTGTCGTCCTGTCATACATTGTTACACGCTAGGTGCACACACCTCCCTCACAAGCTTTTGGGAGCTTGTTAGTCCTGGTGCAGCAGGGAATCCAGATGAAGCCAGCCCACAGACCACGTTTGGCACCCTGTGAGCTTCTGCTCACCCCGTACCTGTCTAAGCCAGCTGAAGGTACAGCTGAACGGAGGGGGATTGAGTGCAATCTAAAGGAGCTAGTTGAGAGAGAGAGAGCAAGATGGAGGGAGGGAGGCAAAGTAAACAACAGATGGCAGAAGCATGTTGCCGCTTTTCGCAGCAGCATACACGGCGCCGGCCTGCCACCAGCGTCTTGCGAGGTTACTATGCAACGATGACCGTGACAACACAGGGTCAGAGGTCAAGTGCCTCCTTGATGAAGGGGCAAAATGCCAGATTGTCAGTCACATGCTGTGCCACACTGATCCATCTTAAAGAAAAAAACAAACAAAAAAAAACACCCGCAACAAACGCACCTCATGTCTGTATAGCTTAACGCTACTGGCAGTGACTCGGGAATCTTTCATGAAGCGTCCAGCATGAACCCACCTGCCAGCCTGGATGACACTGTGGCAGCTGTCTGGTGTGTGTTTGTGTGTGCGGGTCCAAGTGGCACACATTAACCATGATGACTGCCAGCTGCAATGACCTTATTCACAGTGTGGAAAAAGAAGAAAGAGAAAAGAATTTCCAAAAAACAAAATTGTAAGCCAAAATGCTTATATTTGTGTTTCAGCTGACTTTCTGAGAACTGCTTTGAGTTTTCTTTGAAGTACGTTTTTGGAGGAGAAAAAAAAAAAGAAAAAGAGATGTTCCTTGACTGTATGACTTCACACATTCACACTATAAAGTCAGTTTGTGGTTTGGTTGCTGTCTAGGGTTGTGTTGTTTTATGTTTATGTTTCATTTAAAAGAAATTAACTTCAATTTTAGTTTCAACCCAAGTAACTTGTGGAGAAATGCATTTAACAGTTACATAAACAAAGTGTTTATCTGGTAAGCCTTGGATAAACCTGTTGTGATCAAAAGAGGCTAGATTTATTCTGTAGCTGTCTTTTATGCCTTGCTTTTAATATATCCGTGTCACCTGTGGTGATGACGTAAATAAAATGTGCATCATTCCTGTTGAGGTGTCGAGCATTTACCAGAAGAAGCGTCAATTCCACACATGCACACACAAAGAGAAAAAAAAATGCTTTGTGGCTTACGATGGGTGAAGTAATCAAAAGCACCCTCACAAAGGTTGCCATCCGGTTGTGGTGACTGACTCTTTTCCGGTGTACAGGAAGCACCAGCTGTCCTTTCTGAAAGAGATCCGTTTTTAAAATGAAAACTAAATTTAGACTGAACATGACTAAAACACATATGCATGAGAGCATGTATGTAGATGTAATACAGGACCTGGGAACCAAGATGCAAGTCTGAAAACGAATCCAAAATATTAGCGGTGGTTATTCCTCAGTGGTATTTGCCTTTATTTGTATACAGTAAATGCATGTAGATGACAGAACACAACTGGCCTGTTGCAATGACATCTAATTATCTACATAATACAAAAATACTTTTTAGTCTATATTACATTTTCAACTCTTCCACTGCATGAAAACCATTAGCCTCTTATCCAAAAGGTACCAATTGCTTGGTAGTTTTGTCATTGTTTTTCTATTGTTCGTGTTTTTGCTGACTCAGGGAAAACTCATTAAAATTACATTAGCTAAACGAGAGCTTGCCAGGTTCAGATGTGGGCAACGTTGTACAACTGGGAATGTTGGGAGGAAAAGACGCATGAATCGTTATTGGCACATGGCTTGGGAAGGTACAAAATGAGTCAGAGGGAATGTACATGTATTTGTGCGTTTGTGCCTGTGTGTGCTTGTTCTTTTTAATTATTGTTTAATCCAATGAGAACCTAAAATCTTCCAAAGAAAAAGTTTTATCAAAACCTTGCCTTAAGCTTGCTATTCAATAAGTTACTCATTTCTCCCTTCTCTCCTTCTGTATTTGTATCTTGAACATTTTCTGCTGAACTGTAGTTTGCTGGAAACTTGGATCAGTGAATGACAATTTTGATGTTTCCCATATCAAATTATTTGTCTTTATTTTCTCTTGTTTCATCTCTCAACAGGACTGGCAGCTGCTCATTATGAAGACATTTGTGGCATGAAACCACACCCCAAACATCATTCATTCATCATTTCCTCCTCCTCCTTCACTTCCTTTCATCATAGTCTAGTAAGGAAATCTCACATCAGCTTCACCGCATTGATGAGGTAACGTCAAGCTCCTCACACCGCAGCTCCCACCTGCATGAACGCTACCATACCCTAATCCATCCTCCTGTCAACCCTTCCATCCCAGCCATGGGCCAGAAGATTTCTGGCAGCATTAAGTCAGTGGATAGCCGCGGAGAAAGTGGCAGCTCCCCGTCATACCGCCCTACAGCTCATCGTCGGCAGCACCTGGAGCTAAGGGGTCCGGATTTTTCCAAGCCTCCCCGGTTGGATCTTCTACTGGACATGCCATGTGTGGGACTGGAGATGCAGCTCCGTCATGCATGGAATCCTGAAGACCGCTCACTCAACATCTTCATCAAAGAGGACGATAAATTCACATTTCACCGCCATCCAGTTGCTCAAAGCACAGACTGCATCAGAGGGCGAGTGGGATACACCCGTGGTCTCCATGTGTGGAGGATCCACTGGCCGGTCCGGCAGCGAGGAACCCATGCTGTGGTTGGTGTGGGGACCTCTGAAGCTCCTTTACATTCTGTTGGGTACACAGCATTAGTGGGTTCAGACTGTGAGTCCTGGGGCTGGGATCTGGGACGTAACAGGCTCTACCATGACAGTAAGAACCGGGCCCATGGCTCAATGCCCTCTTACCCTTGTTTTCTAGAGCCAGAGGAGTCTTTCACCTTACCGGACTCTCTGCTAGTGATTCTGGACATGGACGAAGGAACACTAAGCTTTATGGTAGATGGACAGTATCTCGGAGTGGCATTTCGAGGCCTAAAAGGAAAGAAGCTGTATCCCATTGTCAGCGCTGTGTGGGGACATTGTGAGATATCCATGAAATACATCAATGGCTTGGATCGTAAGTAATTACGTCCTGATGACTAATAACACAACATGATTTCCAGTAATGATAATTTTCTGTGTGGTCAACAAGCCAAAATCTTCTCATCAATTACTTAAGTGGCTTTTGATACTAAAATAGGAAACTCACTGATTGTGACACATTCTCACAAACGATTTTGAATTTGTTGCGCAACTCTGTAGACTCAGAGTTTAATTTTACACAATTTCTTTGGCAACAGACGTGATAAAAGTTTCCAAGGTCACTCCCTGATTTACAACATATCATTTAAAAAATTTTTTAGCACAGCGGTGTGGATTGTGAGGGCTGTAGGTGGTGAGTAGTAGAGGCGATCATGGAGCTTGAAAAGCCTCTGGCATCTTTTAAGTCACCAGAATGGGAGCGCTTTGTCCTCCCCACTGATAAATGTCCGCATTAAACCAACGCATAGTTAACGTTTCTGGGGAGGTGCATGCTAGGCTATGGTGGAGATGATGACGATGCAGGCTACCGGGCTCTGGCCAACACATGTCGATGGTTCAGTGTAGAAGCATAAATCACCTTGAAGGTGATAAACTTTAATGGTAAGTCAGCATTGCCACACAAAGAAGCCGTATGAACACGGCGACACATATGAAACATCATCATCCCAATCCCCCTGTTCCACTGATGGGAGGAAAGTAGGAAACATCCTTAAATTTATTGAAGAAACCATTTTCTTAAATGTAGATATCTGATCTAATAGAAGAAAATCCTTTAGTCTTAGTCTTCTTAAGGAGGTCAAATGGTATGCAAAGCTGGTAGCATGCCTTTTGTTGATTTGTTATGCTTTTTATTCCTTGAATGAATATTTGAATTTAGAGAACAATCCATTGCAGCCCTAGTTTCTAGTGTTTTAATGTCATTTTATTACCTCCTCCAATACTGTTTGATTGTGAAACTTTTACTTAGTTCATCATTTTTTATAGTGAACATTTAAATCTAAAAATAGCCATTTGCAGACAGTTAAGAGAGGGAAATATTACTTGCCACTGAATATCTGACCATAGTTTGAGCTACTTGAGTGTCTTTGTAGAGCCTGAGAAATGGAAAATGAGATATATCAGTTTATGATTCTCTGGTTCATGTTGAAGCTTGGGCTTGATTCATTTCCTGTACATTTTTGTGAAGCTGCTTGAGTTGAGGACATGCTTGAATTCTCCCGTGGTCATTCACGTGGCCCATGCAGTTACTGATGTTACACTGAACGTCGGATGCTTCAGTGATCAGAGGTGCTTGTGGTCTCTCATATGTGGATGTTTGTTCTGCACTAAATGGTCACTGATTGTGACACTTCCTTTGCAGGTAAACCTGTTTCATTAAGTTTTTATGTCTTTGCCAAATATCCATAACTTTTTTTTTTTTTTTTGAGCAAGACAGCAGATGAGTTGAGAAGAAGCACTCACTTTGTGTCTTCATGTATGTCTGAGTAGAGACAGGCTGTCCTTTCATCACAGCATAAAAAGGTTTTTTTTTTTTTTTTAAAGCATGCTTACACACACACATCATGGACATGTGCATATGAACATGAACCTGTCAGGAAGGAAAATGTGTGTTGTGAAAACAAGCCTACAATTTGACTCTGGCTGTCTTTCTCCCTAGCTCTCATTTCCAGAAATTCATGGATCTTGTTTGATATCACAACACAAGGTGTTTTGGGTGTGGAAAAGCCCTTTCTCTTTGTAGTGTGTTACATCTGATATTTCTTTGTCCAGTCATCTCGAATTCCTTTTTAAAACGTTTCTTTAGAAGTTCACAGCTCTCAAGGTACATCATGACTTCTAAAGTTGCTTGTCTACCCTTTTTGAACCAGGACACACGCCTCATCTCAGCTTTTAATGTGATATTTTGCCTTTAAAATGGCAGTAGGTACACTTGAAAATGAATCAGAATGAAAGAAAATCTACTACTTTCAAGACAACTTCAAAGAACGTCATCCTGGAAGCACATCAGCTCAGCCATTTTCCATTTATGGAACCACCTACAGGATTTCATGGTGACGCTCTGTGATGGGCCGTCAGGGAGAATATGTACAATATTAAGCATTTTCAAAGCTCTCCTTTCTACAAGCATAGAGGCTTCATGGTGTGAAATAAGATTTGACTGTTAAAAATATGTAAAGCTTAAAGCTGGGTGGCTCATCTTGATAGGCAAGCAGGGATTTATGAAAGAGAGACAAAGAGCTTGTGAAAAAAAAATACACTTGTTATCAGAGAACATCCAATGGAGGTTGCTGTCCAATTAAAATATTAAATTGTTATATGCATTGTTCTCTGTGTTCTAAAAGAGTTCTATTAATAGGCAGGCATAGCAGAATATTTGATTTATAGCAGGCCCTAAAACTGGTGTCTCAGTAGTAATCAGTTCATACAAGTATTTAATAAAAACACACATTTCAGTTCTCCGGAATAAAATGAATTAAAATGAAATTGTGTGTGTGTCCGTGTGGGAAGCAAATCCACTTGGACCACCAAATCCATAGCATTGCATTTGGTCTCTCCCTCCGTTTAAGGATTCATTGGTCAAATTTTGAACTCGTGGTCAAATTTTCACTTTGAATCTGAAATGATGGACTAAAGTGAGAGTAACATGAGTTGCTGCTGTTATACAGTGAACGTAATTCTATAATTCAACTATCAGGGAGAAAATTTGCTTTTCAGTTGCTTTACCTTTCAATATATGATCATTACAAACAGTTTAGTTGGTTTAGTTGTTGGCTTTCTCCAGGTACTCTGGCTTTGTCCCACAGAACAAAAACTTGTATGTTAGGCTGATTGGTGACTGAATTGACCATAGGACTGAGAGTGCACGTGTATTGACCATAGGACTGAGAGTGCACGTGTATGGCTGTTCATCTAAATGCAGCCCTGCAACCAACTGGCCTTTCCAGGGCTTTTTTCTCTCAAATACAGCCTGGATAGGCTCCAGCAGACCCATGTGACCCTGCATAGCCAGACGTGGTTTTAGATAATGAATCGGATGATTTCCAGAAAATTTTGAAGAGTCAAAGCAATGAGGCCACAGCAGTGAGAAAATGGATTTAGTTCCTTATCAGGACAATATGCCAGCAAATTAAGAGCTAGAGAACCTTTTGTCCCAGAAAAACACATCACGGGTCTTAACCTTCCTCCCTGTTAACCTGATTTAGCGCTTTACTTTTTTCCTCATCCCTGAGATCAAAGTTTGTACTCCGTTAAGCTGAGAGTGTGCCAGAGGAGCTCCTAAGACAACTTAAGAGCAACAGTTTGTCGCTGCAGGAAGAAAGTATCTTAAATGCCACATTTCGTCACTAAAAGTGAACTGCAGCATTATTTATCATCCAGAACTGTACGTACCTAAAAGCCTGAAGTGTGCTTTATTTGTTGCAGATTGGCCAAACAGTGGGGATTTCAAGTTATTGTCTTCTGTTTTAGCCTGAATTAGTTTGTCTGCACTGCTGATGACTCAAGTCGTGCTCAAGTAATGGGAATGAAGTCATAGCTGCTATTTGCTTTGAGTGTTTGTGAATAGCAGACAATCACCAGACATTGTGTGACACGTTGTGTATTTCAAGGTAATTGCTTTGTGCCTCTGTGAATGTGTCTGGTCATGAAAATAAAATCTTCTCATTACTTTGGTTAGGACATTTTCTACCAAGCCTTCCTGGTAGTTGGATTTTTTCTGAAGGGTTATTGTTGAAGGGGAAGTAGCACAACTACCGGGTATTAAAGCAGATTTATGGATGTGCTGTCTGCTTATCACACTTTGTTTTTCTCATCACTCTGACTCAGGCCCTCTTGCACCATTGTCGTCATTTTTGCTCCACCTTAGATCACTGCTGTCTTTTCTGCAGTCATTCAGTTGCAGCAGTGAGAAATGATGAAAACACAACCTCGGGATCGTTGTAGCTTTTGTAAGATTGTATTACAAATATTTAAATGAGAATATAAATGAGAAAATGCAAGTAATTGCTGAAAAAGCCAATTGAATTGTGCCCACGTTACTCATCCTCCCAGTGTTCTGGCTGCAACTGATTTCTCTCCCTCCACTGTCCTGCTGAATTTAACTGAATTTATTTTAATTTATTCCACATCAAAGTGCATGTTAAACCTATTTATTTTGATATGTTGAAGCACTCTGCTTCTTTCTGATGTGTGTGAACACACATGTAACTGTTTTTAACAAATTTTCCAATACTGAAATGATTTTCCTGTGATAAGAAATTGAATTCCTTAAAATGGACATTAGTTGTCCTTTTCCAGCCATTTCTGTATTTTCTGGCATGCTTCTACATTAGCTTTGCACCCATCATGCTTCCAACGGTCAATACATTAGAAAAATAAAGAAAAATATCACAAGTAACAACACTACCTTAAACAAGATGATGTCATCTTAGGTATTTTCTGATCGGTCTCATGTCTGGAAGTTTTAAAGTGTCTCTGATTGGGTGAATTTCTGTAAGCATTTTATAGAGAAGCAGGGATGCCTAATTAACACGTACAACTTTTATTCCTGTACGTTTTCAGCAACAAGTCCAGAAATCCAGCCATAGTCAGAATCTGATCCAGAGTATGTGAGTTTCTTCCCTGATGTCTCTGTCATGGACGGCTGTAAAAGCAGTCCAGCTAAATCCGCAAAATGTCTGTTGTTTCCCTGAGAAGCAAATACACATTTCTACTAAGACATTATGGAGTGAAAAAAAAAAACCTGGCGTGTACAAAGCAGAAATCATTAATTCTCTATTGAAAACTTTCTCTTTTAAAATGAGTCCATATATATCCTAAAAGTATCACAAAAATGGCTATATTGATGTTTCCCATTGGATGGGCTGGTGACATCATGATCCATGGCCTGCAAGTTTTTCATCTCATGAACACGTATCACCTCTTTAGTCTATGATAAAATCAGACTAGTCAAGGCAATCTCTACTTATCACATAATTAGCTGAAGTCACAGAAAAGTCTCACTGTAGAGTTTCTGAGACTTGAATACACTGTGTTTATTTTACATAGAAAAACAACAACTCCTTGTGCACTTTACTAATCAATTTATTTATTTATTTTGGAGCTTACAATGATCTCTAAAGTAAGAATTAATCATTGAATCAGTTTAGATAAGTCCAAACACACAAAAAAGCATGTCATGCCCACTTTGATGTAAATATTATGAAACCATGAAATAAGAAAAGCAGAAAGCTTCATTGCTATTAGGCAGCAGTAAAACATGTGACTCTGAGTTTAGTTGCTAATTGAGAAACCCACACAGCCCAAAATCACAGCCATCAAAATTTTTTGTGGAACTAGAAAGTAAAGTCTTGTGTAAATTCAGCCAAGTGGATCTACCACATCGTAACGAAGAATGAAGCACCCTGACAAGATCACATACGTCATATCTTTCACTGATCCGAAGTCATAAACACAATGTTAATAAGTTATAAAGTCAATTATGTTGTGTATGTGATCTCCTCTTAAGCATCTCTGGGTGTTTGAACTCGATCATCATCGGTCAGTGAGGTAAAACAAATTTTTAAAAAAAAAAAAAGGTCAAATGATTTCTAGTGACTTCAAATTGCAGTTTAGTGCTTTTAGTGGTGCTTTGATTTGCTGCAAAAGGAACTTCTTAGCTACAGAACTTATGTGTCACCTCTTGTTTGTCTTGCCTCTTATCTTTATTCTTGACCACTGAACTCCGTGCCATGGCAGATTGACGGTACTTTTCTCATCAGCTCATATAAGATGCTTCAAAGCTCCATGTCCAACAGCTGTAATTGGATTCTCCAGTGTCTCGGACACTGACCAGATGACAGGACCAGTCATTATTACAGCAGGAGGCTAAAAGCTGGCAAAGAGGGTTCCAGCAGATGTACAGTAATCACTAAAAGCAGGATAAGATCAACAAGTAGCAAGGAACATCACGTGAGCGTGAATGGAAGCGTAATACCTCAGTTCTTAGGTGCTTGAGATGATATTCAAGGAAACTCCAAAGCAGTCTTTCAGGACATGCCCTTCTCTCCTCCATGACCCTCACACACTGCAATCAAATGGAGACAAACATAATATACTTCAACTCTGCTGAAAGATGTGTTTGCAGCGTGCAACACAAATATGGCCCCTGGACTTTCTTTGGCTTGGAATAAATTCATACTTCATAGTTAAAATCCACACTTCAAGTTTGTTCAGGCATCACATTCCAGCCAACCTATCAATGAGAAATGACCCACTTTTTTTTTTCTCTTCCTCCTACAAGCCAGACTGACTATCTGATCTCCCTTCCTCCCTCCTACTGTTTGTTCGTATCACACAAGCTTAAACGCTCCAGGTCAGACTTAAACCAGCTGCTGCAGTATATATTCACGAGTTCACCATGGGAGAGTGATCCATTCATGTTTTTAAGAGTGTGTAACATCCAGTTTTATTGTTGTCCTCGTTGTCTGAAGTTACATGATCTGAAACTGGAAGGGCTCTCGGAGAGCACAGTTCACCACAAAGAATGATCAATGTCAGTGATCTAGTTCTGCACCAGGTCCTTTCTCATTCTCCATTTCTCCACCCAGTTTAATGCCATTTGGCTGGATGAGGTTTTTTTTCTCATTGAAGTGGTTGGAAAAAACCACAAACTCTGTCGCATGTTGTGATATTAAGAGATAGAGATAAATGAAACAGAACAGCAGTATATCATGAAGAAGCAGCTCTGTCAGGACCTTCTATTAAAGAATACTAGAAAGCTGTTCACAGAGAGGGCCAATGCACTCTTTTACATTCAGGTGGCACCTCGTGTTTTAAATATGAGAATCTCAAAACTCCAACATACATGTGGAGGGAACCTTTATGGCATGTGAGACCAGATCACAAGTGTCATTTCCGGTCTGTTGGGCTTCAGCACTTAATTTTCACTCCTTTCCCCAAAGGGAAGCCTATCAGTATATTAGACTCCTTTTAGGTGCTCCTTTTAGGTGTGGCAGCTCAGCTGGCTTCCTGGCACCAAGCTACTGCCCAGAGCTGTTTGTGATATGTGGGTTAGTGGGTTAGTGCTTTAGCTGAACTTAGCCTAGCTCCCAGCATGATGGTTAGACTCTGATGTTCATGCTTTTCTGATTTGTATCCGTCTGCATTTTACTATCAAGCGCCAATGCACGTTTTTCTGTGGCCGCCTTCGCTCTCTCATATGTTCTTCCCTAAGTGTTACATTTTGGGATCATTTATCCACAACTGACTCTCCCTAAAGCATTTGAATTACACAGATGCAACAAAAAGCAATACTGAAAATGATCCAACAGTCCAATTCATGAAAAGGTGAATTAACTCTTCTTCATTTTACAGTATTTGGACAGACGACTGCTGTGTCATTTCAAATTAGATGGCAGCTGTGCCTAATCTTCAGCATATTTTTAATAACACGTCTGATATGAATGTAAACATTGATGATACAAGGATTTTAACATGTTGTCAGCATCCTTGGCTTTTAATCGACTCCTAATCTGATGGGAATTTGATGGGAACTATGGGAGGTTCCACATCTTGTCAAGAAAGTACAGTAGTACGTGTCTATGAGGTGCTGTGAGGGACAATATTCTGAATTAGCATTGACACACACACATGAAGCAACAGACTTAATAAATAGTACACTGCAGTGCCCCCCCCCCCCCCCCCCCCCCCCCCCCCCCCCCCCCCCCCCCCCCCAAAAAAAAAAAAAAAAAGCTTATTAGCTACTAATAAAGTTGCATGTGAATACACAGAGGATTTACGTTTATTATAATATATAGAAAATACCACAGTTTTCATGCCGGTCGTATTGTTTTATTTTGTTTTATTTATCTGTCGCACATTTTACTAGACCAGTACATGAAAATATTAACGTTAAACTGGTCTGTGGCACAAAAAAGGTCGAGGACCACTCGTACACTGGCTTCAGCAGAGACGACCAGCATACTCGGAAACGTTATCAACTGGGCTCCTAACGACCCGCGTGGCTCCAAATACTGGATACTAGACAGTCGCCTCTCGTCTCTTCTCCCATCAGCGTGACAGCATCCCATTACCACAGACAGCAATTACATACGATCAGACCTTCTAGAAATGATGCATATTCTTTCAATCCTCCATGTTTTTCTAGTTGAAACATTTCCAAATGAGCGGGTGGTCTCTGCTGGAGCCAGTATACTATTAATTAAGTCAGTCGCTTCAGTCAGACTTGTTTCTGGCCGCTGACATGACATCACAAATTCCCCGCCATTACCTGTATTCTGGAGGTGCGCTACTTCGCTTATCGACCAACTTCTGTTTCAAATGAAATTTCCTCTCACACATACAATAGGATTTCAGATGTATGTGTATAAGCTTTCACCTAAATATGTGTGTGTGATTTCACCTGTATGTGTGTAAGGTTTTCAGTATAGTATGTGAGAGAGTTCAATTTCATGTGTGTGTGTGCGTGTGAATGCTAATTCAAAATAATGTCTCTCAAAATGCACACACCCTTCTCTTAAAACTGCTCACTGATAACATCTGCATTGAATAGCATGAATCTCCAAAAAATGAGGACTTGCCACTTAAGGTTGGAAGACAACAAAGGAGACCCTTGTGTAAAGAAAAATACATGTACCCAGTTCTTGTTTTGACTCTCTTTATATGCCCCCCCCCCATATTGATTTTTGTAGAAACTGCCAGTGTTTGATGTGAAACGCATCAAAAAGATGCTATCATCTATGTTCACTAACCATCCTACTTTATATTTTCAAGGTCTGCTGGTGACTCAACTTTTAGAATTTCCTGGCAAGCCCATAAAGCACAAACTTTGACATGTTTCTTGTCTCCAATTTGTTCATAGGACTGGCCGACCTGATGGGGTAATAAACAGAAAATGATAGAGCTCATTCCTGAGCAAGGCCCTGTCATTCAGAGGGTTTCAGATGACAGATGTAGTCAATATTTAATTCTGACATGGTAGCACTTTGAAGTCCTTGAATCTGTGAATGCAGCACTGAAAAACGTCGCTGATCACACAGATGTGCTGTCTTTGGAGAAAACAGTTATTGTATCTTCAGTGAAACTATCTTTTGCGCCCAACCGAGGAAGATGTGCAATTTATGTGCATCCCAAAGGAAAAAAATGACTGCAATCTTGAGTGATAAATACAGTGCATCCCCAACTCAGCAGTTGTTGGCAAAGGCCTTGTTTATTGACCCTAGGAATAAGGGCATCACCGTCCCAAATGAGCTGAAGGTGCGCTTTTGCAGGAGATGCTAGTCGTGCTGTCATGATGATGGAGGTGAAGGAGGAGCAAGTCCATGCAGTTCTGTAGGAGTAGATTCCTCTGTTTTTATAGATAGAAATGTATAAATATTTGGGTGGGCTTCTAATTATTAACATTGCGTAGGAAACTCCAGAATATAAGTGTTTGAGATGCATATTAAAGTATGTTCCAAGTATAAAGCTGTGTAATATTTCAGAATTTAAAGGAGCAAATGTTTTGATCTTGGGGATGTGATAGAAGCTAGCCTGTTGATAAGCAGTTTTTAGAGAAGTGTCCGGCTGAAGTTTCTTTTGTCTAATACAATGATTGTGTAAATGAATAATGCTAATTAATTATGGAGCAAGTCTGACAAGTCTTGAACAAAGTGATAGTAACTAGCAGTAACTAACTAGCTAACTAACTAACTCCATACAAAACAGATATGTTATGTATGGAGTAGATGGTAAAGGTTTGAATCTGAGCTTTGACCTTTTGAGCCAGCAATTACACATAAACAAAGCATCCCTTCTTTATTAATGAATTAATTAAACAGTATAGTTGAATATATATATGCACATTATGTATACTACACTTTATAAATACTATTGTTTCCTACACAACTGCTGTAAGACTACTGACATGGATGCTTTTCCATGACACCAAGCGTGATTTGTATTTATATTTTCATTATACTATAACCTAGTTAATTAGTTTTCTCGGCACAATGACTAATTAACTGATGGGTATGGCCATTCAGAATCATGATCCATCACATTAGTTTTATTAAACTGGATGTTCTGGCTTTTTCTGTTCTCACACTTCTATTTTGCTTTTTGGATTTTTTTTAATACCTTCTGTGAATCTATGTGTCCTTAATCAGTGACTCCATTACATTAATGGGTTTATTATTGATCACAGCAGAGATCAATAATAAACCCATTATAGTCAGTTATGTGCACCTGTTCCCACTAATAACCAATGTACCTGGGACTTGACTTTTTCTCCCCAGTGTAGGACATGCTGTATATTTACAGCAATAAACATTATCATAAACAACAACATGAAATGAAATATTACAGGTGTAATTATTACTCCGTTCAGTAAACCTGTGGCATTGCTGCGATATTGATATTAATAAGCAGGTTAATATTCATATTTTAACCTCAGTGGCAACACAATATACCCTCAAATATGTTTAAACTTCACTCTGAAGATCTTAATGTGATTCAACAATGAGTCAGGCTGCTCCTTTTTCCACCGCAGACAGATGTTAAAAATCAGTTACGGGTTCTTATGGGTCTAATGTCTGAGCAGGAAACCAGCTTTATCCTTGCACATGGCATACATTTTTAGAGATGGAGATGTTTTATTCATACGTCTAGTGTTTATAAATAATTCAAATATTTTAGGTTGTCTGCTCTATTCTTTTAATGCTGTTTATTTGGTACTTCACCGTAGATCACGTCCTTAAAATCTAGGTATCAAACATTTCCTATTTGTCATTGTTAAGAATTAGTATTTGATGGAACATTTTCTCTCGAATATTGTTACTCTTTAGTAACAGAATTTTTTTTAATGAATTGTATTAACAAATGTATGTATATAATATTGTTATTGTGACCTGTTATATCAGGTGTTTTATGTGCAGTTCTGCAGAAGCAGTCTTTTGAATCTCTTGTATGCATCTGCGCATCTTTGCAAACCCGCTACAGCTCTCTTAGGGGTCCATGTACAACACAAAATCTTTAGTTTGCTCCCTGCCAGTGTGTTGCCTCACAGGCAGAAAATGCCAGACATGATAGCTTACTCTTCAACTGTCTCGCGAATACTTTTATTTGGGATTGCTGAATTAAAAATGAGAACTTCAGAAAATTGCCTTCAAGAAAAATAACAAGTGTTTCTATACTGCATAATTCTTTTTTATGCTGTCGTTATAATTTCTTTTTAGCCTAAATAATTAATGTATTATTGTTGAAGTTAAAATTATTATTCACAAAATCTCAACTACGGATAAAAGAAAGAAAAAGAAATCTATCTATAGGAATAGATTTAAGTGGACAATAGAAAGTAATTATAGGCAGAGGGAAATAGAGATGACACAGACGCAAGATAAAGAAATGATGTGTTGTTCACAACAGGGTGAAAAGTAGCAAAAATCATGAAAACTTAAATGCTGAAGATACTTAACGCATCATCACTTACCTCAGTATGCAACCAGTGTTTAAACCCATTATAGTTTCACTGGTTTCGTTTAACTGCAATTTATGTCTCAAATGTTCTAATAATAGGAAATAAACAGGTTGTGCTTGATCCTTTCTAATTTGCACTCAGGAAAATGCAGTCCAACAGCATTCACTAGAGATTCAGAGAAATTTATGCCAGCAAAACAAGCCTAGGAGCTGAAATCAGTTCTGAAAGCTCAGCACTTGCTTTCTGCAAACCCATAAATCCTACGTTTAATGCTGCCACTGAAAAAAAAAAAGAGAAAAAAGATATATATATATATATGTGTGGTGTGTGTATATATATATATATATATATCTATATATATATATATATATATATATATATATATATATATATATATATATATATATCTATATATAGATATATATATATATATAATCCTCCTCCTTATCTCCTACACTCTTTTTTTCAGGAAGCTGTAAGCTCATCCTCCAATCCACAGTTCTAGTTTGGCTTCTTGACATTAACAATTTACTCACCGACCAGACGCCCCTCTGTTCTCCAGTGTTGCAGTTTTGTTCAAAGGTCTCCCGACTTTCTTTCTTTCTATCTCTCACTAGCACCTCCCCTTGTTGATTCATTCAACTCTCTGTCAGTTGTTTTTTTTGTTTTTCACTAGGCTTTTTTTGTAACACTGTTGAATTAGATGGGAGTTTTCAATTTCTTTTATGAATTGTGTGTTATAGCACCACCGGCCAAGATTTAAACCAAAGCTAATGAAGACACTGAGAGTTTGTACATCAGTACAGCACTTTAAAAAAAACAGTATATATTTGTTCTGTTGTCTACCTTGTAATCTATGAGGAGAAAGATAGGTTTGCTGTCCATCTGTTCACATTTAAAGCACCTCGTACTCTGCCGCTGTAAAACCTCTTTTAATGTGCCTTTTGTTTTTGCTCAGCATCCTTGTAGAAAGATCATATTTTTAATATAAAACTTAAGAGACCCTAACAGAAATTTTATGATCTGGTAAGGATCAGATTATCTTTTTGTTTATTTATTCTTCATTTTTTTTATCCTGATACATTAAGTCTTAAAATTGAGAAGGTGCAGTTTCTTTTTCATATTATTATAGGTCCCTTTCTTTTATGGCTGTGAATTTAATTTTGTCCAGTTTATTATTGCAGTTTTTCTTGTGTGTCATCCCAAATGTTTGATTCCTTATTTTTCTATATAGGAGTATATATAATACAGGAGATTCTCATCCTCACAGAAAAAATGAAAGGCCTGCAGGCAATAAGAGAACTATGAATCATTTCTTTGAGCATATTGTTTTACCATCTGGCACTAGGCTCAGTGATATCCTATCTTCTTCTGGTGTTATGATCTCCTGTAAAATCTATCTCTAGTTTGTCCTTCCAGTGTATCATTTCCTTTATCTGTGTTCACTTAGTTCTTCCTTCACCAAGGCAAAGCCATGATGGGCGTATGTTTTTTTGCTTTCATGGATTGAAGATTATGCCAAAATGACCAGTGTGAGAATAAGCATGGCACTGACTGGGATTTCTCGGTATCAAAATCTGAAATAATTCAGCCTTGTTGGAGGATGCACTATCTCGTTGTGTCTTTACTTACGGTCTTTCTTGCTCTGCGCTTGCCCCCAAATGGTCACAAAATGCAGAATCGATTGTTGAAAGTTTGATGATGGCCCAGCAGAACATGGGAATAAAATTCTATAGTATAAGTATGAACAAACTCTCAACAGTGTCTGTGCTGTGAGCTAGTACATACGTGTTGGTACCACAGTTGGGACAGTTGCTGAGGTATACAACACACCTGAACTCATTCTGTAATGTAAGCTTCTGTGTTTTTTGTTTATTTTCTTGGCTACTCATCTTTACAAAAGGATAGTGATAAAAAGATTGCGTGCGTGCGTGCGTGTTTGATGGATGTCTTTAATGCAGTGAGGACATCCATTGTATTGTCCTCTGGAGCAAAAACAATAAAGGATGTCACCTTTCAGTAAGTAGGTGTAGACAGTATGACGCTACACCTCTGTGATTTTAAGTTAAAGAGTAAGTGATTTGTTTTTGAGCCTGAAGCTTAAAGAATGTAAGTGAGTTTAGCAACTCTTATTACTAAATGTATGTGTCCTTTAGGTGGGTTTCATACACATGTAACAGCACATAGAGACCATCCCAGTTTTCTGTAGCACACAAGGTCACGCATGAAGGTAGGTGACATGATGTAGTGGCACCAGTAGCAGTGGCAATGTGCCAGGACAGGCAGAAAAACTGATTGTGAGTTAATGAAGATAAATGGTGAAAAGACAGAATTCGAGCTTCTTTGCGAATCCTCATATCCTTAATCATATCGGTCCATTCAGGTGAACAACATTTGTTTGTGTAGGACAGTACTTGAAAACAGTTGAGTGACAAAGTGCTATTAAAGTTTTTCAAGTTATTTTTTGGGTTTTTTTTCCCTCTTTGGCTAAAAACACACAGTCTCACTTTGTTACAAGTCTTTGGGCTAAGCTTGGCTAATAAAAAAATGTCTAGACTCTGCCTCTGCTGTAAACGTTTAGGAAATCTGATTTTCTCTTCAGTTTTCCTCCTATGCTCCTAAATGCTGAGTGATAAATGACCACCCACCTAAAAGTTTTTTTTTTTTCTGCAATGCAGCCTTTTCAGTTTATCCAAGTTTGCTGATGAGTCAGAGAAAATAGCTCAAATAAGGTACTTGGTCACTGGGTTTACTTCAAATTATAATTAATATTTTTATTTGGTTACTTTATCTGCCTGCAACGATCTTTGCTAAAGTCGATGCAACAACTTATTACAGTAACAGATTTGTATCTGTTACAGTAATCTGTAAACATACAAATTGCATCTGGAGAATCTGTAACAACGGTGATTTATGGGTCTTATTTTCTGATATGTGCTGGCTGATATCTGCATAAAGACCATGAGGAAAGGCTCCAGGTGGCTCACCAGCTGACTAATAGTCCCATCAACAGTCCTTGTGCAATTTAAAAATAACCTCATTTAATCACACCTTTCTCAGTGCCCTAATTTTTAGCACAGCGGTAACACCGATACGCACACTCCAGCCCTGTAGGTGGCAGTAATGCACCTAAAGTTCATGAGCCAGCTGGATGCATTGTGTGAGAACGATGCATTTAGCATCAAGCAGCAGTAATGGTAAAAGAGACAGGAGAAAAAGAAAACATTAGAACAGTTGTTTTGCAATTGGATGCAGTTTTAAAATGTTTTCATGTGAAAATATAGTTCTTTAAACTTCAAATAGGTGGTTTATTGATCAAAGTAGAGCCAATTTGAAAATTCTGAAATGTAAATATAAAGCAAATGTCCCTAGCATGTGAGCGGTGATCAAAGACGGGTTCCATCGGACTGGTTATCCCGGTGGCTTTAAAATATTTATGCTGCTTTTCTTGTTCACCATGAACTATCATTCTGCACTGTCATGCTACAGAAACTGTGTCTGCGCCTTTATCTATCGCCAGTGCAGAAGCTAGCTGGAAGTGATAATGAGCAGCGAGGGATGAGACTATCTCCTCAGTGGTGGGAAAATATTTGCAGGCAGGAGTAGGCGTAATTTTAAAATAGTGTGAATCAGTATAAATGATCACGCTTTTATCTGTTTGCCACGAGGGGAAAAAAATATTAATTTTCCATTTAATCTAAAGCCTAGAATGCAACTTGAGTCATCGAGTTCAGATTACGTTGGCAGTGGGCAGCACGCCTTACATGGTCTTATCACAGGATTTTGTTCAAAGAAACTTGTGGACCAGTATATGTTTTTCCTAAAAAGAGATAAAAAGCCATCGGGCAGAGCTGCAGCTTTATCAGACCATGTTCAGAGCCCAGTGGCCTCCATCATGTGTTTTCGAGGAGAAACTCATCCTGACATGTGTCATGTTGCTGCACTCAGCAAACAATATTTCTTATACTTAGTGCTGAAAGTTAAAAATATTTCAGCTTTTAGCTTGAGAATGCTGCACATCAAATACAGTGTCAGTTGTTTCGTTGCAACAGCAGTGGTGCTTCCCCCAAAGCAGCTGTTCCAGTCTCAGAAAAAAAGAAAATTGCCTTAAGAGCCAAAGTGTTTTTCCGACTCATGTTATACAGTTTTTGGAGCTCACTCCGTTACTGGCTCGCTGTTTGAAGGAGTTATTATTATTTCTCTGTGTTATACTTTCCCATTTATTTTTCCCATTACTTGAGTTTCCCTTATATTCTACACAAGAGGACTCCACCCGTCGTCAACTTTGTCATTAAATGAGGCTTCATATAAAACGCATTCACTGGTCCTCATATGAATATATGTGACAGCTGTAAATGTGTAAAACATGGAACAGGCATACAGGCATTTGTTAGTACTTATAAAATTCACAAAGACGGTGTACAGTATTGTCTGGCTCTGTTCCCAGAATTCATCTTGCACAATGAACCCCAATAAAAATGACAGAATAGAATTGAATCTAATTCTACTGAATTCAGTTATGTCAAGACATGTAAAAACAAATACTTCAAGGGGAAATGCTTAAAGGGCCGTACATGCAGACATTTACAGTCACCATTTAAATGCTATTTGCTGTTCATTATCTCAACTAAAAGTGTGGTCTACAGACATAAACCTCGAAACAAAATCCCAAAGGCAACTCATTTTAGGGTTTACATCCCACAGTAGTTAACACAAATGTCGTCTAGCCTTTGGCATAAAATCTTTTAAGGTAACTGGATTCAGCTCCATAGCAACGACATGGTGACCTTCAAGTTTTAACCTCTCAAGCATTTGTAAAATTACTATACAGCCTGAATAAACTGGACAAATTCCAGTGTGAGGGATGGAGAGATTTTTTTTATCTGATTATGTGCATCTGAAATGGGATTTTATGCTCCTGCATAACATCCGTGCCTGAGAGCAGTTACAACATGCCTGACCTTGCGTGGCATCATGACTGTGAGCCAGAGATGAGGATTAACAGTTTGTGTCAGTTGAGGAGACGCAGCGATTCCCTGAAGCCGATTCACAGTTTGTTCAGATGTAATGAAATGGGTGGTGGACCACATGCCCTTCAGCTGAAATGCATATTTACAATGTGAAAATCCCAAAATATAACATGATGATAGTGACAACCTCTAAGTTGGTGTTAAGCCTTTCTTCTTCATCAAAGTTGAATTCATTCAAGTGTAAGAAAGTGGCAAATTCTCAAGACTTTTAAGTATTCCCAGTGTTTGGAAATATGCAGTACAGAAGTGGAAAGAGTGTTGAGGTCAGGGATGACAGAATTTATCATTATTTTACAAGAAAAAAAAGAAACCAGTTCCTGTTGTGCACACAAGACCAAGACATTACACTTTTTTAATTCTTTATTGAAAGTTACTACATTTGTATGGCAATGCTACTGTAATAAAAAGGTTCTAAATAGAAAACACGGCCTGACAGAGACTTAAAAGGCTCAGAAATGGTGTATTAGTGACACCTAACAGCTTCCCTAAAGCTGATTAAATAACACAAGTTTAACCTGTGCAAAAAAAAAAGACTAAAATGGACACATTGTGATGTAACAGAAGTGTATGTCTATTTCTTCACCAAGGACAACTAAACCACCTCAGTGACTTTCTTCTTCTATCTGCCTGCTCTCCTGTATTTGGCCCTCCCACCTTCTTCCCATCTTTCTTCATCTGACACATCCTCCCCTGGTTCCTTCCTTTTTCATTCACCTACTTCTTCAGTCGTCCTTGCCCTGCAGCGACGGCTGCCTTGTTATCCAACACATGGTGTAAATAATGGCACCTTTCTACACTTCGCTACAAAAGTGAACAACAGGCTCGTACGTTTCCGTGAAAAACTTCCATCCTTTTCTCCACTGCCCTCCTATGGCAGAGAGATTCGTCAACAGAATGATGAAAGTTGTTTCACCAAAATGGTTTAAGTGCAGGTTCAGAGTGCCTGATTTAGAACCAGTTGGTCCTTTGTTTTTTTTTTTTAATTTTTTTTGTTTTGACAGCAAAGTAGCAGTTCAGAGTAAAGAAAACTGCTGCTCCTGTGACCCCAGAACTCTGCTCAGCTGTGATCAACCAAAGCATTGTTGTTGTCAAGTCACATCTGCGTAGACATGGGACGGAAGAAACTAGTGGAAAGGAATTAACGGCATTGACTGCATTCTCAATAGCTGTTTCAAGATGAATTAAAAAAAAATAGTGCTTACAAATTCATAACTGAGTATTGTAGTGTTTTAGTATCACAGCAGGGATAAATCTTGTTCCAAACATCTATGGTGTGATCTGTTTTTGTTTGTTTGTTTTTTGCATTGTGGTCCTTTTGAAGAAATTTAGATTGCACTAAATGAAGGCTCAAACAACACTGGAAGAGCTGTAATGATGCAGTGATCCGGTTCTGTTGTGGCTTGTTGTGTAGAATATTTGGAAAGGCAAATTGTTCCTGAAAACATTTCAGATTTGAGCCTGAACTGGCTCCTGGCACCAGCCCTAACCAGCACCTAGTTCAAGTTGAGATAAGGATATGAAAAACTCAGTTTTCTCCTCTTCAGGGAGCAAACTCCTCAGATGATCCTGTGCTCCTACACTGGCCCAAAAAAACGTCCATCAATGATCGCACCAGCAGCCGCATCGGCCCTGACTTCTCCTGTTTAAAAGATCTGGCGCTGGCCCAGCATGGCATTACAACTGGAGCTTTCACCTGACTGTGAGGCTGATCAGAAGATGCTTTAGTTGCCATGACACTAGTTGAATGAGTAGGGAAATAAAGCCTTTTAGTGTGAGGACCTGAACACTTTAAGATTTGATTTGTGAACATGACATTTATTGTTCTCTGGTATGCTGCTTACAGATTCATCAATTATAGAAGTCATGAAAAGCAGAGGAATAATTGCTGCGAGGCTGAGTAAAAGAACTGACTCACACCCCCGCACAAGTAATCATCCTGTTCACCTCGCATGAATCATCCATCATCTTGTGGAGATTTCCTACAAAGTTCAGGTTCATCAGGGATTTTTATTTCCTCCCTTCACTGATTTGCCCAGACCTTTACAAACACGAACAGTAAAAAAACACTTGCGGTTGCAGACAAATGTCTGTAATCATTTCCCGAAGAGGCATGTATAACAAATACCCCTCTGCATCAATAGTAGCGCTACTACAATTGTTTCTTATATGAATATTATATATTATATTGAATATTATCTCCGAACAGTTTGATTCATTACTAACATGGCAATGTTGAGGAACTTGGCAAAGTTTTCATTGTAATTTTTAGTCACTTTTTTAATGCAGAGGTTTTATGTAGAATATAAAATGCACATTAACCGAAGGTTTTACGTATCTAATGACAGAAATTTTCACATATGACAAATTTGTGTTTTAACATAAGTGATCAAAATCAAATGATCGGACTCAAAATTTTAATTTTGTTGCTCATCAACAGGAGCTGCTTGCTCACTGGCACCAACATTTATTGTAGAGCCATTAAAACAGTTGAGCATTCAAGATACTTAAACATATCTCAAACCTTCTCTGCATAATTTGTATCTGTAAATTTGCTGGTATTCTCTGCGTTTGTAGGCTGCTTTCCTTCTCTGTGTCTATCAGGGCTGTCGTGCCTGGTATTTGTGTGTAGGCGTTGACTGAGAACTTTATAAAATAATAACTGGAATGTTTTAAAGGTTAAATGATGTTATAAAAGTGCAGCTGATTTCTCCATCCTTTTTTATTCTCTGTATTAGGACTCACATGTTTGATCTGTCTGCAGCCTTAATCTGAATTCACACAGCTAAGCAGATTAAGTCTACTGTGACTGTCAGAGCAAGTGTCTGCTCTCATTGTTGTGTGTTATGTTTGTTTTGTCCATCTGATGAGACCTCATCAAACTCCTGACTGTGTTAACAGCTTTGCATGTTCCATTAATATTGGTATGATATCAGAAATGCTTCTCCTTACAGGTTTATTAAGTATCTTGTACATTTATTGTTGATGATTTTTTTTTTTAATCTACCTACCTCGTCAACTTAAAGAAGAATGATCACTGGTCATAGTGATACATCACCTACAGCTGCGTTCGTCTTTAGGATTAAGGTTTTGTCATCTTCTGGTAATTGAACATATTTGTAAAGTTATACCTTTGTGTTTCTCTCTCCCTCACCCTACCTCTAATCCTCTTTTTTTCCCCTGTTGCTTCAGTGTGTGTAAGCAAACCTTGACTCAGACACACACAAAACCTGACCTGGCCCTTAAATCTGGTGAAGGATCAAGCGGCTTATTACCACGGTCTTCCTTTGACCCACCTGCTGCATGTGTGCACAGGTGACTGCTCACGTTTGGAAACGTGTTAACGCACATGTTTGGGTGTCGTCCCGTCATTTTCTAAAGTAATCTGTGAAGCTTAAGCCGCAGCGACAGACTCTCCACGTGTGCCCTCTTGGCTACATTTGTGTCCTCTCCAACTGTTTTTCTTTTCTTTTCTTTTGTGACCCCTGCTATGAGGGCTCTGCCTCTCAGTCCTTTTTATCTGACACAAGCACATAAACACAGTAACCTTTCCTAGCTGTACATGTAATTAAAATAGCTCTTCTAATGAGGCTACCCATCAGTGAGGTCGTGCTATGATGTTTCCCAAAAAGAGATGCTAAACTTGAATCTAGGCCTTTAAAAGCTCTTTTGATAAAACTCAGTTAAAGAAGAAATAAGTAAAAATCAGGGAATACTATATCAGTCTATGTGTTTCTCCTCTAATGGCACAGCCCCAACTCTTTCTTTTCTCTATTTGTCAGCAACAACATTTCCTGCAGACTTGCTTCCAACTTCTCCTGTTTGGTGATATGTTAGCAACTTTGTCCACTTTTTGTTTTCTTTTTAGTAGAGAAAGCAAGTAGCAGTAAATGTAGCAACATTTTGCGCAAAAAAACACTAAAACACTTGAAGTACGACATTTGTGTTGTTCAGTTTTGGAGACTTAATAATGCTTTAAAATGTATTAATTTATTTTTTTAAATGAGACTAGCTGCATTTGTAAGATCAGTAACGGCTGATTAACATGTCATTGCAGGTTACACGCGTGTGGACCTCCCTCGTTAATTGTCGCATGCGTGAGCTGCACTGCGCATGAACGAATGTGGACGCCCCTCATTGGGTGCTGCGTGTGTAAACCAAATTTAAATGTAGCAATAAGAGGAACTGTTAAATGAGATGGTAATTCCCTTTTACACCACAAGTCGATGTGTTTTACAGTTATTTTCCATTAAGAAAGTATTTTCAGTGCTCATTCCTCGTCATTTTCTTTTACTGAATTCTTTCTCATTTTCTGCAAGTATTGTGTTGTCCTCATGTCAGTATGTTTATCAAATGCACGCTAACAGAAAGCTCTAGCGGGTGCAGTTTGCAGATTACACACAAGAAAGAAGGATCATTTTAGATGTAATTATGTCAGCAGACATCTTTAATATATCCTTTTATGGAGTAAGTACAGGCCCCTTGCACTGTCAAGGACATCTGTCTTCTCTTTTCTTCTGTTCATCACCTTTTCGCCTTTAAGTCCCTCTACTCCTCTCATCGCATGATCTCTTCACAACTTTCTCTGCTTCACCTCCTTTGCTTTTTTCCTCTCTTCCTCACCGCAGTCATCCTCCCCTGCTGTCTTTATTTTTTCACCTCTCTTTCACATCTTGCCCTGCTCCTCTTTCTCTTATCTCTGCCTCTCATCCCAGAGGAGATGGCGAACATTGAATTTACAGTATTTCAGGAAGGTAAAGGGAGAGCAGGCTTTAAAAAGAAACACCACCACAGCTTGTATTACCACCAGCTCCTTTCTGTAGCATCCAGCTCTGCCCACAGTAGCTATCTCTCTGTGTGACTGTAAGGTGGTAAGATATGAGTCATGCCAAAGGATCCGCACATCCAATTTTGGCACCAGCTTTAGCTTTGGCCGGATATTTCAAGATGGACTTTACTGTTTGGGAATTTCAAAAATAGACTTTCACAAACAACCCTCAATGAATCTGTGTGGGATGAACTTTTTTGTAACCATTAGTCCTCCCACCCTGTGGCTGCATCCTTTTTTTTTTTTTTAGCACAAAAAGGTTTTCTAACAATTCTTACATGGACTGTAGCAACTTGACTGCATTGGTTCTGCACAATGGATGCTTAAGTATCTTTTAAAGTGCAGTTATCCTGAAAAGTGTGGTGTTGCACAGTCAAGCAGGAAAGGAGACACAAAACTCGACTGGAGGTACATTAGTTATGAGTAACGCTGACTTTCCTGTGCAGCCGTGAAGGACATTGGAGTTGGGCAGAGCTCAGCTTCTAGTGCGCTGAAAAAGGAGGACGCTGTGCTCAAAGAGATGGATGAATCCTCTTCTCAGCTGGGTTGAGGGTTTATTTATTTATTTTGAGATTAGAATATAATTATTTTGCACACCTTCCCGTCATTGTGCATGAGAAGTAACTGCTCTGTGTTTCTTCTGCTGCCAAAGGTATATTTCAAGCTGAGTATGATTTAAGTAGGAGATTTTTAAATGCTTGCTTTACCACAGTGCTTTGATGTAGACAAATGGTGGACAGAAAAAACTCAGTATCACCCACTAATACCTTGCTTTTATCTTCAGTGTAAAAGGCCTCGATCGGCATTCACCACCACGTCAAATGTCTCTGCAGTAGCAGTAGTCTTGGGTGGTTATCAGCTCCAGCTCTGATCAGTAGTAATTTAAACCCTCAGGTACATACTCTCATTTTTCTTTTACCCTTTTCCTCTGCAGTGCTGTGATGAAAATTTGCAAGTGAAGAAAAAGAAAGAAAAACAGCATACAAACCCATGCTTTAACGTACAAGCAGTTTTGTAAAGGCTGTTATATTGCTTTTCACTGTTCTTTGGTTGTTGTTTTTTTTTTTCAGTGCTACACTTTAATCTCAGCCCCCTTTGATGTTATACGCTGCCTGGCCAAAAAAAAAAAAGTCACCACCAAAAAAATAAGGTCATACACTCTAATATTTCGTTGGACTGCCTTTGTTTCGATAAGCTTCTACAATGTCACCAGTGGTGTACAGTAGACACTAGGCATGATGGGAGCATCACTTCATCTGCTTCTCTTCTTACCCTGACGCGGCCATCACTCTGGAACAGGGTCAATCTGGACTCATCAGACCACATGACCTTCTTCCATTACTCCAGAGTCCAATCTTTATTCTCTTTAGCAAATTGAAGCCTTGTTCTCCAGTTAGCTTCACTGATTAGTGGTTTTCTTAAGGCTCCACAGCTGTTCAGTCCCAATCCCTTGAGTTCCCTTCACATTGTTTATGTGGAAATGCTCTTACTTTCACTATTAAACAGCCCTGAGTTCTACTGTTGTTTTTCTTTGATTTGATCTCACCAAACGTTTAAGTGATCGCTGATCACGATCATTGAGGATTTTTTTCCAGCCACATTTCCTCCTCGAAGACGAGGGTCCCCACTATCCTTCCAGTTTTTAATAATGTGTTGGATAGTTCTTAACCCAATTTTGGTAGTTTCTGCAAGAACTCTCTAGAGTCACTGTCATCCATAATATCAGGAGATATGAGTGATCCGTCTGTGGTAAGATTACCAATACTACTAATCTGTCTTCAGGTTTCAGAATGGGATCTTTTCACTTTCAAATGTTTTTCAGCTCATTTAATTTAAAAACAATTGCGATCAGTTGTGAATGTTTCCAAAATGAAATAAATAATGTATAAAGTCGAGTAGGCTAGGGAGTGATGGCCATCTATGGTAATCTTTCCCAGTTTGATCTGAGAAATGTCAAAATCGAGAAGCAGTATTATTGGCACAGAAATGATTAGTCCTACCTTCAACAAAATGCTGGAAACACACTTTAGAATAACCTGTGGGAACAAAGTCTTTGTGGTCTACTCATGTCATCAGTGTGTCTCGCTGATGTCTGCTGGTTTTTGATGATTCCCATAAACTGGAGTACATGAAGGACATGCATGTATGTGTACATGTATGTATCGTGTATGTGGCATTTTAGTGATTTTATTGACGATTTCAGCCTCAAAAAACTCTGTTTACTGCAAAATGTAAGTAACTCTCACAATACACTACATGTTACAGTGTTTATGAATGAAGTGACTTGACCTACAAAATGGCAGAAGGCTTGTTGTGACATCTATAGAGTCATTTCACTCCAGGTCTGTTAGATCACAGGCCCAAATCTTCTCTTTCCCTGTGTGCTCTGATGAGCCTCCTGTTTAGCCTCTCCCTCCTATTTCTTTCCTTCCCTCTACTGTCATTGGTTACCGATGAGACATGTTGCTGCCAGCCAGGTGCCACAGCGACAGAGTTGGAGAGTCTTTCTTTTTAAAATGAATCACATCTAAGGTGGGAAGGGCTAACCCCATGTGGAGACAGATGCATGGGCTGGGTTGATCTGCGCTGGTAGCTTAGATGAGGAGCAGATGCAGTTAATCCACATGCAAAGAGACGGTTTAAATAAATAAACGCTGAAGCCCCCGGTACGCCTGCTTTCAAAACTTCTGTTTTCTGCTTAATCAACTACGTACCTCTGGAAATGACAGCAAGTCACAATGAAAACTGAGTATTTTACAGTTTATGTCAATTTTGAACCTTTGAAAGTCTGAAAAAGCATAATATGGGATTTCATATAACCAGAAACTGGTAACTTTTTCGTACTTGACATAACTGTTGGTTAAAAGTGCTGAGAGTTAGCAGGCAGCTTTACATGACTGCTGGTATTATTGAGCCTTTCCTAACTCCTCTGGATGTGTGGACGGGTCGATGTGGTTGCATTGTTTACTTCACAGTGCTGAGATGTCTTGATTGAAATGTGCATACATGTGCATATGGCAGTTTGATTTCCTTTATTTGTGCGCCTGCATTTGTCTGTTCTCTTTGCGTCTGTTTTTCGTCCTGTCAGTAAGTTTGGAGGACGGGTTTGTGGATTTCCTTTTGCAAATGTTTGTTCATTTGCATGTCATTGGGAAAATACTCTGGAGCGTGTCAAACAGATAGTATTGGATTAGCAGAGAAAAAAGTCATCAGGTGTGAAATATATCATGGGGTCAGATTATTGAGCTGTTGGTTGTTTGAGCCTTTAATTAATTGACAAAGATCTTGTGGAAGCTCATGAGCGTTGCGTGGAAGAAGCAATCAATTCCAGCAGGGTGGCAAGAGGCAGTGGGAATCTTCATCCCTAAGGAGCAAAATTCCACCGACATCAGCCAGTTCAGGTCAATTGCCCTGTTGAACGTGGAGGGGAAAGTCTTTTTCTCGGTCTTGGCAAGGAGAATGACCAGCTTCCTCAGCAACAACTGCTTCATTGACACAAGCTGTCAAAAAGCGGGACTGCCAGGCTTCCCAGGGTGCGTCGAGCATGCATCCGTGATCTGGGAGCAGATTCAGCGCGCTAAAAGGGAGAAGAGCAACCTGCACGTTGTATGGCTCGACCTTGCAAACGCCTATGGCTCAGTACCACACAAGCTGGTTGAGTTTGCGTTGAAATTCTTCCACGTGCCTGTGTGCGTCAGCAACATCATAGCCAAGTACTTCGACAACCTGCACATGAGCTTTTCCGTAGACGACTATATGACGGAATGGCAGCGGTTGGAAGTTGGAATCGCCATGGGCTGCTCTATTTCACCGATCCTCTTCGTGGCAGCGTTCGAAGTGATACTCATCGGAGCAAGGCAAATGGCCAGAGGCCTGAAATCACCATCAGGAGGGAGACTCCCTGCTCTGAGAGGGTACATGGATGATGTCACAACCATCCTAGAAACCGCTCCATGCACAGCACGGCTCCTCAAGCGTTTCGATGAGCTGACAGTCTGGGCAAGGATGAAGATCAAGCCTGCTAAGTCCAGGAGTCTGTCCATCAGAAAAGGGGTGAGGGATGACAGGACGGTGTTCACAGCTGGGGGAGAGAAGATACCACTCCTGGCAGAGCAGCCCATCCGAAGCCTTGGGAGGGAGTATACAGCAGAGCTCTCAGACAGGCAGATGGGGCGGACAGCGCAGAAACAGCTGAGAGAGGGGCTCGCAAGAATCGACAACAGCCAACTTCCCGGGAAACTGAAGGTGTGGTGTTACCACTTCACACTTTTCCAGCGAGTGATGTGGCCGCTGAAAGTAGGTGAAATTCCATCTTCCCTGGCCAGCAAGATGGACGGCATCTCCAACGGTTACATCAGGAAGTGGTTGGGCCTCCCCCGCTGTTTCTCGGACACAGGTCTCTTCGGCAAGAACATGCTGCAGCTTCCCCTGAAGTCTATCAACTTAGGGTACAGGCAGGAGAAGACCCGTCTAGTGCTCGAGCTGAGGGAGTCCAGAGACGAAGCGGTGAAGGGCGCAGAGGTGACTGTTCGCACCGGGCGGAAGTGGAGGGCCCATGATGAAGTGGAGCATGCTGTCTCCAGGCTGCAACACAAGGAGGTCCTGGGAAGAGTCCAACACACAGCCGGGCAGGGCTGGGATGGGGGCAACCAGTCCAGTTTCTGGTCCAAAGCCACAAGGGAGCAGAGAAAGACCATGGTGGTGGAAGAGGTCTCGCAAGCCGAGAAGGACAACTACCTCATCAAGGCCGTGTCCCAGAGCAAGCAGGGAGCGTGGACCCGCTGGGAGGATACCATCCACAGAGTCATAACCTGGGCAGACATCTGGAGAACTCCACAGTCACGCCTGAGCTTCCTAGTGAGGGCAGCGTATGACACCCTTCCATGCCCTCGAAACCTCGCTCAATGGTTCGGAAGCGACGGCAAATGCTCCCTGTGCAACAAAGACAATGCAGGTCTCCAAACACATTCTGTCAGGGTGCAACATCGCGCTGACACAGGGGCGCTTCCGGTGGCGGCACAATCAGGTGCTGAGGAAGCTGGCAGAGCAGTTGGAGAGATGCAGAGTCGGGGCAAACAACTCCTCGGATCCCCATCGGCCAAACATCACCTTCATCAAACCAGGAGAGGCAGGACGGAAGATGGTGGCAGGAAGGTCAGCAGTTCTGCTGACACCTGGAAAGAGATGGGAGATGCGCGTCGACCTGGACAAGCAGCTAGTCTTTCCGACGGAGATCACACAGACAACGCTAAGGCCGGACGTTGTGATGTGGTCCATAGCTGCGAAGAAAGTCCTCATTATTGAACTAACCGTGCCCTGGGAGGAGGGAATATCAGTTGCACACGAGTTCAAGCGGTCGAAGTACAGTGACCTGGCGGAGGAGTGCAGAAGGGGGGGCTGGTCTGCGACTATTCACCCTGTGGAGGTCGGATGCAGGGGATTTGTGGGGGCTTCAGCAATCCGGCTCCTCCGTGCGGCAGGAATGACCGGATCTAGCCAAAAGGCCATCAAGGAGCTAGCGGAGGAAGCTGAGAAAGCAAGTTTCTGGATGTGGTTGCGGAGGAAGGACAATAGGTGGGGCTCAACACCCCAGTGAGGTCAGTTGCAGGGAGTGGCGTGGGGAGACGTCCCCACGAATGCCACTGCCCCCCCACCGAGAGAGGTGTCCTGGCCAGGGGGCGAAACATCAATGAACGGTGGCACCAGCTGACGACCCTGCAGCTGACCTCAAAATGTGCACTGGAGGAGGTGCGGCAGGCAGAGATGCCAAGCAGTTAACCTGTATCAATTAAGTTACACTTCTGGGGAACCAGCGACTACTGTGAAAGAGCAGTTGACAGCCAGGAAAGTCTGGTGGGCAATCGGGGAAGACCGGTGGACGACGGGAGAGACCGTACCAGGAGTGGGCGGTTAGTCACCTTACCCACTAGCTTCCTAAGAGGAAGCACCTTCAAGCCGACTACAAAAAGCATTAAGAGAAAACAACCCGAAGGCCCTCCGAGAGGCGGGATGGAAGATGGGCCTACTGTGACGGATCAAACGGTGACAAACAGAACGAACAACGATAACGAGAAGGTTCTCCGAAAGTGTAAATGCGGGTGGCAAAAGGTGACTTCATTCAAAGGACTGCGGATCCATCAAGGGAGAATGAAGTGTGGGAGGACTCCCGACCAGCATGACCGCACTGCTTCGGCAGGTCAGACGGAAGAGACCCAAAGCCAGGTGACAAACCACAGTGCAGCGGGACCCAGCAATGCTGAGAGGGCAACCTCAGTGGATGCAGGAGAGGAGATGGAGGCAGTTCCCGAGAGCGAAGCTCATGCTGTCCCCCCGAGAGTCGCACAGCCAGAGAATCTACGCAAACATCCAGAAAGGCGCAGGAAGATCAAGTGGCCAAAGGCAAAGAACCAAGAGGAATGGCGTAGTCTTGACGAGCACCTGAAAGGAGTGCTGGAGCATTCCCTGCGAGGAGCAGTCGAGCGTAAACTAACCTTGCTCAGCAACATCATCTATGAGGAGTGCAGAGAGAGGTTTGGAGAGTGTCCAACCAAGCGAGCCACAGCCGACAGGCAGAAAGGCCGAAGGGAGAAATACATCGACGAGCTTGTATCCAGAAGGCGCCAACTGCGAAAGAGATGGAGGAAAGCAGTCCCAGATGAAAAAGAAGGCCTCAAGGTACTGTGGGATGACATCAAGCAGAAGCTCGCCAAGCTGCGTCGGGCAGAGAGACTCAGGAGGCGCCGGAAACGGAAGGAGAAGGAAAGGAAAGACTTTTTCAAAGATCCCTTCCGGTTTGCCCGGCAGCTGCTGGATGAAAAGCGAAGTGGCAAGCTGTCCATCTCGAAAGAGGACCTGGAACGACACATTAAGGGCCAGTACACAGATGAAGCCAAAGATCGACCACTAGGCTCACCAGGCCATGTGCCACGTCCAGACTCCCCAAAGATCCCCTTCGACACGTCCCCACCCAAGCTGAGCGAGATTAAGGACGTCCTGAAAAGGGCCAGATCAGCCTCAGTGCCAGGACCCAACGGGCTCCCGTACAAGGTCTATAAGAACTGCCCGCAAGTGACAAAGATCTTGTGGAAGCTCATGAGCGTTGCGTGGAAGAAGCAATCAATTCCAGCAGGGTGGCAAGAGGCAGTGGGAATCTTCATCCCTAAGGAGCAAAATTCCACCGACATCAGCCAGTTCAGGTCAATTGCCCTGTTGAACGTGGAGGGGAAAGTCTTTTTTCTCTCGGTCTTGGCAAGGAGAATGACCAGCTTCCTCAGCAACAACTGCTTCATTGACACAAGCTGTCAAAAAGCGGGACTGCCAGGCTTCCCAGGGTGCGTCGAGCATGCATCCGTGATCTGGGAGCAGATTCAGCGCGCTAAAAGGGAGAAGAGCAACCTGCACGTTGTATGGCTCGACCTTGCAAACGCCTATGGCTCAGTACCACACAAGCTGGTTGAGTTTGCGTTGAAATTCTTCCACGTGCCTGTGTGCGTCAGCAACATCATAGCCAAGTACTTCGACAACCTGCACATGAGCTTTTCCGTAGACGACTATATGACGGAATGGCAGCGGTTGGAAGTTGGAATCGCCATGGGCTGCTCTATTTCACCGATCCTCTTCGTGGCAGCGTTCGAAGTGATACTCATCGGAGCAAGGCAAATGGCCAGAGGCCTGAAATCACCATCAGGAGGGAGACTCCCTGCTCTGAGAGGGTACATGGATGATGTCACAACCATCCTAGAAACCGCTCCATGCACAGCACGGCTCCTCAAGCGTTTCGATGAGCTGACAGTCTGGGCAAGGATGAAGATCAAGCCTGCTAAGTCCAGGAGTCTGTCCATCAGAAAAGGGGTGAGGGATGACAGGACGGTGTTCACAGCTGGGGGAGAGAAGATACCACTCCTGGCAGAGCAGCCCATCCGAAGCCTTGGGAGGGAGTATACAGCAGAGCTCTCAGACAGGCAGATGGGGCGGACAGCGCAGAAACAGCTGAGAGAGGGGCTCGCAAGAATCGACAACAGCCAACTTCCCGGGAAACTGAAGGTGTGGTGTTACCACTTCACACTTTTCCAGCGAGTGATGTGGCCGCTGAAAGTAGGTGAAATTCCATCTTCCCTGGCCAGCAAGATGGACGGCATCTCCAACGGTTACATCAGGAAGTGGTTGGGCCTCCCCCGCTGTTTCTCGGACACAGGTCTCTTCGGCAAGAACATGCTGCAGCTTCCCCTGAAGTCTATCAACTTAGGGTACAGGCAGGAGAAGACCCGTCTAGTGCTCGAGCTGAGGGAGTCCAGAGACGAAGCGGTGAAGGGCGCAGAGGTGACTGTTCGCACCGGGCGGAAGTGGAGGGCCCATGATGAAGTGGAGCATGCTGTCTCCAGGCTGCAACACAAGGAGGTCCTGGGAAGAGTCCAACACAGCCGGGCAGGGCTGGGATGGGGGCAACCAGTCCAGTTCTGGTCCAAAGCCACAAGGGAGCAGAGAAAGACCATGGTGGTGGAAGAGGTCTCGCAAGCCGAGAAGGACAACTACCTCATCAAGGCCGTGTCCCAGAGCAAGCAGGGAGCGTGGACCCGCTGGGAGGATACCATCCACAGAGTCATAACCTGGGCAGACATCTGGAGAACTCCACAGTCACGCCTGAGCTTCCTAGTGAGGGCAGCGTATGACACCCTTCCATGCCCTCGAAACCTCGCTCAATGGTTCGGAAGCGACGGCAAATGCTCCCTGTGCAACAAAGACAATGCAGGTCTCCAACACATTCTGTCAGGGTGCAACATCGCGCTGACGCAGGGGCGCTTCCGGTGGCGGCACAATCAGGTGCTGAGGAAGCTGGCAGAGCAGTTGGAGAGATGCAGAGTCGGGGCAAACAACTCCTCGGATCCCCATCGGCCAAACATCACCTTCATCAAACCAGGAGAGGCAGGACGGAAGATGGTGGCAGGAAGGTCAGCAGTTCTGCTGACACACCTGGAAAGAGATGGGAGATGCGCGTCGACCTGGACAAGCAGCTAGTCTTTCCGACGGAGATCACACAGACAACGCTAAGGCCGGACGTTGTGATGTGGTCCATAGCTGCGAAGAAAGTCCTCATTATTGAACTAACCGTGCCCTGGGAGGAGGGAATATCAGTTGCACACGAGTTCAAGCGGTCGAAGTACAGTGACCTGGCGGAGGAGTGCAGAAGGGGGGGCTGGTCTGCGACTATTCACCCTGTGGAGGTCGGATGCAGGGGATTTGTGGGGGCTTCAGCAATCCGGCTCCTCCGTGCGGCAGGAATGACCGGATCTAGCCAAAAAAAGGCCATCAAGGAGCTAGCGGAGGAAGCTGAGAAAGCAAGTTTCTGGATGTGGTTGCGGAGGAAGGACAATAGGTGGGGCTCAACACCCCAGTGAGGTCAGTTGCAGGGAGTGGCGTGGGGAGACGTCCCCACGAATGCCACTGCCCCCCCACCGAGAGGTGTCCTGGCCAGGGGGCGAAACATCAATGAACGGTGGCACCAGCTGACGACCCTGCAGCTGACCTCAAAATGTGCACTGGAGGAGGTGCGGCAGGCAGAGATGCCAAGCAGTTAACCTGTATCAATTAAGCTTTGTATGTATAAACAACTTCAAATAAATTTTGGATTGTGCATTAGTTCATCTTGTCAAATGTAAACCTTGTTACAACAGTGTTTTTCATATTCATCTTTTATTCACTTTAATTAAGGGATTAAAGGATTACATGCTTCTCTTAAAACATCAACCTCTCGGGCTTAAAAAGCACTCTCAAAGCTAAAAGAATAATGACTATAACTGAATTTTTTATCAAGGGTAAACACAGACCTTTTTTCCCTGTTTCTTCTTGCCATATTAAGAAGCAGTTTTTACCTATTTTTTTTTAATGTATGGTTTGTTTTTTTCATGTGCCAAAAAAAAAAAAAAAAAACACCATGGCCTCCGGGAGTGGAAAGATGGGGAAAGATCAAATGTAGAATGAGATAAAGGAGCAGTGAAGAAAGCGGGCAGAGGAGGTTATTCTCTGCATCGCTGGAGGAAGAGGTTTACAGTTACAGATGAGATGGAGCAGCGCTGAAAGCAAGACGAAGACTGTGGCTGTGAAAGGGGGGGGGGGGGCAACGGATCGGGTTTCCCTGAGAATTCCTTCCCCCAGTATTTAGTTAATGAGGACTGAGATGTCACACGGCTCTGTTAAAGTGAGACCAGCTCACATTTCCTGATGTATATTTATATTTATCTTCAGTATATATTAATCTTCATTGTTTAATTTTAAGTGAGTTAGGTAATTAATTCATAAAAACCGTGTTCTTTATTCTTCCATCCTATTATCTGTACTTGCCTGTCCAGCTGCTCTTTGGGTGAAAGGCAGCTCCTGGACAGGTCGCAGTACATCACAGAGCCACAAATTCTTTATTCTTCTGCAGTCACAGGTCTTCTCATAGAAATGGGACCCAAGATTTAGTTTCTGACATGTGCATGAACACGGTCAGTAATATTTCTCATATTAACAATCACCAGTATTTATTTATTTTCTTTCTTTTTTGGCTCCAGTGGCTTTTATTTACAGTGGAGAGAGACAGGAAAGTGGGGCAGAGAGTGTTAAAGACATGTAGCAAAGGGGCACAGGCTGGGAGTTGAACCTGTGACCTCTGCAGGACTGTAGCCTCTGTATATGGGCCACCTGTTAAAACCGCTGAGCCCAAGCTCTCCATGTTTGAAATGTTCCCTGTGGGAGTTAAGATCGCACCAAGGTCGGAGCTAAACCCGCTGCAGAACTAGACCACGGCACTTCTGCTGCCCTTGCAACCTCACACACATCTCCCCGCTCACCTGCACGTGTTCCAGGTGTCTTCAGCATTAGTCTCCACAGGCTTTGAATGGGGTGATGTCAACCATTGCCGAACTGAATCATGGGATACCATTGCTGCTATCAAAATGTGGAGCAGAGCGGACGGACGCTTCCTAGGATGTTCAAAAGCAGCTTCAAAAACATTCAAAAGCAGCTGTGTTATTAAAGTCAGACTCGATTCCACTCTGAGTGAAATACAAAACAGGATTGTTCCTGTTGAAAGTGGCAGAGCTCGTGTGATTCAGTGAATAGTGCTTCTCTGAAATTGATGATCCCGTTCTTTTGTTTTCAGGCTCTCATATTTCAGAAAAGCCATTGCAGGATAAATTACATCCAAACAGAGCCTGAAAGCTTAAAGTACTGTTGCTTATACATCTATGTCAAAAAACCATTATACCCTATATTGAGTGCTTCCAGTGTTAGATTGCAGCCTTCAAGTGTTAGGTTAGTTGACACAAAACTGAAGAATTCTACCTTTAAGACTTTTTTTTCTGGTGTCAGTTGTCTCTAGTCCTTCCTTTAAACTTGGTGTTCATATTTCTTTCAAGCTTTATTTAGCTTCTCGCCATCCCCTTAGGTCACTTTTTACATTTATCATAAGATTTTTGCTGCTGTTAATACCTCCAGCCTCTACCCTTTTATCCTTTCCCACAGAAATGAAATGCTGCCCTTTTACAGGTGTCGTGTCACGTTGCCTTCCTCTATTACTCCTTATTAGTCTCATAACAGCAGACCCTCATTCAAAATTATATAAATGTCTAATCAAGTTCTTCACTACCTGTGATCACTTCTTACACTTCATAAATCAGATTTTGTTTGAGTTTGGGATTAATAAAGTCAGTTAGTCAGTCACAACAGTTTGTTGAAAATTCAGCTTAGAGAAACTGTTAAAAAATTTAAGCATTGATTAAAAAATGAAGAGCTTGAACAACACTGACAGGGGGAGAAGTAGCATCCATTTCCAAAGCGACTGAAGTACATATGATAACAGTGATATATGAGATATGAGGTGATGGTATTGGTCCTCCCTGTTTTTATGAAGTTTCGCTCCTCATACTGCGCTGACTGTGTAATGATGTAGATGCAAATGGCCTCATGCTGATGATCCGCAGTGGATTGCCTTATTAGCTTTTCCTCACTTGAGAAGATGCTTATAGGATTTAAAAAAAAATGACATGATGAAAGTCATTAAGAAAGAAATCATAGTTGATGGGCTGAGTATTCCTATAGAAGCCAGACTTATTACTGTTATCACGCAATAAACAGCCATTATACACGTCTGGAGGCAGCTAATCATTCATGTGGAGCATCATGGGAGCTACTGGCTCACCTTGAGCTATAGACTGGTTGTATTATTAGCGAACACTGAGCTCTATAGAGCACTATACGGTAATTCAGCATAAAAGATGGAAGCATTTTCAGTGGCACATGAGTACTAATGAAGAAACTGCTTGGTAACAGATTTCTGAAGTCAGTGTAATTACATAAGGACTTGATTTTGATTGATCAGATTTTGATTCTAGAAGAAAAGCTTCCTAACAAAACATTTGGAGCTGAATTTATCAGGATATCTATATTTATCAGTATAATGCCTTATAATTCAGAAGCTACATACATTAGCTTGTCTTAAAGTTTCATTGTAAAGCTCTCTATTGTACATTATAATTACATTTTTAGATTTCAGACTGATATATTCTGTTTTCAAAGTTAGTTCGTTTTTTTGTTTATTTGTTTATTTTTTTATTTTTTACTCATTAAAAAGAGGAAGGGACAGACACTTGGAGCTGAGTGTCTCCCTCCTGGTGGCATCCACACTCCTGAAATTATCTCTGCAAAATGAAAGCTGCACAGAGGAGCTTACAAGAGCGCTGACATTAATTGGATTTGGTTTTAAATTGCTCCTTCTGATAAGGGCATCCATGAAGTGAACACAAGTGATTTAAAAGTTTGTAGCCACAGTAACCTCACATGGAAGTTAGCTTTAATGAGTTGACTACAGCCACAGACGGCAGCTTCTGCTTGTAAATAAGCACAATAAATTGGCTTTCTTTTTTTTTTCTTTTCTTTTTATAAAAACGATAATGAGCCAGTTGCGTGTGAACCCAACTGAGCCTTGTTAAGTTTGTGTGTTGTCATACGTGAGCAGCACATAAAATTCATCTGTCGTGTCAGTTTTGAGTTCAGTTCAGTTGAGTTCATATTCAGCATTGATTATGTATTAAAGCAAAAACTAAACATCAAATCAGAACTGTTGCTTGATTATATTCTGTTCCGACCAAAGGAGGGATTCATTGAAAGGTGGTGTCGGGGCATCTCTGGTCGTCAGACAGGAAGGCGCTAAAGGCAGCTTAGCATCTCTGTTTGTCTCATTCATCTCTATATTCTGAACCTTCTTTTGCTCTTCACAAGCTTTTAAACTGTAAATCCACCAAAGTCCAATAATTACACAAATCACTGTTGCTTCTTAGTCATTCAATGAATGTTAATGCACATTAGGGATACACTTGATTCACTGATTAATAGGGGTGTGAAAAAAAAAATCGATTTGGCAATATATTACAATTTCCGGCCGCCCAATATAATATCGATTTTTTTCAGCTCCTAATATCGATTTTTTTTTTAGGAAAATTGTTTAATTTTCACATTTAAATTGCTTGAAATTTTAATGTGCAAAAACACTAATAATAAACAATAAATAGGTTGTTTTGAAGCAAATAGTTTTGACTCAATTTGTCCTCTGAATGATCAATATCATCTGATGAACATATACAGCAACTTGATTTTTCATCTCTACTTTTAATTTTGATATTAACTGGGTAGAATATCGCAATATATTGTGATATTATGATAATATTGTATCGTGACCCAAGTATCATGATTACATATCGTATTGCGAGGTCCTTGCCAATACTCACCTAAACAAGTCTAACAAGTAGCTACTTAGTTGTCTGGTACCAAGTCATCATCTTGGTGAAAATCTTGCGATATCTGATTTAAGAAATAAATCCCATCAGTTGTATTGATAGTAGTTGTGGATTTAGCTTTATTCACATTAGCTCTGAATGTATTGCAGCGGACAGTTTTTATGTCACTATTGTGACACAGTTCATCATATCGGACAGCGATTTGTCTGCAGCCAACACATAACATTCATATTCTGTAAATGAAGAGTATTAATAAGGTTTAACCAGTGAGAGTATCTTTCATGATAGCAGGCTGATACTGAGTCAAACAGAGGTGAAAGTGGGAGTTAACACTGACAGGGACACCGCAAGGACACACATCCAGGACGAGTGGATGTTAGCGTTGTGAGTCTCTACGCGGACGGCTGGACCATCTTCTATCCTGTTGGTTTAACCTTGATCTTGCACACACAGATGTACACAGAGTGAGGCAGGGGCAGGTGGTAGAGACGTGCAGAGTTACAACAGGTCATGCCAGTGTGCATTTACCCCAACAGGAACAGCAGGGAGAGTCACAGTGATAGACTGGCTGTCACAGTCATCCCAAAACACTTCACGCTTTCAAAATCACATCCTTTTTTCCTTTGTTTTTATCCTCCAGTGATTAAAGACATGAACTCAGTGGACACTGCCATTAACAAAAGTTTCTTTTTCTACAAATGTGAATGGAAATTTTCTTTTTCTTTTTATCTGAAACCAACCACACAGAGCTTCTTCACTTGACGCCTGACAAGCGCCAATCAGCATAGATGCCTCAGGTTAAAAAATGATCACAGACTTAAAAAGAAACTTAAATGAGAGTTTCTAGGGGGACTAGCTGCTTATATGACCCACCCTTTTTAGTTCTTTTAAGATTTGAAGTCCTGTATTATTAAGGCCGTTTGTCTATTAAGACAGGGCAGGACTGGATGGGCAGCGTGTTCTTTGTCGCTCCCTCTGGCCCGTTCCCTCACTCATTTATTCAGCCAGAGAAGATATAGATGTGTTTTGGAGGTGAAAGATTGAGGAACAAGTGTAAATAGGACGGTTCTACAGACAGTATGATCACCAAGCTCTTTTCTTCTCTCTCCTCAGCTGAGCCTCTGCCTCTGATGGACCTGTGTCGACGGGCGGCCCGCCTGGCGCTAGGCCGGGACCGACTTCAGGAAATTGAAAGCCTTCCTCTTCCTCAGTCCCTCAAAAATTACCTCCAGTACCAATGACCGACACCAGTAAAACCAACTGGAAGTACGGGGATGCAAAGCAGGCCATCAGGGAGTCTGCAGACGAACGATAACAGGATGAATTTAGCAACGCACAGAAGGGATGATTTACTGAAGAATGTCCACAGTGGGAGCAACGTGCCTCAAACGGAGCTGTAAAGGACCGATGCTGACAAGGGTTGAAGCTTTCAAACAAAGAACTGGACAGAACCAGCTTCTCTTTTTTATTTTATTTTAAGCTGCTTTTTCATTCAATTTGGACTTGAAATAAATTATTGATGGCCGTGTCCCACCAGTGTCTCAGTCATCCACAGTGAAAGCCCATCCTCAGATGGCTGTGTGGTTCAGTGGTGGACGTGACAGTGTTGAACAACCACTGCCACCTGATGGTCAGAGTAGGAACAGCACAAAGTAAGCACACAAATCCCATCCACGGAGGCCTTTCTGACACTCAGTCAGAGACCATATCATTGCTGCAGGTGTCTGTTCATCATCTCCATCAGCACAGGCGGCGGGCTGCAGAGATTTTAGCACTGATGTTTTTATGCGAATGCCTCGGGGCCAGTCCACATGCTCGTGCTGCACACAGAGTACATCAAGGCATGGTAGTGAGCAGCATATCTGCTAGTTTATTATAAACAGTTGCTGAGAGCTAAGAGACATGCATCATTATTGATCTGTATGTTTAAGTAATGGCTCTTTTCCATGTTCATGCATATTTATAATGGACTGTACTCTGTGATGTGTGCATTTGGTACCTAATGCAGTAGTGAGTCACGGTATGAAGCAAGACCATTTTTCCCCGAGTAAACTTTGAATTAATGTCACTGTTAGTGTTTACACCTTATCACTGATTATCTTACCTGTGCACAAGTACAGAACTAAAAAGGTACAAGTGCAGCAACACTGAATGAAACGTGACAGATTGTAGAGGTTCTAATGAATATTGTTAATAATTTAAACAGACTTTAATATCTTCAGATTGGCTCATTTATTTTATTTTTTATGTCTGTATCATTTTTGTAACAAAATATTCCAAACTGAAGTGAGATGATTTAAATGGTAGCAGACTGTGCGCACGATGAGGCAGAAGAGAAGAGTCTGCTGCAGATAGTACATGTGATTCACACTGGCGTCCTGTGGAAATGTTTCAAGGTCTCATGTATTAAGATCCATCTGTAAAAAGACTCACGTCTCAAAGGGGCTTTATTAAAGGACCAGACAGGACAAGCCTCCTCACAAGACACTAAATTATCTACGATGATGTCAACTTGCAACCAAAGTATCTCATATTAAGCTCTGGGGTGTGCATGTGTGTGCGAGACACCTGCTGTTGCTTGTAGCACCCTGCTGTAGCTCACTGGTAGCAGACAGCGTGTGTCTGCTTTCCACACAACTGTCTTAAAGACCACAGATGACAAACTAATAGGTTCAGTGGATCTAAGAATAACAAGCAGGATGTTGGAACATTACTGCGACTGTAGCAGCACAGACGACGAGCTGTTGGGTTAGGATAGGATACACACGACCATTGCACAACCACACGTATGTGCATACATACACCCTGAAGACCAATCACGTTTTATTTTCTACAAATGACTTGAGTCACTTTTTACAATTTATGTTTTTATCCTCCACTATAATAACTATTGTTGTGAGTGTGGGATCTGAATCTTATGATGATAGGATGACGACAGCGTTTATTTATCACATGCTAGTTTTGTGTTTGTTAAACTGATCAGTGATGGTTACATTCAGGTAAATTTAGTACAAAGATGCTGGTAATGAAGGGAGACAGAAATCCGTGTGTTTCTTCAATGCTGCTTTTTTATATTATTATTATTATTATTATTATTATTATTATTATTAGTAATATTATTTGCGATGGTGATGGTCTTGTCTCCTATTTTTATCAGTTAGGGTGATGAGCGAGAGGGACCTTTTTTTTTGAAAGTAGTGGAATGTATGGACAGACAGTGCAGCTGAGATGTCAAGACATATGAAATGTGAATAAAAGCCAAATGTCTTTGAAAAATATTGTGTTTGTGTTTATTTTTCTTCAACCACTCTCTCCTGAAAAATACATCTAAGGACAACAGAGCGCGCTGCTTTTACTGTGGTATTTTTAAAGGAACATATTATGGGGGGTGGGGGGGGGGGGGGATCTGTATATGAGGACATTTATTTGGTGTGAAGCCACCATTAATAATATATAACACAACCCTGTCACTAAGTTTCCTCCGTTATGTTAGGTTAGGTTATGTTTTTGCCTGCGTTTATCAGTTTGTCTGTCTGTGTTCAAGATAACGATAAGAGTTATGGATGGATTTTGATTAAATTTTCAGGAGTTGTCAGAAATGTGAAAAGGAAGAACTGATTTCATTTTGGTTGTGATCTGGAAGAAATCCTGGATTCTGGATCACTTTCCAAATTTTCGATAACATTGCGGTCAATGGGGCCAAAAATTTTGTTTCTCAATATCTCTGTCAATTATTGCCCAAAACTCATGAAATTTGACTCAGGGATTGACAATGGGAACCTCTATCAAATTTCAAAGGCTGATCTGGATCTGATCCATAACGTGGATTTTATGGCAATCTGTAAATCGCTATATGGGAGAACTGTTGTGCCTGGCGGAGGTCTGCGCTCTCTGATTTTCTAGTTTTGACTGTTCCAGGTCTGAACATTTCTCATTCACTGAGCAGTCCAGGTTTGCAGGATAGTGTGACATAACAGAGAAGCTTTATCCACCCTTACCTACCTTTTTTGTCTTCATTCAGGCTTCACATCTTGCATTTATTGAACCTCGAAAGTGAATAAGACAAGACTGGAACATCAATTTCAAAAGAGGCACATGCCACAGAAAAGGAGTCAAGCAGCTGGATCCACTGCCAAGAATTGACTGAACAGAGCTGTCAACACGCTTTCACAGGCATGTCATTAAGACAATGTCCCGCTCACTGGGGACCCACTGCCTTGCATGTTTTAGATGTTTCCCTGCTTTACTTGTGCGATTCAAATGATTGGATCACCACCCTGTCATCCAGGTCTGCACAAGTCTGTTAAAGCCTGGCATGGAGCTGGGAAACATCTAAAACATTCAGGACAAGACTGAAAAGTTAGGCCTCCTTTGGAGCCAAGAAGTAACAAAGAGCTGCAAGATGAGTTTGGAGGTTTGTTTGTATGTATATTGTCAAAGTGCACTTAATCTACAAGATATGTCAAGGAAGGGAAACTGCGTTGTAAATCATCAGGCTGTAAGTTTACATTTTCTGTAAACATTTTCTACATTTTCAGAGAGGAAATTTACTATTTGCACATCAGAGGGGTAAATAGTTAAAACACGACTGCTCCTGCAGCCATAAATACAGTCAGGATAATTATACTATAATGCCCAAAAGTTAAAAAGCAGAGTAAAAAATATCACTCACTGGTTTATGTGCTCGCAGGGCTTCATATTTGAAGTGCACATTGATGGATAAGACTCACTAAAACAACCGAAAGTCCACCTCACAGTATCTGAGCTCCCAGGGGACTTTTGCCTGGTAAATCAATAGCAGACAGGCGCTGTAATGATGCAGCTGCATCATGATGGTACCCGAGATAGAGCCGGAGGACACTTAAATAGCTTTTGTAAACACAAACAGACACATACTTCCTTGTTTGTATACCTTTGTGGGGATACTCTTACGACATAAAGTATTCCTCAGCTTCTTACCCTAATCACCAAATCTAAATCCCTCATACTACCCTGAACCCCACTCTTACTCTTAAAGCCTAAAATAGCCATATAGATTATATAATTTGTGTGTATATGAGGGGATGAAGAGTCTCCTATCAAACTCACGAGTACAGATGAGGGCGAGTCTTGGAGCTAAACTTCGATAAGTTTGCACAAATACAGCAGGATACATCTGCTAACACATCCGCTTAAGAAGCCAGAAAACATTACCTAACATCTGTTGCCAGAAGTATATGAAAATATAAAAGAAACTGTCTTAGGTTGGTAACTCACAGCAGTGCTGGGAGATAAAGTTCATACAGCTCATACAGATATAACTCAATAAAATGTGAAGGTCATCCTTTCACAGTTCACGTCAAATTTTGCTCAGTTTATGTTTTCATTTACAGACTTAACATCCATCCATCCATCATCTATGCCCGTTTAATCCTATGCAGGGTCACGGGGGCTGCTGGAGTCTATCCCAGCTGTCTTCGGTGCCAAAGGCAGGGGTACATCCTGGACAGGTCACCAGTCCATCACAGAGACTAAACACAGGCCTTTTAAGATTGTGCTCATGTGGGGTTTGTGAGAGAATCGACGGCACACTTTCATTCTTGCCAAAAAGGAAATCAATATGTTTATGGTGTTTTCTCTGTGCATCCAAATACCCAGTGAGATAAATCCCCCACTAGCTGAGGTTAGCATAGTCACTAGGAGTGGATTGCTACTCCTAGCAACTCCAAAATGTTCTTATTTACATGTTGTGATTTGTAAATTTATGTTGTGTGAATTAACTGTGTAAAATGAGACCGAACATTATTATAAACAGCAACACATAATGAACTATATCTTGGTGAAGGACAGTTATTGACTCTGTAATGGAAAACTGAGGTCTCTGAGGTCTAGAGATCACGGGACCTGCTGTTCAGAGTATGCATACATGTCAATTTGTGATATAATGTGCTGGCGATGATCTTTCTGTTTAACCAGACTCTGATTCTTCTCAAGGTTGGATTCAATTGTCTTATAGGTAGTGAAGAATCTATAAGACGCAGTTGGCGTTTTGTGAAGCCTTTATTGTAATTGTGAAAGTCATCCCAGAAAAAAGGGTCACAAAGATGAGTTACATTAACTTCTATGGAATTGGAAGCTATAAATGGGAAGCCAACTGAGCACCTTTGCAGCAGCAAATGGCTCCAGGTGTTGCCATCACTGGCAAAACTTGACATATCTGAAGAAGAACACAGTGCACAAACTCTTTGTTACAACAACTAAAGAATTTTCAGCTTTAATACATCCTCCATGTCCGTGTCACAAAATATAATGAAAAAATGACCCACGCCATGTTGACCTGATCTAATAAAATCTAGGAGCTATTTTTACAAACTGGTTGTATTTGAATCCACAAGAAAAAGTTGCTTTTCCAAATCATTTTTTGCACATTTAAGAAATCCCAAATCATCAGTGACTACAGCTGTCAAATAAACATTGAATGTGAAGTATTGATGAACTTGGCTACAGCCAGAGACGCCCACACAAAATGCCACACATATCTCTGCTGGTGTTGGGAGAAAAGATTTGAATGAAAACCATCAATCAAAAATGAAAAATGTCAGAATGAATTGCAGCGACATTTTTCAGATTCTGCCATCGGTTTTGTCTGAACACATGACTCACTGAAGTATCGTGAGGGAGGCAAACGTCATCCACTGATGATGCAGCTGCGTAACAAAACCACTCACCCAAAACCGCTGTGATCGTCACCATCTGTCACTGCATTCTTGGTGAACTCACACTAAACTGGAGTCGATTAAGGCATACCTTAAAAACAAGGTGAAAACAACAAAGCTCATTCATGAGTATCTCATTTCATACACCTAAACAACAAACCTGGACCACAGTACAGGAGTCAACGAAGACAACAGCCTCAGATAAAGACTGACGTTTCTTGTCGTTGAATCAAAGCACTAGATAGGCTGTTTCAGGACTGTCTAGTCCTTGAGTTTCTATGGATGCCATTACTTTTACATCTTATGCTACAGTGAGGAACCTTGGAGTTTTTCTCTAGCTCGATTTTAGTTTTTCAAATAACATATAAAACAAGTTGAACTTCTTAGTTTCACCTCTTAATTATTCAGAAAAAAAGGAAAATCCTATCTCAGGGTGATAACTAAAGAAAAAAAGAAATTGACCATGCATTTGTTAGTTGCAGGATTAGACAACTGTAACTCCTTACTAACAGGATGTTACTCTGAACTTCCTATAGCTTGTTCAAAATGCTGCAGCGGGAGGTCTAATGAAGATTAGCAGGAGAGATGAGATTTCTGATCAGAACTGATCAGATTTTACCTTCTTTTCACTGGCTTCTTGTTAAATTCAGGACAGAGTTTTGAAATTCTTTTCCACATATATAAAGCCTATAAAGGCATAACAATATTCAGGAGGGCTGTGGTGTTCAAATCATGCTCAAGTGGTACTCAGGGGCCCAAAGTGTGCCAAGAAAATATCCCCACACCATTGCAACACCACCGAGCCTGAACTGTTAATGCAGCTGTCTCACTCAGACCTTGAGTGAGGGTAGTAGGCCTGAAGACTGACTGGAACAATAAAAAAAAACCTCAAAATGTCAGAAATAGATGGCATCACACAGTCCAGCTGATGTCAAAAAAAATTGGTTTATTGGCCTTTTTACCAGTGTCCATGAACATGGAAAAAAAAAAAAAAACATAAAAGAAAACAGCCAACAATATATCTATACAGTATTAACCAATAAACCCATCAGGCCCTCACAGCACCAGAGCCCTTCTCTCACTCTGCAGTGTAGAGCCCCTCCACTTTAAGACTTGGACCCTACCACCTTCACTGGAATCCCTCAACACATTTACACATTAATCTCCATTTAGAAATGGATTTGCAAACACGTCCAACCCCTCCAGTAGGTATGGTCCAATGCGACGGGCTGGGGATGCTCCCTACAGGTCACTCAGGCAGTATAAAAGACAGCCTGAAACAAGGCTTGGGTCCTTTATCACTGCCCAACACCAGGAAGTTACTGCAGCAAGAAAAACAATATAATTAAATATTACTTATGATTTCCTACCCTCAAATAAATAATAAAAAAGATACCCAAACAATAAATGTGCTTGTGTGTGATTCTGGAACTTTATGGAAATAAGCAATAAGGAACTAAGATGTCAACATGTAGCTCAGTGTGTGCACCCACCAAACTAGCCACAGCATGCTAACTGGCTAACATGTAGTCTGCACAATGCAGGATGGTGTGGTGTGCTGGTGTGATCCATTACAGAGGAAACTTGCCACAGCAAAGCAGGATGGGTTCATGCTTCCATATTGGTTATGCCAGACTCTGACCCTTCCATCTGAACGTTGCAGCTAAAATCAAGACTCATCGAACAACATTTTTCCAATCTTCTGTTCTCCAGTTTTGGTGATCCTGTGCAAACTATAGCCTCAATTTTCCTGTTCTCAGGAGACAGGAGTAGCGCTGGGTGTGGTCTTCTGTTGCTGTATCCCGTCCTCTTCAAGGTTAAACATGCTCTTCTGCATACCTCGGTCCTAACAAGTGGTTATTTGAGTTACAGTTGTCTTTCTATCATTTCCAAGCAGTCAACCTATTCTCCTCTGACCTCTGACATCAACAAGGCATTTGCGCCCACAGAACTGCTGCTCACTGGATATTTTCTCTTTTTTGGACCATTCTCTGTAAACCCTCGAGATGGTTGTGTATGAAAATCCCAGCAGATCAGCAGTTTCTGAAATACTCAGACCAGCCCGTCTGGCACCAACAACCACGCCACGTTCAAACTCACTTAAATCCCCTGTCTTCCCCATTCTGATCCTAATTGGTTTCTATTTCAAGCTTTACAAGTTTTACATCTGTCATACAAAAAAGTGAGATGAGTTTGGAGCACAGACATACACTGTTTTAAACACTCCAAAACCTGTCTTGCTTCAGAGAAAATATCATTCACAAAGAAGTAGATCAGAGAAAAAGATCCAGTCAAGAGTTTCTAAAAGAAAGAAAGAAAAGAACAAAAGAAGAAAAAAATGTAGACCCAAGGAAAAATCAAATTTCCTGCTTAAAAGTTGAACAAAATCTATAGCAATTAGCTGCATTCTTGGCTCTCCGAGGTCCATTCCAGTGTTATTGAACATGTGGTGCTCATCGGATAAAAAGGAACATTAAGATACTAATTAGCAGACTGTAATCCTCCGTCCTCCAGGGTCCAGAGAGGGAACACATGAACAGTCAGCATTACTGTAAGCAGAAGCTTAAAGCAGAGCAGCAAGTGCTCTCAGTCTGCTCAAGCTCTAAACATCGAATGGACTAATGCAAATTCAAATTCAAATCAAAATCAATCAACTGGAACTAAGTGAAATGCTTCTGAGGATAAGAATGGGTATTGATTTCTTCAAGGTTCCATATTATGCACTTTTGATCTCTAATCATTTCGATCCAGCACCACAATAGAGTTGTTTTATTTTGATCACTACTCAAAAACTCTCTGGGTGTCCCCCCCACCCGCTTCCCACTGTTTCCCACTCACTCCACTGTTATTGGTTACCTTCAAAAACCAATCAAACACATTACTGCCAGCCATATGTCACGCTGACAGAACCAGACGGCAGGTTTGGCTGTTATTGCTTAATCAATCATGCCCTTCTTAAAATGACAGCTAAATGGCCTTAAAAGTGGGTATATTACAGTTTGAGTCACTTATGAACCTTTGAAAGTTAGGAAGCATAATATGAGACCTTTAAAGGACATTGATTTAAATAAAAGTGCAGAGCTTGCCAGATGCAGGTTTGCAGAGTTCCAAACCTGACAGATTAATGTGTTTAGTGTAGAACATGTTTCTGCAGTGTAAGAGTCAGAAGGGCCAGAGAACACGTGGTCCAGTTCCAGTCAGAACTTCTCATATACGCATCATGGAAATGAGCGGGGAGGAAATGTTGGGCTTTTGGTGTTTATTTGGACTGTTCTGTTTCTGGGACAGAATGAAGACATTCAAAGAAAACATAGGAAACATAAGGGTAGGAGAGGATGAAGAGCGCCTGGAATTGTGCGTTTGTTTCTTTTTGATAGTAATGGCTGAGGGTGGTGTTTTGAGGTTTACATAGTATTGTTATTATATTTAGTTATATTTTTATTGTATATTGTTTCTATGTATGTTTGCATCTTTTCTGCTGCTATTAGATTTAAAAAATATATTTTTATTAGTTTTATTCTGGATTTTCTTTTGGATAATAAATGTATCTCTCTATCTATTTATACATTTTGAGAAGATTGTTACAGTGGACAGTTGTATCCAAGTTGGCTGGAGGAAGCACCTTATATTTAATCCATCTAAACTCTAACAAGGTTCTTTGGGCAGCAAACTGCTCCACATTATGATTCTAACTACTTAAACTTAAACCACTACTAAATTTGACTATCCTACAAGTCTTAACTGAGCCTAAAGGTGTGATGTCACAGCAGAGGCCTCTTACTTGGATGGCAGCATCAGTTCTTGGAGATATAAAACTGGGTTGACTTCAGTGACGCTGTGTTTTAAGTAGATTTCTCACCTGTTCCAAACCACCAGAACCAATTTCTTCTCAGGTGATAGTTGGGGGTTTTCTTCCTAACCCTAACCCTAACTGTAGCTAAGAAGACATGTGATGCAACCGCATTCCCTTAGGAAAAAATGTTTAAATAACAAATACACATGATCCTTTCCCAGGTATCCTTTTAAGTTGTGTTGTAAGTTTATAGTTATTTCTCAGCCTCTCATTATTTAAACGGTGGTAGGCCGATAAACTTCCACCAGCAGGGGACAATATTACTCCATATTTGTCGAATTAACTCTGAACAATATTTAGCAGACTGTCACATAATAGTTCAATTTTCTTGTTGCTGGCTTCTCCTGAGATTAAAAGCAAGCCTTATTTTTGTGCATCTGTGCACCGTCATGCTTTATCGTGCCTTCTGCTCCTTTTAAAACACTCACCATCCCCAAACAACTTTTCAGCTTCTCCCACTTTCATGTCATGTTTGTCACATTTCAAAAAATGACATTGGCTCTGATGTCCACTCAAACAAGAGACAAACACTCTTGTTTGTCTCTGCAGTTTTTGTTTTCCATTAAGACTATTTTATAAACACAATGTCGTATGTTTCCATCCATCCATTATCTAAGCCAGCTTAATCTTATTCAGGGTCACAGGGATCTGCTGGAGCCAATCCCAGTTTACTTTGGGTGAAAGGCAGGGGCCCACCATGGACAGGTTGCAGGGCCACATGTAGATGAACAACTATACACACAGGCAATTTAGAACCACCAATTAACCTAAAATTGCTTATCTTTGGACAGTGATATGAATCAGGAACCTTCTTGGTGTGGGTCAACAGTGCTAACCACCAAGCCACCATGCAGCCCATCCTATATGTTTGTTCAGTTAATATTATCGTCTATAACAGACTAAACAACCCAGTGTATAACGGGAAAGATCCTTTTCACAAAGCTGTGGATTAACTGGTCACTTAGGCTCAGAGCAGTTCTACCATGGAGGGATTTTTTTTTCTTTTCATAGTTGCATAAATAATAGCCTGAAGAGAATTACATGAAAAAAGCAAAAAAGTGCAATTATACTTTTTATAAAGCTCTCAGCATTTTTTGGCAGCTTTTAGAGACTCATTTCATTTGTACACAAACTATCCAGCAGTATGCTTTTTGAAGCATTTCTTTTCTTTTTTCTTTTTAGCATGCATGAAGTACAGTGAAGCTTTTAAAACAGAGGAAAACCTCATCACATGACTGAACTTTACTGCTCAAAAGGAAACATGTCAAGAGTGCGGAAGAGTCTAAAACAATTCTTTATTGGTCAATATACATAAAGTTGTGGGATGACCACTAGAGAGAGAGGAGAGAGAGAGAGATTCCAACCATTTTGTTTACAAAAAGAAAAAGAACAATATATATATATTTATAAAATAACTATCTTAAACATATTTATAAGGTTTGCTTTTATATGTAAAAGAATCTTTTTTCTTCTTTATTTTGTTTCTCGAGTGACATGGAGGCTGAAGAAAATAAAACATTTGATTCACAAAGATGACATCACAATCACATGTACTTAAAGGCTGTAGGAGGCTGGGGGGGGGGGTGGGGGGTGTCTGTTATACAGCTGAGAGAGCACAGTGAGAGGTGACAAACCAAATGCTGGTTCTATAGTGGTTTTGATGCAGCTACTGTACTGGGGGAGGTGTGGGGGGGGGGGGGGGGGGGTCACCACATCAAACACACTGGACTTTTAATCTGTTATCACACAGGTACAAGCTGTAATTGTGGTAATATGTCAAGTGTCTCTTCCCTGTAGCTTTGGAAAAAGCAGCTGTGTGGAAATGAAAAATTAGTGCTCTATGAAAAAAGAATATATAAACTATGATGCTACTAATATCAAATAACTTTTTAAAGTTTTTATTTCATTAGAATAAACCCTTTATTCTTATTTGTGCACCAGGTCCTTCTACACGGGAGAACGGCCATACCGGCATCACCATCTTGAACTGTTTGACATATCTACCGCCATAAAGGGCCCGTAAAAAGCAACAAAGAAGAAGAAAGGATCAGTTGTTGGTTCAGTTTTTCCTCATAGTTGAGGACCGTGAACCTCTACACAGGGAATATCCCTCATTGTGTGAAAAATTACACATCTGTGTTTTTTTTCCTGTGACATACTAAACTTAATGACAGTTCATCAGAAACTGGAAACATGGTGGTCTGGGGCTGGCTTCACACACATACACACACACACTCATACACCACATGACACAAACAAAAAGAAAGCATGGATTGTTTGGACATTTTTTTTAGAAAACAGTTTCCTGTCCTTGGATTTAAGTCACAACTGTAACTGTGTTTAAAGACACTCTATGTAGCAATATCCCTCCTGACCACAGGGGAGCAGTATATCTCTAGATGTTCATGTGTCTGCTCCTGGTGTCAAACACAATAAAGTGAACATTAATTGAGGCAAAGTGATATTAGAAGATGCGCCAGACCATCTTCATTCATGAGCTCCACATCAGTATCGTCTCCTTTGTAACTCTTTTGTCAAAACAGCGGATCTATATGTGGCCTTGTGGTCAGACATGGTATTGCTACATTGAGTGGCTTTAAGGAAACCAATATCGCCCACATTAACAAAACCAACAGCTCTATTATAGGACCTTTAAACTCATCTTTACTTTTCAGCACCCGTTTGATTTGGAAGCCGCTCCCCTCATCAGCTAAAAGCCAAATGCAAGTGAGGCATGAAAGGGCAAACTGTCAGCACCACTGGCTGGAAACTAAGTCGGCCTGAACAGAGTGATATGCCTCAACGAAGAAGATACTAATGATATGACCAGATGAAGGTGAGTGGGGGTTGGGTTGGGTTGGGTACTGGTCAGCAACACCAGTCACATGTCTTACATGATTCTTTGCAAACAGGAAATCAACAAATATTTCAGTTTAACACCAATGAAGAAGAATAATCATCTCTCCCATCACTGCCTGGCTTGTTATATTTTAAACTTTCTGCAGGGCAAACAATTCTTGTATTTTCTGTGTTTATTTGACCATTAGTTTGATCTCAGTCATTGACAGGATGTTGTGGATATTGCATCGGGGCAAGTGTTCTTCAGGTCTGACACCAGAGGCAGCATCTGCACAATCAGTTTTTGAACCTATCTCTAACAAGCCCTCTATACAGGGCCCGTAGAGGGCTCCTTTTGCAAAAGAGAAAAGTAATAAAATGTCTTTATGTGATTAAAAGAGAAAGTGATGTGTAGGTTTGCAGAAGGAAGAAAGGAAGCGATTGACCACCAGACAACAAAGCCTCCGTGGGAATACAGTATGAATAGATATGGTACACTCACAGATGCTAACAAATATACTTTCAAAGGCCACTACCTCTTTTTCAGTATTTTAACTATAATCAGCTTCCTAAAACAGCTGATGGAGAAGTGATCATTCTAGCTTTAAAACACCAGAGGAACTAAAGGTAGAAGATTTGCAACACTAAATCATTCTTTTTTTTTTGTACTGTATGTAACTCATGTCAAACGCGGACTCTATGTTTAGACATCACATTTTCTCACAGAACCACAGCACTGCTTATGGAGAAACTCAACACTGATCACACAGACATCAATGACAGGAAGGAGTCCGACTGCAGACAACATCAGAGGTGGCACAAACCTACAGCTGAGATGATGGGGGTTATACATAAAGAGATTATGGATACATTGACTAGTGGCCACATGTATGGATACAACTAATTGTTAGTAACTTGAAATCTTGCAAATGGGATGTTAGGGAAATAACTAAAAAAGCACTCAGAGGACAAGCGTATTCAATGTTCTGGATAAAAGAAGTTTGACGGTTGTTTTAGATTTTGGGACCAGCAAAACTCCAGACATGTCTGCACACGTACAACAGTAATGACACGACTGTGCTTGTTTCATATATTTATAAATGCTATGTAAATGCGGTGTGAATAACAATTTACGGACGACCAATGTTTTCCATCACTGTGGGACTACACACGGTGATGCTGAATGTTGTCCAGCAGAGGGAGCCGTTTGTTGAAAAAAGACAACATAGTTGGATTCAGTGAATTTTCCAGCAACAGATTGTATATTAATTCATGTTAGAATTTTTTTCTGCCTCTGCCTCTTTGGATGTCTGATGTGTGTGTGTATGTGGATGGCTGGTAATAAGAGAGTGTGTGTGTGTGTGTGTAAATATAGCTTTATGTTTGTGTATTTCATCAGTATGTTACAGAGGAACTGTCCCACTCATATTTTCCCTTCTGCCTCTTCCCATCAGCCTCTTCTCTGCTTTTGTCTTCCTCCTCCTCCTCTTCATCACTGTTATCTGACTCAGCAATTGTCACGCCTCCCACCAGCTCAACATCCTCTTCTTCCTCCTCCTCATGTTCTTCTTCTCTTAGCGCCTCACCAAGTGCCTGGGGTCCTCTTATGTCCTAGGAAACAAACATAAATCCCAAATCCAGTCACAGTGACTTGTGAGCAACCATGCGTAGTCCTTCTAATCATTATAACATCACATGTTTCACAAGTATGCTGATTTTCTACCGTTCTGAGTTACCTCCATGGGGTTGATGGTAATGTTCAGAGCAGAGCTCTCCCAGTCCACCTCAGGATCTTTGGCGTCATCCTCGTCATCTCTGGACCCTTCCTGATGAGTTGTGTGGATTTTGTAGATGCCGATCACCACGACAACCACCAGAGCAGCGATACAAACCACAATAACTGCTGTAGCAGCAGGAGGTGCTGCTCCTGCAGAAGAAGATAAGTGCTTAAATGTACACATTTATATAAAATGTAAAAAGTGTCACCCCCATATTGATGCTGACGCTTTTATCTTTTCCTTAAAACTAAAAATTTGAAATCCTGTAAGAGATCAACTTTAGTTGGATTACATCCAGCTGTTCTGCAGATATTGAAAAAGATCAAACCATTAATACTTATATTAATGATCAAGTAACATAATTACATTTTCCTTTTATTTTGCTATTAATCTCACGATGAACCTGCAGAAAAGAAATGCAATACAAATGTGCATGTTGAGACTAACAAGCTGTTAAAGCTCAGTTTTCCTTTGATGCCAAAATACTGTTTTAGCACAATAAGACAAAACTTTCTGCAAAAAATTCTATTTGGTTGTTGTTGTTTTTTCATAATCTCTTATGGTTCAGAAAAGGTGCAGATTAGATTTATTTCTCAGAGCACCAAATTTTCACAGTAGAAGATCCCATTTGTATCTTACCTGGCATGTGTGAGTTGAACGTGTGGATCATGAGCGGGTGATGAACAGGTCTCATGTACTGGGACTGCAGAGCCATGTGATTGACATGCTCCACAGGCGCTGTGTGGTGAAGAACACTGACCTGCAATAATGAAGCAAGACAAGGAGCTATTATTCACACAGAGAAGAAAATGTAAGTCTCCTTTGTGTGAGAGGTGAATACTACAAATCATCTCGGTACAGAAAAGACTCACGAGAAACAATGTCACAATTTTAGTACAAAAAGGACAAAAGAAAGTGCAAAAAGACAGCAGAATCTTTAGATAAAATGTCAAACTTGCTTCCAAATTGAACTCGTTGCTTGTGTAACGCCCGTTGAGTTCAGAGCAGGTGAGTCTGAACCTCCTCTCAGCCAGACTGGCAGGTCGCCAGTTCCTGTAGTGCAACTGCCTCAGAGCCTGCTCATAGTGTGCCATGGAGTCCACGCCTTGAAAGAGAAAAATCACTCTCACTCACACTGTGACTTGTTTGAGTCATAAATAATCCTAAGGCATGCTGTGACATCATTCAATTTACTAAACCTTTCTACTAGTATAGAGAGTGCCCATGCACATTTATATATAAATATATAAATACAGTATATGAAAGACATATAAAGAAGCTCTAGTATGAGCAGTGAGGAGCATTAGTGCTACACATCTGTGTTCCTGTCAGTAGGTTAGCTGTCCATACCATAAATTGATATTCCAGAGGTCGAGTTTGTGGCATCGAGGTGTTTTCCCAACAGAGCACTGTGTTGAATCTCCAGACTCTCTCTCTCAGGATCCAGCTCCTCCCCAATAACCAGCACATCACAATAATCCAGGTTGTGCATCACCTCCATCACCCCAGGCCTGTGGGCTGTAGATGAAGACACAAAACTGCATGTTTGGAAAAAAGATCTAATGATAACATAGTAATTCATAAACGCATATCTGGGCAAAATGTTTGTGAAATTTATTACTAATTGAAATAGGAAAAAAAAAAGAAAAATCACAGTCAGTTCACTGAAAGATTAACAAGCAGGTATGACAAAAGAGCTTGGACAAAAGCCCAGTACAATCTGAGCACCCACGTCCACCAAAGCTGTCTCCCTTTGTCACTGTGCTGGTGATGCGAAGGTCTTTGAAGGGTGCCACACCCAGAGGACCGCGGAAGTCACCGGCAGGCCTGATGAACTGGGTGGATCCTACTATGGTGATTCTGGGTTCACTTGGTGGCAGCACCATAACCACTGCCTTGATGTCTGGGATGGAGAGACACGTGTCCTCTCCGAAACACCTGAGGCACACAACACAGAGGGACAAAGAAGAAGTTACAGGATGAGACAGAAGCAGAGCGACTGCCTGACTACTTATGTCTAGATTTAGATTGTTCAACTCCAAAGAGAAATACTTTTGCCTGGTAAGCACGAGTTATAACTGCTGATAGACTGGAGACTAAATATTTCTCTAAAGAGTCAATACAGTGCCTTGTGAAATGTTATATCTTTATATTTGAAGCCTGAAATGTGGCAAAAGGTTGAAAAGTTCAAGGGGGCCGAATACTTTCACAAGGCACTGTATTTGTGAGTAAACAACATAATAGAGTTATAGGAAAATCAAGAAGTCATTGTTTGTAAAGCTTCTTAAATGTTTCCCATGTCTTTTTTGCTAAAGAAGGTGGGATGTCATAAATCTAAAGAAGACAAGAAGCTTTATTGTCATTGTACAGAGTAAAATGAACTTCCGTGTGGCAACATCTCTTCAGGTAGTAGCAGCATGTCACATTAGTCAGTCAGAGAATAATTAAATAGCAGTAAAATAATGTAAAATTTAACTCTGAAACAAAGTATAGCAACAGAAAGAAATAACATTTGTGTTATTTCTCTAAGCTGTGTTTTTGAGCAAACCTGCAAGTTGCTGATGAGGAAATCTTACTTTTTTTTTACCACACATCTGCTCGCTCTGTCTAAAGACTGCTGGACCAAATATAATCCAAACACAGCAAAATGAGAAGAAACAAGGAAAAATCAGCAGAGGAGCTGCTTTCCTTCAGAGAAATGCAGAACCACATCCTTCTACTGGGTCATAGAAAATGATTAGGAGGGATTACTTTGGTATGGGTCTATATATTTAAATAAAAATGTTATGCCTAATGTGCAATTAATGTTTCAATGTGCCTCAAGAGATTAGACAGGAGTACAGGAAGATGCAGCATAAGGTAAAAGTAGAGGAGGCAAAAGCCAAATAAAGGGCATATGATGATTTGTATGCCAGGTGGGACAGTAAGGTGGGAGAGACTGACTCATACAGGTTGGCAAGGGAGGGAGATATAGGAGGGAAGGACATGCAGCAGGCTAGGCTGATTAAGGATAGAGATGGAAATGTATTGACAGGTGCCAGAAGTGTGATGGGAAGATGGAAGGAGTTCAAAGAGTTGATGAATGAGGAAAATGAAAAAGAATGAAAAGTAGAAGAGGTGACTGTTGTGGGCCAGGAGGTGGCAAAGATTAGTAATCCTGAAGTGAGGAGGGTATTAAAGAGGATGAAGAATGTGAAGACAGTTGGTCCTAATGGAGGTATGGAAGTGTCTAAAAGAGGTGGCCGTCAAGTTTTTGACTTGGAGATTCAACAAGATCTTAAGTGAAAGGTTTCCTGAGGAATGGAGAAGTGTGCTGGTGCTGATTTTTGAGCTACACTTTGGTGTTAAACACTGATAAGTGGTGATGTTCTTTTTATCTTACCCTTCAACATCTCCTCAACACAGGTATGCTTCCTTTAAAATGTAAGAATTAAAGTCACACTATGAAGCACTACCCTTCTGAACACATGGGGAGATGTACGTAGATCTGCTGTGTCTGTCGAGCTCACGGACAATTGTTGAGAAAATAGTCTACTTTCTGCCCAAAATAAACTGACTTCCACTCAGCTTTTACCAACATTTATTGGTTTATTAAGTGAAAAACCTTAAACACAGAAAAAAACAAACAATCAAAATATATTTGCAACGCTTGATGTGAGCAGACAAACTATATTTTCAATCATCAAATAAATGACACTAAACAATACTGGAAACATCCCATTTTCTCTTTCATTTAAATGATTTATTTGCATACTTTCTTTTTTTTTTTTATTATTTTATTTTTATGATTGGACAATTAAACAATAAACAACAAAAGAAAAACACAGAAATGGTAGCAGACAGGGTCTGCTACCATACTGCATACTGCATACTTTCTTGTACACCTTTTCAAAATTAGCATTCCATTATTCAACCAAAAAATGTTCATGTTTGATCTTTTGACTATTTTCTATTTTCAGTTAAAAAGCTAAAATGCATCAAAGAAGCTCTTCTCCAATTAAAATTGGGGAAGTGCTGCAGTCTAGAGCGGCTATGAAATTTTATGAAACATACCACAAAGTTTTGTCTGCATTCTGTCAGTTGCCTTGTTTGTCTTTTTCCAGACATCTAAGTAATAACTGTGATTTGTCCATGAAAGAAAATCACAATTATATTGACGAGATACGCGCTTAGTTTGACCAGTTTGATTCTCAAACTTAGTTTGAGAATTAAGTTTAGGCTGAGGAAGACTGAACTGGTGTGACTGGGCCTCATTTATGAAACCTTTGTAAATCTTTGTAAAAATCTGCTCTGGCTTTCGTGAACGCTGCATAAAACTCAGTTTTTTTTCAAAAGAACATGTTAACATTAGTGAATTCCAAATGACTGCAGGTTGGGAGAGCGCTTATTAATTAGCCCCAATTAGCCCATTAAAAACCCTGCCCAGGGACCATCTACTACCACGTGATTCACATGTTCTCCAAACACAAGGAGGCAGCACTGGCAAGTGCCCTGCATTTGAAATGCTCCTGGTAAGACCTGAGGTTCCCTATAACACCAGGACTTAATGCAGATACTTAATGCCATGTCTTCTGTACAGAATAATGATTCACTTCCTCCAGACTGCAAAGCAGCCTTTTCTGCAAAGGTGGTGTGTGGTGTCACACTAGAGCCAAGCCCTAGGATGCTAACATTGTTACAAATGAGTAAATCTTGGTCTAGTCCATGTGGACTATCCACATATGGCAGCAGTGAGCATTCAACTAAAACAATCAAAAAGTGAAGCGGAAATGGTTTTCATATTATTTTTGATACAAAAAAAAGTCTACGCATTTATCTATCTCAGCAAAAATCCATCACGGCTTAATGACACTGTTGGTTTGCTCTCTAACGTCAATTAGTGTGTTATATTTCTAATTTAATCCCAGATGCTTTGAACGTATTAGCATATCACGACATATCATGACAACGACGTACTAATTTACACAACTTCTACCATGGCTGGAGGCAGGAGCAGATTTTGCTAGTAGCTATGAAAAGTTCAGAACTGTAAACATTGTCATGAATGCCAAAACACCTAAATTTCACCTTACATGAATGAGGCCTATTTGTCCCAGTTTACAGCTGCCCTGTATTGGAGGCTGTGCTATTTCATCTACAATATCCATAACGTTTGTTGACGGCACTGAAAACCAACTAAAACAATTTCTCATAGCTGACATCCCATCTCACTTTGCCACAACCACAATAGCTGGTAAATGGGGCTGCTTCCCCATTTCCTGTGATGTGGACATATCATGGCAGGTCAGAGAATGCAGTTATCGAAGTGCAGAGGGATTAATGTGACACAGGAGACGAGGCACACAGATGCATTTCTCTAGAGATGAAACCCTGTCACAGGTGGGTAAATCCACCCTGAATAAGTCAATTATCTTGTGTAACTGATCCTGTAATCAAGTCAATAAGTGTAGATAATTAGCTTTGGCTTATAAAAGGATGTGCAATAGTTGATAGTGCTTACTTCATGAATGCTTGCTGCTCCTGTGCTGCTGGAGGACATCACAAGGGGCAGATTTCAGAGAACATGTGTATTCAGATATCACACAGCTGTAATGGCCTAAGATGATGGCTGGCTTATTAGCCACTTCAGATTGCCAAGAGCTCCTCATCCTTGAAATAGGAATTTTCCAAAGGAATGTTGGCTCACTAGTTGCTTATTTTGCAGTTATCCCTGACTCATGTCATTCCAGCTGTGTGGGATGATATTATCCATAAAATGTCTATACTCTGGACGAATAGGTCGACACGACAGTGTGATTTGCATATATGAGCTCATTCCAAATGAAATCTGAATAATGGATTACACCTATACTGCTATAAGGGCACCACACCATAGAATTTGCTTTTATGAACATGAAGCATTTTCATTCTATTGATGTGCACATCATTTGTGATGATTCATACATTTTGAAAAGTAGTACTGTTGGAACTGGCTTCAAGTTGGGGGTTTTTAGGATGACTGACTTCTCAGTAAGATATTCTCTTCACAACACAGAGAAATCAACAGAATATCACCAGCCAGAGGTTTCTTAAGATCCACTGAAACGACAGACTGCTACTTCCTGCCTACAGATGTAACCATCTAATGACTCTTTTATCCATCCATCCATTATCTATGCCCGCTTAATCCTATGTAGGGTCACAGGGATCTGCTGGAGTCTATCCCAGCTCTCTTCGAGCAAAAGGCAGGGGTACACCCTGGACAGGTCTCCAGTCCATCGCAGGGCCACATGGAGACAAACAACCACTCACACTCACATCACTCCCATCGGCAATTTAGAACCACCAATTATTCTGACTTACATGTTGTTGGACTGTGGGAGGAAGCTGGAGTACAGGTGAAAATTAACAGAAAGAAAACTCACACTGAAAGTCCCCTGCCAAGAACCTTCTCGCTGTGAGCTACAGTGTTAACTACCAAGCCACTGTGCTGCCCACTGTATGCTCCTTCATGTGGTAATTATGAACTTCGAGGGGTCTGTAGTGTAAATTATGCCAAATTTTACATTTGTACCGTGCAAACACTAACCAAAGACATGGAACAGAGAGAAGTGGCTCACCCAAGGTAAAAAAAAAAAAAACAGGTGCTATGAAAAGTCAAATAATCATTTTCCTTAATGTGGTATTTTGACTTAAACATGTCAAAGATAGTGAGAGAAGGGCCACAAAATTTCTTCTTCAAAAATCTTTAACAATGAGAGATTTTCAAATACAAAAGTACTTATACAGGTGTAATCTAGTAGTTTAGCCTTATTCTTTAGGAAGTTGGCTGGAGATTTCCTTTCTTTTCTGAATGCAGTGGTCAAGGGAAAATTGGTATAAAGTGAAGAAGAATGGAGGAGGCTTTTTGAGCTATATTACAGTACTGAGTCAAAATAGTCTGCACATGCAGGAACAGAAAAGGTTTGAGAAGAATAAAAGAATGGACATCAGTATTTATGTTCATTTGCACAGTGTTACATTTGGAACATAACCATGTTAAGAGGTGGTGTCTCTGGTAAAATCTAGAAATGTACCTTTCTTGTAACTTTCAGACAATTTTGCTGCTTCAACAGGTAAAAGGTCAATATGTATCTTTTTTTTAAACTTTTATCCAGAAAGGTCTTTCAGCTGTGAGCTATTCATCAATCATGACATCACGATATCAGTGGCATTGTAGGTACAATAATGTGTTTATAAATTGTTTTGGGAAGTTGATTGTATCCACATGAGAATTTTCTTCCTGACTCGCACAAAAAAATTTGTACAAAGGAGTTTTTTATGTTATGTTTCCCCGCTGAATGTTGTAGATGAATGCTAGTATTAAATTATCTTTAATTCTTTTTAACTTGTCTACAGTTTTGTATTGCTCGAGGACTTGATGAGCCTGATTCTGGTATGTTCAGCCACTGATCATCACTCATGGCTATTAGTATGTTCAGTGTGTGCTATTTTAGTGCGTTCTTTGAATGGATCACTGATCCTGATGCAGCTACAGCTTGTGCTTGTGTGCATTTCGATTAGTCATGCAATCTTATCCGTGAACCTGGTCTGCCGTCAGAGTTGTCAAAACCTCTCTGAGGATTATGGCTCTGACAGCTCTCACTGTTGCTTGTAGGAATTTGTTTATAGGCATTGCTGTGGAGATCATTTACCAGTTGTGTAAGGGAAAAAAATCAGAGTCGCCAGCCTGAAAATATCATGATCATTTGCACTAAGAGATCAGAATATCTTTTACTGTACTGACAGGAGTTGAGAGTTGTGATAAATAAGTGTGGCTGGTGACCCTGTTAATGTCTGAGCACATTCTAGTAGTTAAAATTGGCAAAAATTCCTCTGTGCCAATTTTAAGTATTATTATTATTAAAATGTGCTTTATTTTTGACAAGTGCACGAAAGAGGAACAGCTTGAATAAAGTAAATTCAAGTCAAGTTAAATGAAAACCAAAGGCAGGTGATAAAAGAGAAAATGAAGAGCATTAGGATCAAAAAGTAGAACAGAAGCAAGGACATGTAGAATATACATTCACCAGCCACTTTGTTAGGTCCACCTTGCTAGTACCGGGTTGAACCCCCTTTTGCCTCCAGAACTGCCTTAATCCTTCATGGCATAGATTCAACAAGGTACTGGAAACATTCCTCAGAGAGTTTGGTCCATATTGTCATGATAGCATCACGCAGTTGCTGCAAATTTGTCGGCTGCGCATTCATGATGCTAATCTCCCGTTCCACCACATCCCAAAGGTGCTCTATTGGATGTAGATCTGGTGTCTGTGGAGGCCATCTGAGTACAGTGAGTTTCTGTTCTTAGCTAACAGGAGTGGCACCCAGTGTGGTCTTCTGCTGCTGTAGCCCATCCGCCTCAAGGTCCAACGTGTTGTGCGTTCAGAGATGCTCTTCTGCATATCTCGGTTGAAACGAGTGATTATTTGAGTTACAATTTCCTTTCTATCAGCTCGAACCAGTCTGGCCATTCTCCTCTGACCTCTAGCATCAACAAGGCATTTGGGCCCACAGAACTGCTGCTCACTGGATATTTCCTCTTTTTGGGACCATTCTCTGTAAACCCTGGAGATGGTTGTGCATGAAAATCCTGGTAGATCAGCAGTTTCTGAAATACTCAGACCAGCCCGTGTGGCACCAACAACCATGTCACATTCAAACTCACTTAAATCACCTTTCTTGCCCATTCTGATGCTGGTTTGAACTGCATCAGGTCATCTTGATCCTGTCTACATGCCTAAATGCATTGAGTTGCTGCCATGTGATTGGCTGATTAAAAATTTGCATTAACAAACAGTTGGACAGGTGAACCTAATAAAGTGGCCAGTGAGTGTAGGTAAATGATCTTTGCAATCCGTTGTAAACCTGAAGAGGAATAAATAGGCATGGATAATAGATGGATGAGATCTTTGCAATTCCCAGAAGATAGTATGTCCTGAATGTACAACTGATCTGTTTAGTAGTTACTTTATTTAGTTACTTTAATATTATTGTTATTGCTGTCATTTATCTGTTGTTGAAAAAAAAAGAGAAGAAGAGCCCTTGCTGCAGTGTTGAATTTCCCTTTCTGGGATTAATAAAGTATTTTTCATTTCATTTTCATTTTCTTTACAGTAATGATCGATCCATTATTACAGCATCTCCCCAAGAGTGTGAGAGCATGCAAAGTTATTTGCCTTTACTATCTCCGTGCAGCCCTGTGACTGAATGGTGACCTATTCAGAGTTACCCCACCTCTCACCCAATTTTATCTAAGACATGCTGCAGGGAGACACAGAATCATCTAATGTTAGTGAATGTAGAGAAACGCACAGGTATAGGTAACCACAGAAACACAGTTTCCTTGAAATCTAAGTTTGCAGAGACATCCACAAGCCAAGCTGATGAACACACACATACACACTCGTGAAGGTGCTTAGCCATAAAAACAATGACAATAATGGATATTCCACCATTTTCATAAATTTATGTTAAAATACTTTGTACAGTCTTTATAGTTTTATATCACATCTGTGGTATCAACCTTCAATATCATGACAATAAACAGGCTTCTCAGGTGGCATCTTATGTTGTGTAAAACCATGCATGTTTGGCACTGGGATGGACTGGTGACCTGTCCAGGGTGTAGACCCCCCTTTACAGTCCACTAACAACTGAAATATTTTACACAAAAAAAGAAAAAAGAAGAAAGAAAATTATGTTTTCCACTTGTAATCTCTGGTGGATAAATGTGATCATTTGTGGAAAACATGTCAGTTAGTATTACACCATTACTGACCAGATGTGGAACATGTGATTAACGTGTTATTACAAGTTCATATTACATATTACAAATATGTGTATGTATGTGTGTGTGTGTGTCTGTCTGTAAACACTTTTTGAGGGGTATTTGTATGGGTTTCATTCATGATCCTAACAAGCTTTACATGGGAATTTAGCTTGGCATCACTCCTTTACACCGTGTATTCCAGATATTTCAGAAATTTCACATGTTTAAAAATCAGATATACATTCGTCACATACGATCGTATGAGTTTTTGCACATTTAAAAAGCATTTGTTTCTTCTGTAATGGATGGGTACCAACAGAAATCTATGACCCCAAATGATGGATGCAAAACAACACAGAAAAGTTTTAAATATATAAACTGAGAAGCAAAAGTTTGGGACTAAGAAAATGTACGGCAATATATAAAAAGGCCATTATTATATGTTTAAATTTAACCTTAAGACTCATTATTTTTCTTTTATTGCTTATTTCTGCAGTTCCTCTGGTCACCTTCTGTCAGAAACCGGTCTCTTTGAGACTGTCTGCCCGAAAGGATCAGCTTGGTCTCAGTTCAAAGAAGCTACTCATTAATCTTTTGAAACTGAGGAGCAGGCATACTATAAACGTGTTTCATTGTGAGGTTGTCTGGATTTTCAAATGAGGCATGTCAGGCAGTTTAAGAGTGGAGTCTAACTTCTGTCAGATTTTGCAGACCTTTCACAAACATAAAATCAGTTTAATAGAGTAAAGTTAAAGATCTTTTTGGAAAGTCAACATGTACGCTATCTTAACATAGCAGAGTTACTAATGCAATCTGCTTGTCTTGTGTACTCACTGTACTGAATGTGGTGATCCGCAGCCGTCTGAGTCCTGCTGTTGGGAACTGGCGAGAGTTAATGTAGGAGACCTTTGTCATGGCTGTGTTGATGCTGTCCACATCCTCTCCCTCCACCACCAGCACAGACTGGGCTGGGTTAAAATGAAACTACAGCCACAAACACACACTACACCAAGTTAGAAATAAAAACTTAAAAAATCTAAATAGCAGATTAATTGAGTTTCATTTTACAGACGTACACAATGTATTCCACTGAATTTCACGGGATGAAAATAATACGTCTCAAGACAGTCTTTACTGTTTAAATGTATTGCTTACTTCTCCTTTACAGTGTCAGATTATAGACAGTTACACAAGTGTGTTGTGAACTTTGTGTCTCACTCTCTCTTCACACACCTTTATGTCCTTAGCAAGGCTTTCAAGCGAGTTAATATCAAGGCCTTCTTTGCAGGCCTGCAAACACGAAATAACCTTCTGGGTTTCAATGCGGCCTGGTCGGATTGTCAGACCTGAAAGGCTGCCATGAAAATACTGAGTGAACCTCGGGGTCGCTACCTCACCACCTAAGGGAAAAAGGGAAGAGACAGGGTGAAAGGGACGGAAGAAAAAGAAAGCAATTAGATCCAGAGGCACGAAAGAAGAAAAGTAAGAACTGGTGCAAAAAAAGGTAAAAAAAAAAAAAATAAACTTTGATTAAAAAAAAAATACACACACACATGTAAAAGGGAGGTAAAAAAGGGCCAATTCTATATGACTCAAAAGAAGACAACAGAAAAAGGAAATGGTTGATACACACTGCAGAATTTGTGCTTTTCCTCATTAAGCAGCACAATCAAGCTGCTTCAATATGTTGTTAAAATGAACATATAATAGTGGAAAAAGTAAATTCATGCAACTTCTAACAAAAAATATGGAAACCAGCTGCAGAAAATTCTCCATACTGTAGTCACATGCTCATTTTATACTAGCAGTGAGAGGCATAGCATCAGTGCTGTTAAGGGAGTAGCAGTTATAACTTATAGACTATATTCCTCAGTATGCAAACAGCATAATATTGTCATGACGGGTAAATTGTGCTGCTATGTTTTGTTTTGTTTTGTTTTTTTTTCTCTTTTTTGTTTTTCCTTTTTCCTCCTCCCTGTGAGAGGGTGAGTGACTTGGGACAGGCGGGGCTCTGTAAACTGGACAGTCCCAGTAGAGAGTCTCGTAGGATTGGACCAGCAACCTTTTCAAGACCTGGGGGATCTTCAGCTTTGCCCCCCTCCTCACCCTGCCACTCCCAACATTGTGCCAGTCTACTTTCTGATGTTCTGATGTTTGATGAGTGTGACAGACCTTAGACTTTTACCATGTTGGTATATAAATGGTATGCTGTAAATTTTGTTTTATAAGACTGAATAAGCCCTGAGAGTGAGTTATGACTTTGGTTTGTCTTCTTTTTCTTCATTATAGCAGTTAGGAGTTCCAGCCATGTTTCTGTTCTGTTCAAGGTAATGTTCAGTTTAAAAGAAAATAAATAGTTTGATTTTTCTTGGATTCCTAATGGGCGACTCCATTCCTGATGACCAGAAGAGTGGAGAGGTGCACCTCTAGGTCAAGTTTCTCTAGACCAGGATCCAAGCAGTATACAGCTTCTGAAGGAACACCCGATGTGACACTTACTCTGAATTTTGCTTCAAAGTGAATTAATGGGTTTGACAAATGATAGCATACCCTTGACTGAAATGCTGCATTACTGTCAAAGCTCCAGATAAATATGTTATAAATGAAATCTTTATTGCAACAAGACATATTTCTTACTCTCTAGCTGTGGACTGCAAGATAACAGAAAATCAGTTTGTCTGGGTACTATGATTTCCATATTTACAGATGTTACAGATGCAAATGAGTAGTAGTCTGTGGCTGAAGAGGATTCCTCCTTGCTAAATTAAAGCAAAAACAAACTAGTAATAACTCAAAATCACACAAAACAAACCAATGACACTAGTTATAGCATTCTGACATCTGTTTTTCCTTTAGTCTTGGTAGAGTAACTGGAGTTTATCTGGCTTCTATACTCCAGATTTGTCTGACAATATTGATAAATGACATTGCAGCTACAGTTCAAAGGATTCGTATAATGAAGTGTTCTGTCCATTTAATTCAACTATGATGTATATTAATCATCTGCATAATATCCACAGCATATTAATCATGGTAAATGACCTTGGGCTTGTATAGCGCCTTTTTAACCCCATCCATGTCCTACAAAGTGCTTTAAAATCTGTTTCTAATTTACCCATTCATACAAGCAAAACAGCACATCCATTATATAATTACTCTGTATACAAGGGGGCTGAGTTTTTTTTTTTTTTTTTGGGGGGGGGGGGGGGGGGGTCACTTTGACACATGGTGGAGTGGAGATTAAACCACCAAGCATCAGGTTGGAGGCCGGCATCTAATCATTGCTCCACAGCTGCCCCTCATGGAGAAGCACCCCATGTTGTTGACGTTTGTCAGTAACTGAACAATGTAATGCTCAGGTGTTATGTTGGAAAAGGTCAGTTAGAAATAGGCCACATTCACACAAGTAACAAGATGTTTAAGCTTCAACATTGATGTTTTAAAACAACCCTGAGAAAGACCATTCTGAGTATATACAGCATACAGGTATTAATCCCAACACACAGTGCAGATTTGTATTTTGCCACAATTCAAAGAATCTTTTCTGCAGATGAAATCAAAAAATGGAAAACTTGTTTTAGCAAAGGTTTTCATCTAATGTCCTAAATACTACAGATAAGCATCATTACAACTTATTTACAAAGCTGACTTAGATAATCATTTTAGGTCTATGATATAAAACTAATGCGTTAATAAGTAGACAAGACTGTGAATCCACTCTGAAAATATGTTTCTGCATGCTTCCTGTATCTCACAAACAGATAGTGTAGAAAGGTTTTTCCTCAGTTTTGTGGTTCACTAAGTAAGTGCCCACAGGCCTACTTGTGTCTAGACATCCGCTCATGTGCAGACTCGTGTCAGTGATCTAGAAGTAGATGGAAAAATGAAATGAAACGTCAGAAACAGTACGTGTGTCACGTGCTAAGCAGCAGGTTTTGTGTGTACAATATTTACAAATAAATTTGATATTATGTAAACAGATAAAAAATAAAGTTACCATGCTGATTTGAAAATCCTCTCTGGGTGTGAGTTAGCAATATTTTTGAGACTTTAAAGGCAAATATTGCATAATATTTCACATTTGCCATTCATCTGTGGCTGTTTAATTCTTTAGCTAAAGGCTAAAGACCTTGTATTTTCAATGTGCTTTCCTGACATTGACAGATAGTGGAGTTATGTTTTGCTTTTTTTCCCCATGTAAAAGCATTCATTAACAACTTCGCACACATTTCCAAACACCCACACACGCTTAAGATTAATTATAAATTAGCTTTCCTTTCCATTTCAACCTAATAAATGCTTTTTAGGTCAGTGCATTTAAGGATTTTCATCAGTTGGTCAAAATCTCTCTGGGACTGTTGAGATAAAAACCTTGTTTATGTTACTGTTGAGCCTCTTTTTGCAAGACGTACACTTCCTCTCAACATCAATAGATGCTCAATTTTAGTCACACCTGTGTACTTGAGGATTACCTCAAGAACTGATGTGAAAATACAGTGTTATGCCTCTGCATTTGTGCGCATCTACCTGGAGGCATTATGTTATCGGCCTCCCTGTTTTAATGAATGCCTCGAGGAAACCTCTTCAAATTTAGCCCAAGCTTTCACTTATTACCACGGATGACCTCATGTCAATCTTATTCATGAGAATGTGACATGTCAGGAATGCCTTGAGGAAATGTAATTTCATCTGGCACAAACAGATTAGAGCTTTGTGATTAAAGGTCACTGAGATTGGACAAATGCCATTTTTAATAATGGAAGAATTCATACACTACTTAGAAGACAAAATTTCAGGCCACTGTCAAAAAGGACTAAATGATGAAGAGATAACTTCTTTTTTTTTTTTTTATCCAAAAAAGTCAGATGTCAATTTTAATGAGGCATCATTGTTAAACAACATAACTGGGGAACAGAAGGAGATAATTGTGAACATCTTGCACATTTGGCTGGATAGTGAAATGGTGACACTAATCTTGTATCTGAGACGTCACCGCTTGCAGATTCTGCACTGACTGCTCTTTCCCTTAAGTAACTATGTGCAACAGCATCTTAAAGTAATAGCTAATTGTGCTTCTTTATTTTGATTGATGCCTTTCATTTCCTTCATATAATCAGTCCACGCTGTTTTTATGCTCATCATGTCCCTTTTCTCCTTTACTTATCTGAACACTGTGAGGGGGAGCTTGACAAGTTAACACTCATTGTCTTTTGGCAAATGAAATGACATGGTAAACACACATTTGCTCTTTCAACTCCATAAAAGGATTAATTGCTACAGAAGACTGTTTAGAACCAACAATGGCCATGCATTTTATTACTAATGTCGTAAGGCAACAAGACAACTTCTTTTTTGCTTTCAGGGCAGTGACAGTACGGTCTGAAAGGCTTTTATTCCACATATCATCATTATGCTGTTGATTATGAGGAAAAGAGGAGGGAGAAAAGAGAGGCTCCGAGTTTCAGTCTTGCTTGCTAATGGCCTGCAAAGTTATCAGTTGCGGCTTAGTGAAGCTTAACGCTCCTTCATTGGGATGTAATAGCCTGAAAACTTGTCCTCCTTTCACTCTTACTAATCCTTTCTTCAGGGCTTCCTCTCACAAGCCGAGATTCATGGAAAGAGGAAGCACAGGGGCTGTACAAGCCAAAGGAAAAAAAAAATTATGACAAAAACAAAACTGCAATCATCAATTTTCACTGCATCTGAAAAGCCACCAAGATAGAAGCGTTGAATGATGCTCGCTAGTGATATGAGTATGCTGCTGAATGGATTTCTACTGTCTCATTCTGGCATGTGAAACACTTTAGTGCAGTTATTCAAGAAATAAACATGGCAACATTCATCCCAATGCATTCACCGCTTGCTTTAGTTTCTGTCTGCTGAAAATGACACGCAGAATTTTGATGTTGATATCCACCCAGCTTCAAAGAGGAAACACTTGCAGCCCAGAGGAATATATCTTAATCCTTTAATTCATTTTAACAGTGATTCTCCTGCTTACCCTCTTTCTCTCTTTCTGCTTGTGATTTAAATGTAATTTTCTACCTGTTATGGCTGCTGTACTTATTTATTGGTCAATTTTCTTCATTTAGAATAAAGAGTGTTGTCACCAGTTTTGAGACTGGACCCAGGATATTCAAAAACCCCACCCTGTTTTTAACAGAGGGACCCTCAGTTAGTGGAAACATCAAATGGTCTCTTAAATCTCCATTACACAATACGAAATGTATTTGCTCTTATCTGTATACCTGAGCCAGATATCTGCTTTTCTACATGTATCACAGAATTTCAGATCAAAATATTTGCGGAAATCTTCTTTTAATTTTGATGAATGAATACATTTACATGAAAAAAAACAACTCATTCAGTAAAATTTGAGGAAAATTATATTTTTCATTTTCATAATGGTACTGATGAAAAAAAAATTTCATTTATCTATATTTACTTTTGTCCATTCGTGGTTGCTAATAAAGGACACGAGAACAGACAAAACTGTTGTAAGTGTAAACAGGCAGCCAAGAGCCAGCTGAAAAACTGCTGTGATTTTAGTAAAGATGTTTCTCTGGCATTGATACGGCTGTCTTAGACTTTTTTATTTTATGTTTCAAAAATAAACAAACACAATAACTTGGAGAAGAAAAGGCTTCTGCATATAAAGCAACTGTCAGACTGGAGTATAGCTGTAAACACTTCCAACAACAGTGTAGCAGCGGTTCCTTGTCTGATTTCAGCCTGTTTAATGCATTAGATAAACCCACACACACACACACACACACACTTTACACGCTGACCTTGCCAGCAGGCGCCCACGGTGAGCTGCGTATCAATCTTTGAGGCATGGATTGGCCAGTCATCCGTCACCAGGTAGGGCTCGTAGGTCACCCCATCCACAAACAGTGTCACTGCAGGAAATTCCACGTTTATTACGTAATAGTGCCATTCTTTGTCACATATCTGCAAAGAAGGAGGAAAAGTAAATTAATAAACATTAAACTCCAGTACTGTTTGCCACATGTCCATTTATTATTTATTCAGCCGAGCCAATGTTCCCAAGTTACACAAACATGGAAATAGAACAACTTTAAAAATACATTCCTCGGGCAACTACATATCTTTTTGGGAGTGTTATTTAGGTTATGAGTGTTTTTCTGTTGAGGACTATGTTTACAGGCTGCTGCCATGACGATGAGGATGTTTTCCTCCACTCATGCAGGCAGACCTAAAGGCATACTTGAACGCTGCCTGCTTGGTTGTCTGCATTCAATAAACAACATGCAACAAAGTCCTGTTTTCTCTCTTGGGTCATTGCTCCATGTTGTTAGGTAGCTGACAAGGCTTCTAACTAATGAGCTGTTCATTAAAGGCACACATAGACCGAAAAAACAGCAATAGAAACATGTCAAACATTATTCAATTTTTTTGGAAAACCTGTAAAGACATATTTTTTTTGCTCACATTCTCCCTTTCATAAATGCACACACATGTTCAGATATACATGAAACATGTGTGTGACTTCTGATCTTATAGTGACTGTGTCATCTACACAAGTTTTTTTTTGTGATACTAGTGGCCTTTATTGACAGTGAAGACAGACAGGAAAGGGGACAGAGAGAGAACGGGGAGGACATGGAGCAAAGGGTTGCACGGGCCGGGAATTGAACCCACGGCTGCTGCGTTAAGGGCTGTAGCCTCTGTATATGGGCTGGCTGCCCTGACCACTGTGCCACCAGGTTTTTGACAAGAAGTTTCAACAATAATTTAAGAGAGCAAGAATAATTGAATGTCAAGTAAACTTATTCATATAATGAAATGTGCCATCCAATACTTTTCATACTTTAACTGAGATCAGCAACTTTCATACATACCACTAGATCGAAGGTTGAATATATGTCAGTGTTTTGAAACAAAAATACATGTCCAAAACTATTCACAACTCATGTCAATTACATGTAAGTCAGTTTATCAAACTGATATTATATTTATTCAGTAATATCTTATTTTATTGAAGTGGACATTCCCAACAAAAGTCATCTCAAGGCACTTTACAAAAAATACAAGTCCGGTACAACGCAGCTAAGTACAATCCAGTTTACTTCAAATATAATCTAGTTCAATCCAACTCATTGCAATTTAGTTAGTGTCATTAATTTTAGGAGTCCAGATTTTATAATTCAATTCAAAATGAATATGCCAATTTAAAAAAGGCAGCTTAAAGACTGCATTCTCATTAACCATGATGGTCTGAATGCAGGAACAAAACTTTTTTTAGGGACAGTTGGTGTAACCATAGAGGCGAAAACAGTTCAGACTCATAGAGTGGGTTGTTAGCCTCAGCATCCTAATACCCAAACAAAGAAGCATACTAATACCTGAACAAATCAGCATCCTAATACCTGAACAAAGCACCTTACTAATACCTGTACAAACAGCATACTAATACCTGAACAAAGCTGTACCTGTGCTAGTATCATATCATTGGATATGATACTGTGTTACCATCATCTACTGGACATGCTGAATTAGATTGTGGAATAATCCAACCAAAAATGATGACATTAGCCTCTGTGCTATACAACATCCATGTAATGTGGTAGCTAATGTCTTCTGTTAAATAGGTGCACACAAGACATAATGTACAGTTTTTGTTTTACCTTTTCATCTGGCCAGCTTGTGATATTGTGTCATCTGACTTGTGGTGTGATTATTGTATTACACTAGTACAGAATTTACTATTAATACTAGCAGTGGAAGATATCTAACTGCTAAGTCATACAGCTTCCTGTAAGTGGTATGTGAGTAGTATTGGTAGTATGGGCTAGCAATAAGGACTTATTCATTTATTGAAATGTTGCAGTACACATTTCACTGTTACTTTCCCCTGTTAGTAAGATAGTGGCTTGAACCTCCATGTAAGTCAGGAATTTAGGTCAACCATGCGAACCATGCGGTCAACCAGCGCACTCACAATCACTCTAACGGCCAACTTAGAACCATCAATTAACCTACATGCATGTTTCAGGACTGTAGGAGGAAGCGGGAGAACAGGGAGAACCTGAAAACTCCACACAGAAAGACCCCCACTGAGGTTTGAACAGAGCTGACCACCAAGCCACCATGCTGCTCTCTGTTATATGTTGATGATGTTAATTAATTTTGGTTTGTCTCGTAAGAGGACCTTCCAGTATAAAGCCTGGAGTAACAGTTTGCTCTTGAGGGTGCAGTTGGGGCTGGACAGGCAGTTGGTACTAGAACCCATAGTTAAGGGCCGAGTGCAATTGGTTGATATATGTTTCCTTTGGTCACTTTAAAGGTTTTCGTAATTTAGTTTGTAATTTTTTTATTCGCCAATTTTTCACAAATGCACAACTGCACACTATGATACTGGTGGATAAAATAAAAGCCAGCACCGGGTGAAGGTTTTAGTCCAGCCTCTTCCTTGCACCACTCGGCTAAATCCTTGCAATCCATATTTCATGAAAATCCATGATGATAAGAACATCTAAAAATGGCACTGGAAGGTCAGACACTGAAATCTCCATTCATCTCTTTCTGGAAGGATTTTTTTTTATAGCCAAAGGACAGAATTTGGAGGTTCCTTCATTTGAGGGACAACTGCACTTCCATCCATCGCCTGGCTGCCCCAAATTAAAACAGAGAAGCTCACAGTGAATCTGTGGACTTCATTCTGAAAACTGAAACAGCTTTTCCACAATATCACAGAAATGTTTTGCTGCAATATAAAATGTTCAACACATCATATTTTCAGTCAGTTGACTGAACTGATGTACAGTCCATCGTTTCGACCACCCACTTTCATCACAGCCACCATCATCCATTGAACCGTGCTTTTGCTGAAAACTTTTTGGCATATGGCAGATAATCTTATGTTCCGTCTGCACAGAAACTGAAAGAGATATTGGTAGTTGTTGAAGAATGAAAATGTGACAGTAACAAAGTGAGTTCCTGATTGCGTCTCCTTTAATCTATTGTTTTATGTACTCCCATTTTTTGCGTCTGTCTTTGAGTAGAATGACTGATGGAATGGTTTCCAGACAAAGAAAGAGAGAAATAATGTCCTCTATTTTTACTGCCTAGTCTTGGAAGTCAGGCATGTTAATGGCACTGTTTGAAAATTCACTCCAGGAGCTTTCAGAAGACAAGCAATCAATAATTTACTGCATAAATAAGACAGTGGAAAAGGATCAGCCAAAATGTCAAGCTGATAGGTGCTGAGGCCAGACAACAGACAGAAACACATCAATAGAAATTTTGATACAGATCAACTTCATATCCTCCTGAGAACCAAGGCGGGAAAAATAATTTTTCAATTGAACCTTTTTGAATGTCTGCATCCTCGGAGCTAAAACAATAACTTACAATTTAGAATGTTATATTAATATTTTAAATTTAGATTTTACAGCGTGTCCACTGTTGTGGACGACAGAACAATTTCACTGTAAAAAAACAAAAAACTGTCACTCTTAAAAAATCTAAATAGGCTGACAAGGAACCAAGAATGTCAATCCATTTTTATATAAAACTTTCTAAATGAACATAAATTAAAGAGGCATCATAACACAGCTTAGAATCAGATAGCTCCTCCTCCTCTTCTTTGTTCTCCACCTCCTCTTTCTTTTCTTGATTCATTAAATTCTTAGTGATGGTACTCCAGGAATCAGTTTCTCTTCTTTGTTATGCAGAGGAACATCTTGCAACTGACACATCGCTTGTATGTTGCAGTAGAAGCCAACAAGTTGCCTGATGAGACAGAAGCCTCTAAAAGGGATCATTTGCTTATCGATACAGACTTTACACCTGATGCAATGTCTTCAAAAAAGACATCATCAATGTACAGTGGAAAGGACTGAATTTGACTCCAGTTTCTATGATCTATCTATCTATCTATCTATCTATCTATCTATCTATCTATCTATCTATCTATCTATCTATCTATCTATCTATCTATCTATCTATCTATCTATCTATCTATCTATCTATCTATCTATCTCCTCTTCTGAGCTTTCTCTCTCTTCTCCAGCAGGAGCAACCTCATTCTCACCATTTTCCTCATCAGTTCCAGAGTTCTCTCTGCCTCAGTTCTGCTTCCAACAATAGTGTAAAAATGTAATTTGTTGAATGACACATAATTCTAAACAACTACCTAATTTACTACTTACTACTTCTTTTTCCAACTAAAAAGTTTAACTGAACTCTGACCCCAATTTAAAATTCCTGACACATTTATAAAAAAGAAAATAGATTATTACCATAGGTTAAAAATCAAAACATCTTAACGATATTTGACTTATCTTTTCTCTTTTCCTGGCATTTTGCTGCAGTCTCCATTTTGTCTCAGCATGAAAACAAAGTTTCACTCACCCCATCCAAACACAGATGCCAGTGAAAAAGCCCGGATGTTATTTACTGAGGCCATCATGACTTAGTAGAGTAGCTCTCATGAGTCATAAGATATAGAGTAAAAACAAAAGTCCACTACAGAGGACATAAATAAACAGGTTGGGTCTCATATAGAAGTTGTATTGCTGTAATCTGTCACACACACGTGATTATTGTATTCAAGAAACATTAGTCTCTGAATCCTGAAAGTTTTCACTTCTGACTGACTTCAAAATTTTGCTGGCATACCACAAATGCCTGTACACACATCATTTGTTCAAATGAGCGGCAGCACTCCTGCTGTTAAGGTGTGTTTAAATACATACTGCTTACTTGAAGTATTTCTACTCTGAATCACTGAAGCAAGACAATGAATAAATAATGACCACAACCTGATGTGTTGAATTAACTGTAGTAACTGTAGTAAAAAGGTAATTAACTTTCAGCAAAACACATGAGCAAGTCAAAAAGGTAAATATATTCCATGACCGTGTTTTAAAAAGTCTAACTCAGTGAGACAGGTTTAATTTGCACTAGCAGTGTTTTATTGCTCTGAATAAAACATCAGAAATAAAGCCATATGTCTTTGAGAAAGCTTCCACAAATTATTTACGCTATTATTTCTTATTATCTATATGTCACCACAAAAGAAGGAGGACTTTAAGAGCCAGCTGGACCCTAGGAAATCACAGTCTAGACACCGAATTTAGAATTTCAGGATCTCAAACACTTACATGCTGACTTTTATGCAGCAGCCTACTTTTTTTAAAGCCCAGCAGAGTCCGAAATTTTTTTTTTTTTTTTTGAGTGGTTATGTAACCATATGACCAGTGAAGCAGAATGAATCTTAACCAAACACAACCCCATATTCACAGACAGCATTAGTGCATTTTAAATCTGCTGACATAAACAGAATAACAAGGACATTCTGCCGCCTGCTTTGGGACATTATTCATATGGTCAAGTTTATTTTGATTCACTGGAGAGGTCTGGGACTCATTATGATTTCTCTCAACGGACACAAAAGATAAAAGACAGTGTTCTGATCTGCTTCATGTGATTCATATCATTTAGTAGTGATGCCCACTTCAAGCAGTAATCTTTGCTTAGACATTAAAGTTATAGACTTAAAACTATCAATAACATTTGTTTTATATAGAATATAATAATTGGTTTTGTGAAGGATTAAAAAAAAGAGAAGATTTTATGGTCCTCGGGGCCTTAAATGAAAGCAGAAAGTGGGGAAAAACAGTACAGAGTAAAGAGTCGCAGGCTGGAAATCAAACCTGTGGCCACTGCAGGAGGATTGTTGCCTCTGGATATGAGCTTTCTTATTGTGGTAATCACATAGAAGCTTGAAACATTCAGTTTCTGTAGGAGGAGGAAATGTGCTTATCAATATCAGTGATACCAGGCACACTGTTATCTTTTCAGGGCAAAGCATTATCATTCCATCTCGGGTTATATGGCACAGCACATAAAGACCAGACAGAAACTGAAAAATCTCAAAATCTTTCCTGCTAATGTTTGTTTCTGCTTAACTGAGTTTATGCACTGAATGTTCTTTAAATAACCCTGATGGCTCTTGAGCTCCTCTTAGGTTTACCTTGGTCTCATTACTTTTCATAACAGTGTTAGAGAGTCACGACTGCTGCATGTAGCATCACATCCTGGCAATACCATCATGTGCTTTTCTTGTCTAGTCATTTATTGCTGACATCCTTTAAATTCATCATTAATGAGATACTTGGAGGAAACACTTAGCTTTTTCCTTAAGGTGTAACTACCCTCCTCTAACTGCTCTCCTCCTCCAACCTGTTTTATGTGCTCATGTTTGGTCTAATTTCTTCAGTCTTTCCTTCCCCCGTTTCTCTGACCTCCACCTCACTGTCCCCTGCTTAACTCCTTCCCTCCTCTCATTCTCTTTTTTATTTAGTTTATTTCACCTGTGCAACACTTTACACATAAAGTTTAATTCCAATTCAACTGGATAATTCATTTCAACCCCAGTTAGTGGTGCTGTTACTTATAGTTTTTATGAAATAAGGAAATGCGGCCAGCAAAACTCACTAGTTGAAATGAGGAAACATAACTGGTGAGATCAGGTATGTATATGTACAGTAGATGCACATTAGCAGACTAATGATGAAGTCAAGGAAAGCTCAGTGTGTTACAAACAACCCTAAATTTGCCTACAGCAGGAATACTGGAAATAAGCATAAATATTTAGGTGCATAACTTTTTGTGGATTTTGTTGTGAGGAACAGAAATATATGAACAAACAAGCTAAGCGGTAATCATCTGAAATAGATGCAAGCATAACCACAAGGAGGCAGTAACATGTTTGACAGCCTGCTGACTTAACAGGATCGTTTTATAGCTATCCAAGAGTGAGTGGGATAGGACAGTACGGAGACTAGTGGAGAACGGGACTTTTGTACCAGTAGCAGTGCAGAAAAACAGTTTTGGAGTAGAATAGAGTATATTTGCACATAAGTAGAGATTCTTTAGAGTCTGACGGCAGAGGTTTGAGTTACAGTAGTAATAAATCTAACTTTGAAAGCAACTGAAAAAAACCTCCTTGTTTAAATATTGGAATATAACCTCACAGATCTGCACCTTACTTAAAAAAAAAAAAGCACATATTTATACTAGGGCTGGGACTTTAACACGTTAAAAGAAAAAATAACGTGTTTAATGACACCTTTCTGAGTTCCCCGATGTGGGAAACACAGGTAACGCTGATGCACCTTACAACTAGGCAGTATTGCCAACTTTATGACTTTGTATATCTAGCAAATTTTCAGACCCCCTCTAGCAACATTTTTTTAAAGAGGTGGCTAGAGACAAATCTAGCAACTTTTTCTGGTGTTATTGGACACTTTGACGTGAAAGCACACATCATGGCTCTTCTCAACTGGCAGCGGTGGCTGTGGTGGGCCCTCGCCCTCCTAAAACACTCTCAGGTGGCTGTAGCTGCAGTCAGAGCAGATGTTCAACCTTCTGTGTCCAGACTGCTCATCGTGCATGGGTTAGTGCTGAAGTTCATAATCTCTGAATATGTTGAATATAATAGCTGTAATTGCACTTTGACTTTGCTCTAATCTGTGAATGTAGTTGACATTTGAAAAATGCACACATAAATATAGATGAAAAATCACCATGCATGTCTATTCATTGATTTAATCATCAACCAAAATGTATTTGAATTGAAAAACTATTGTGAATGAAAAAGTATTGCAATGTGAGAGAAAATGCAATTAATCGTGATTATTTAATTCACTTCCCACAGCTAATTTATACATACTGAGGGACATACTGTAGTACTTGGGACTATCGGCCTTATACAGTCATTGCTGTCCTTTGTTTTCATGGGAGAGTTTACAAATTATTCAAACACTGTGCTAAATTGACCCTAAGCAATCAGAAACACTCCATCTTTTTTAAATTCAAATATTTTTTCAAATATTTTATGGAGAAAGCTTATGGAAGACACACAGGATCTTAATTTTTTTGTGAAAGTTCTCACATTGTACACATCTAGAAGCTCTTACATTTTGCAACGCAATCAATTCCCTTCATAAAAGTACTTTTTCCTGCATTCTGCATGGCCACCATGTTGGTTGAACATTACTAAATTGTTTCACTGCAAATATGAGAGGGAATTTCAGTGAAATTATATGCATTATCTCCATTTCTGCTCTGAAAATCAAGGTGCTATAATATCAGTAAATGCTTATTAAGTTTTATCTTACCTTACACAGTTTAGATGATGTGAAAGGAAACAGAACACAAAGAGATGAATAAAGCAAACTGTGTGTACATTAGTATTGCTGCATAAACTGCTCATGGAGTGTAATTAGGATGTATGCTAATCACACAACATGCAGCATTAAGCATCCCTTCTCTTACACACAAGCTTGATTTTTATCCTTCTCCCTCAGGTTCCAAAACACACAAAGACACACATGCTACATACAATGATATTTACATTTCGTGGGATGATGCCACTCTAAATAGGAGTAGCCCAGGGAGCGCCTAAAGCAAACTCTAGCTAAGCCTGGAAAGAAAGGCATTAGAAAAATGGTTAAAAAAAAGTGAAAAGGCAAACAATGAAAATGTAAATGCTGGAGGCAAAGCTCAACATATTTGATGCTCTCCTCTTTGTGTGTTTTTCCTCTAGCAACTTGTGTTTCCTTATCACAAAGCAAAATGCTTTCGGAGCTCTTTATTCTGAAATCACTAATATACCTGATATGGGAGCTCTGTAGGTTGTCACTACAGCAATAAACAAACATCCTCGTATTATAATCTTAGACCAGATGCTTTAACTTTAAGCTTGAAAAACCGACTCTAACATACACAACTGTACAAACAGTAGAGTTAAAAAAAAAACAGGTCCAAAACGCTGCAGCACAAGTATTAAGGAGAACTGAGAACAGATATCACATCTCACCAGTTGTAGCTTCATTACTCTGGCTCCCTGTTAACTCTAAAATTGAATTCAAAATACTACTTCTTACAAACAAATTATTGAATGATAAAGCTACAACGTATCTTAAAAAAAAAAACATAGTTCCATACTGTCCTATTAGAATACTCTGCTCCATTAATGAAGGTTTACTTGCTGTTCTGAGAGTCTGTAGGTCTAGAAAGGGTGACAGAGCCTTTAGCCATCATGCTCCTCTTTTATGGAATCAACTTCTGGTCTCAGTCTGTAGAGGCCTGTAGAGGCAGACTCTCCACAGGCTGCTGGGTGGACTCCCATTATGTTACTGAGCATCTTCAAGTTGTCTCTCTTATCTCGGTTTAAGATTGTTCTGGGTCATTTTCATGGCATTAACATTATCTATCTTCTCTAGTCTCTCTCCCTTTTCCTCCTGCAGATCCGACCATGATGTTGATGGTTCCTGCTGCAGCTGCTGCTCCTGTTCTTCTCCTGTATTCTTCATGATGGGCAGCAGAGTAGTGCAGTGCTTAGCACTGACACTTCACAGCAAAAAGGTTCAGTTGGATCTTGGCTCAGCTGAGTTTTTCTGTGTGGAGTTTGCATGCTCTCCCTGTGTCTGGCTTTATTTTATGTAGGTACTCCAATTTCCTCCCACCCCAAAATGTGTTGTTTCGGCTAAATAAGAGTAATACTAAATCCTGCCATGGCTTCATTTACATACATTACATTACAATTCATTTACATCTTTAATCTAATTTGATTTAAAGGTGTAATAATAGGAATAGGGCTGGACAAGTTAACGCGTTATTATCATCGCGTTAACTCATTAATTTATTAATGCCGACATTCATTTTATTGCGCGTTAACGCATGTTGCTCACATGCTTTTGATTTGAAAAGTCTGTTACTGGCTGCTGCGGAACCGGAAGAGAATTGGCAGGTAAACATAAAGAAAAGCTAAAACAGACATGGAGAACGGTAAAAATCTGTGTACTTTACAGTTCAGGTAGCAACTCAGGTAGCAATGATAACAATTCTATCCAAAAAAAAAATGGATTGCAACAAAACCTTCGCGTCATTCCTCCATGTTACATCAGATCTGCTCCATGTGTTCACTGTTGTGCTATTCTCTTACTGGTTACTTCAGTGCACCTCCATCTAGTGGCACAGATGTGTAATGACAACAGAAAGTCTAGTCCTCAATTATAAAACAAATTTAGTTCTGTGGCCTTTTTTTATTTTTGTATTTTTGATCCAAGTCTAAAATTGAAATATAAAAAAAAAAACAGGCATTTTTTTCATTTTTTGTGTTAGATTAAAAAACAAAAAATGTAATAAAATATCACTTTTTAATTTTTTTAAATTTTTGATTGACAATTGAAAATGGAAAGAATGAATGATACACGGATTGGTAAAGTTACAGAACTTTAACACGGACATTTTCATTTTGAAGTTCTCCCAGATGGTGGAATCAACAGAAACAAGGTTATTTGTTACAACTGCCAAGTTAAAAGTTTCTGCTGTTACCTCAGAAATTTCCTGTTTTAATGTTATGATAGTCTGAGCCACAAATTTTGTTTGATTTTGTTTGTAGACTTTTTTTTTTTTTTTTTTTTAACTTTTTTTATAAAAACAGGATGACATTAATGCCCTGGCAGTGGCAATAAGCTTTTAATTTTACATTTTTTAAGATGAGATTTACACTAAATATGTGTCACTGACAAGTGCTGATGTTAAAAGTGTTTGAACAACAAATGTTATGGCACTTAAGTTCATATGGCAGCAGAACATTATAATAAAAGTGACCTTTACACTACTTTTGAATTCATTATTTGATTTTGTGTATAGAATGCGATTACTCATGATTAATCAGGGAAATAATGCGATTAATCGCGATTAAAAATCTTAATCGTTCAGTCTAATAAATAAATCAATCTGATTAACACATGTGCGGATGTGCTTGCATGTTCTCTATCGCACAGAACTCTGTGCGATAGAGAGAGAGTGTGTGGCAGTGAGACGAAGGTGCCTGTCCTTGTAAAAGCAGCTTGAGTGCTCCCGGGACTAGAAATGCTGTATATAAGCACGTTGATTTTGTTGTAAAGTACCCAAATAACTTTAATCGAACAGAGGCATTTGTCTCATGTGTGGGATAAAACAAAATCTGTCTCAGAATGAATACTTCACTATACAGGTACACAACAAATTGGAAGAGAGGCTGTGCACTCAGATACATCTGTCTAAACCATCCTGTTAATGTGCTGGGAAACAAAGAGGGGCTTCTAATCACCACAGAGCAAAGAACCAGCAATAGTAGAGCAGGCATCATAGTCGCAGCCAGATAAACGTAGATGCATTACTGACAAGGACTGAGAGCAATCTTCTTTGATTCCAGGGCTGAGACATAATTGCTGAAATCAAACATAAAACATAAATAGTGGGAAGTTTGCAAATGTTCTGGACTTTGTAATTATTTCCCACATTTTAATTACAATAAAATGATGTGTGATCTCCTGAATCCAGTTAACTACTAATTGTTTGGAGCAGATGCTTTGAAGTAAAAAGACACCCACAAAAAGAAAGTTTGATGAGTGTAACATCTGACTTTTTGTTGGTTGAATGTTGTTTTTAGGATTGTTTCACAGCAAAACCAAAAAGAGCAAAAAAGAGTAGACCAACCCCCTATTTCTTATGTAGCCTCACTTTATTTCTTTGAATGAATCATTTTGTTGGATTTTGTTCTTTTTTTTTAAATTTTTTATAAAAACAGGATGATATCAATGCCCTGGCAGTGGCATATATATATGCATATATAATTTTTAATCATGTTTGATCACATGATTTCTCTGATTAATCACGATTAATCGCATTGTATACGCAAAATCAAATAATGAATTCAAAAGTAGTGTAAAGTGCCATTTTATTTAAATGTTCTGCTGCCATATGAGCTAAAGTCCCATAACATTTGTTGTTCAAACACTTTTAACATCAGCACTTGTCAGTAACACATTTTTAGTGTAAATTTCATTTTAAAAACTGTCAAATAAAATAAAGCTAATTGCCACTGCCAGGGTATTTATGTCATCCTGTTTTTAATGAAAAATAAAAAAAAAGTCTACCAACAAAATCCTGAGCCACAATCATAACATTAAAACAGGCAATTTCTGAGGTAACAGCAGAAACTTTTAACGGGGAGTTCAACTTGGCAGTTGTAACAAATAACCTTGTTTCTGTCGAATCCACCGTCTGGGAGAACTTTATAATGAAAATGTCCATGTTAAAGTTCCGTAACTTTACTGCTCTCCATGTCTGTTTTAGCTTTACCTTTATGTTTACCTGCCAATTGTCTTCTGATTCCGCAGCAGCCAGTAACAGACTTTTCAAAACAAAAGCATGTGAGCAACATGTGTTAATGCGCAATAAAATAAATGTCGGCGTTAATAAATTAATGTGTTAATGCGATAATAACGCGTTATCTTGCCCAGCCCTCACACTAACACACACAGAGACACATTTTTTTTTCCCCTGCTCCTCAATCTTTTTCACATCTCAGGCCTCACCTGGGAAAAAATATTAGGTACCAGCCTCGCCTCCCAATCATCACACGGTGCATCCATCATAAATATGTTTGCAATATTTGCACTCTATCTGCAATGACACTGCTGTCAGTAAATACAATTTAAATCAATGTCATACCACACCTTTGTTATTTATAATGTGAAAACCTAAAGCTCAACCAAACTCAAACTGCAGGTGTTCTGAGATGGAAAATAGTTAGGTTACACTTGTAATTGTAATTTTTTTTTTTTCTTTACCCGCCTCTTCTTTGTGACTTCCACGTCTTATGCATTTCTACTTTTTTTTTCTTATTTGAATAGGACTTTGTGACTGAGTGAATCTCCCACAAACAGCTGGGTTGTGCTGATAGGCCCTCTAGACACAGACACAGAAAGAGGGAAAGAATGTGCATAAAAAGGAGAGATTCATCCTTTAGTCCATTACGGAGACTGTAAAAGAAGAGCCAAGATAAGCATCTTGTGTGTGTTTGTGTGTGTGAGACTCACAAATACGTCAAACCCAGTAGATACACGTGCAAAGGTTTCTGTCAGATGTGACATTCCTTCAGAGTGTTCGATCGATGTGGAAAATGGAAGCGTCTTTCTTTCTTTCTCACTCCCTCTTTGCAAGCTTTCTTTCATCCCACTCTACCTCACCTCTCTTGGGATGAGAATTGCAAAATCAATGGAGCTAAATGCAGTTGCCACAGAAGCCATTGAGTGTCCTTACTAAGTGCTGGAGCCATGACACGCCACACTCTCCTCCCCTCCCTCTTACCACCCTCCTTTTTTAGCAGCCTCTGATACTCTTGTACTCATTGTTTGGCACATGGTTATACACCACCTCTTATTCTTAGCTCACCCTTTCATTTTCTAAGAACTCTGAGATACTAAATGATATGTAGTTGACTGCTGTACAAAAATGAGATGAAAGGTATGATAATAGCAACATTACCTGACACCGAATTATCAACTCATATGTCTTTGTCAAGATCTAAAATACTTTATACACCCATGTGGTTTGCTTTAAGCTTTACAGTATGCCAGCAAGCAAAAAGAAAAAAAAAAGAGTATCATTAGTGTATAACTATGCCTTCTGTAGGAAAGAACAACTGAAAAGCACTGAACTTCACTAAAAGAGTTCCTTTAAAGTGTTCTTGCCTGCAGCCTCAAGTTCGGTAAAGAACATTCAGTCTGTTCATGCATGCATCTCCACTGGGCAAGAAAAGAAAGATAGAACTTGCAATGTGCTCTCTGTCTCTCCCTCACAGGCTAAACACAACATGAATGGTCAATGGACATTAATGTAAGTGCATGCAATACACGTAAAGTATTGATTCATCCATCAATCCATCCTCCCCCTACCTTTTACTTATCCAGGTTCAGGTTGAGGGGTCAGCAGACTGAGCAGAGAGCCCCAGACTTACTTCCCCCTGCTTATTCTGGGAGGACACCAAGACATTACCAGGCCAGCCAGGAAATATAACCTTTCCAGCATGTCCTGGGTCTACTTCAGGACTTTCTCCCAGTTAGACATACCTGAAGCACCTCCCTGAGAGAGGCATCCAGGAGACATCCAAAGATGCCCAAATCACCTCAATTAGCTCCTTTTGATGTGGAGGAGAAGAAGCCTTACTCATGAGTCCCTATCGGACCCTGTCTAGCTACCCTATGGAGAAAACTAATTTCAGCTGCCTTTAATCACTAGCCACAGTTCATGTTCCCTGGTAAGGAGAAGGAACACAGACTGACAGGTAAACAGAGCATCTGAGCTTTTGGCTCAACTCGTACAGACTCGTAAGAAGGGCTAGGGTAGGGTTAAGGTTAGGGTTAGTGTAGACTCGTACAGAGTCTACACTTCTCCACTACACTACTACACTACTGATTGACACCTGTCAATCTCCTGCTCCATCCTTCAACCACTCATGATCAAGCCCCAGAGAAACTTAAACTCCTCCGCTTCACTCTCAAGCCAGAGAAGTGATTCCACCCATTATAAAGTAAAAAAAAAGTAATAACGGCCGGCGACATAGGATGAGCCCTGGACGGGACGTCTCGGGTTGTTGTCTTAAACGGTTTTGTTAATGCTCTGTAATGCTTCAGATGTTTTATGTAAAGCACCTTGAATTGTCTTGTACACGAAATGTGCTATACAAATAAACCTGCCTTGCCTTGTATGACTGAGAACCATGGTCTCAGATCTGAAGGGAAAGATTCTCATCCCTGCTGGATCATTTTTGGCTGTGAACTGCAAGTGAAAGCTGAAAATAGCTGCTTGATGACAAAAACAGGACCAGATCATCCATGAAAAGCAGACAAAAATGCTGACTTCACCACACCGAAACCCCTCCATCCTTGGATGTACCTAAATATTTTTTCCATTGAAGTTATAAACAGAATCAGTGACAAAGGGCAGCACTGGTGAACCTGTAATGAATTCCACTTGCTACTGGCAATGCGGACTAAACTCTCACTCCGTAACGGATCCAGAATACCGTTCTCCAGGAGCTTCTCACACAGGATATCTCGAGGGGCACAGTCATTTTTCTTTGAATTAACTGATTATTTTGTAGCTGAGATTGATCATCAGTTGATAGAGGGGATTGACAGAAATGTAAAGCAGTGAATACTTCACTGATCAGAAATGTTGGTATTCAAGAATACGGCCTTCCAACAAGGCTAAAGTTTCTCCCTGCTAGTTTGTTTAAACCCAGGTCCCTGCAGTGGAAATGCAAATAATGCAAGTGTTGTGATTGAAGCTGTAAGCAAAACTAAAAATTACTTTAATTTGAATCAGTTTGTTCAGTTCAATGATTCGTTCAGTGACTGCATATTTATTGCATTTTTTTTCCCTTTATTTGGCCATGAACTCAGCACGGTGGCTTGGTGGTCAGCACTGTTGCCTCACAGCAAAAAGGTTCCTGGTTTGAAGCTCAGCAGGGGCCTTTCTGTGTGGAGTTTGCATGTTCTCCCTGTGCTTGTGTGAGTTTCCTCCGGGTACTCCGGCTTCCTCTCACAGTCCAGAGACATGCATGTTGGGTTAATTGGTGGGTCTAAATTGCCTGTAGGAGTGATGTGAGTGTGAATGGTTGTTTGTCTATATGTGGCCCTGTGATGGACTGGTGACCTGTCCAGGGTGTAGCCCTGCCTTTCACCTGAAGAGAGCTGGGATAGACTCCAGCAGATCCCCGTGACCCTGCATAGATGTATGAGCTGTTGAACGATCGTAAATGATAAATAATGTTCTGCAATAAACAAGCACAAACATATTTTCAAGTCACAAATAGATGAGTCATCGGGGCCGCCACGTCTGCTGTGGCTGTTGCTCCCGGTTAACGGCTTGTGTGTTGGAGCGCGCGAACAGCCGCTTTATGCCCGCCGTCTCCTTTGTGACAGTGAAGAGCTTTATTGCCGCTAGTTCCAAAGACTAGCTTCTTGGAGCACAACACACAAAATCGGGTACCAGGCTCCTTTAGCTTCTGGCACCAGCTCCCAAACTAACCGTCCCTGTCCTTTTCCTCTGTCCAGGCCCAGCGCCACTTGAATTTTGCCTCCATTCTTCTGATTGCAGGATAAACAACCACCGGCTCGCCTGCGTTCAAGACCACTCAGAGATAACGTGTTTCTGTGTGTGTTCTTTTCCTGAATCACAGTCAAACGCCAGAGATTCGGCACGGTGCCAGAATACTTTAAGCTCTGTTTACACTACCTCACCTTCACTGGTGACTTTGTTTGGTTCAGCAATACAAAAGAGGTTGTTTCTATCATTCTTAATTCGTGCACTTCTCAATTTTCAAATTAGTTTTCATTTATATTCAATGAGCCTTTGCACTGATGATTAACAGCATCATGAAGTGTTTGTGTTAATCACAGTGTTTTTACTGTGCTGCATGTTTCCATGGTCTGTTAACTGTTAACTAACTAAAAGACAAAAATTAAAAAAAAAATCACCACTCTCAATTTGATATCTGACCTCTGTGATATATATGAGATGCAGAGAATGCGAGAAATGAAAGGAGGTGCAGGACTGTAATGACGCAGAGATAATGCCAACATGACAGGAACAGGACCGTGGGCTGAGGTTTGTGGCATAGAACGGTCTGCTGCTTGGATGTTCATTTCTCTGTTGCATCCAACTCAGACGGTCTTAGCAGGAAACAACTAAAAGACTTTTTAATTTACTTTTAACCGAGAACATGACATTCAGATATAAAATGACCAAATATAAATCTCTCATATCCCCTCAGAGAACAGACACCTTTAACAGGTTTCCATGATTATGATGTCTTTTTCTAATAATTTCAGAATGAGGTGGGTATAAGCTGTATCCAAAGGGTAAACAAGTGGATGACATTTATAACTATCATACATTATTACAGCACAGAGCAAGGAGAGTCTGAAATTGAGAGGCTCCTCTGGAGGGGAGTTGGTTCTTATCAAAATCCTTAAGATTTGGTTTTATTTTGTAGGGTTTTCTCTAATCAAGTCAGCAAACATCTTCTGGATAGATGATGAAGCTTCTATCTCAATAAGTGAAACATTTAAAGTTAAAAGCACTGTCACTACTCTGACCCCATCTTTCAATGACTTTAAGAAAGCAGGTTAAAGTACATGACCGTGCGTGTTTACAAAAACTGCCAGCAGTGCAACTTGCATACGAAAATGTTTTTGAAAATACCATGGGCACATTTGCATAATTAAAATAGAAGAGCAATTGTTAGAAACAGAACCTTTTTATTTGCATTCTTCTACAGCGCCTGAAGCAAAATCTCATGACGCACTTCTTCCTGTCAAAGGTTCACTTGCAGGACTGAAGCACAAGGCTTCACTGCACATCAGTTCAACTACTCTCCAGATACATGACAGATAGTAGAGATCTACTACTATTACTCATAACTAAGCAGACTTCCAACTTGTGGCCTTTGCGTCTGTGTGTATGTGTGTGTATTGAAGTAGAATAAGGGTGTCTGCTGCTCTCTTATCTCTGGCTCTGAGCAGAAGAATGTGATGGAAGACCTCTGGTAATTAAAATGGAAAGCGTCTCTCTTTGCTACACAAATAACGATAGCCCTTCACCTGCTGCAGAAAATCCCCCTCAATCTGTGCTCAGACTCAGATGGGGCACAGAGACACATACAGACAAGCATGCACACACACAGTTTATATATATGCCCTCCTTACCTGCTCCAGTTTCCAGTGGAACTCAGCAGGTCTGAAAGTGTCAATCTGTGTAAAATCTCTTCTGAGCAGGAACACCAGCCGGCAGTTGTGAACATACAGAGAATAATGGTGCCGGTTCATCTCTGAAACAGAAGGATCAAAGACACGTATGATTGTATAGGCGCAGCAACACAATTAAATATGATGCTCCTTATACAGTCTATTCATCTACAAAACTGCCTCGGGTTGTATACGCTCATCATGTTTTGTTCTGAAGGTAATCTCATGTTTCAAAAATAATGTTAAATAGTTCAACTGTTGGATAAGCCTGATCTAGTTTCAGGTGCTTCAAGTGGGCTCACCACATCAGTCAGGTCGGCGTAAGAAATCAATCCACTGATTGTGTTTATGCTGCCTGTGTGATTTTTTTTTTAAAAATATTTTTCATAATTAAAAGAATGATCAGGCAGTGTTTGACTTAATATGTTTTTTTATGCATTGGCAGCATAACATTGTGTTTTGAAAGACAGAAACATTTATGGTTTTAATTTCCATTTTGTATTTGAAGTTGTTATGCTGGCTTACATGAGGCTTAAATCTAGTATAAAGGATTGTCTAAAAGTGAAAACATTTCCTCCAGTGCTACGGATTGTCTCAAACTAGCAGTTTATTTTCACATAATATAATTTATCAACATTTATAAGTGTGAGATTCCTAATCTATAACTCTGCATACAATGACAATGTTTTAAAGCCACCATTATAAGAAAGGTCATACATCAGCACCTGGTGTTAGACACAATGAAATGCACCTCTAGTGGGCTTACTGGACCATCCCTCTCATCACTGTTTATTTTGTATGTTCAGTAGTTCTTTCATCAACGCAGTGGATTTATGTGTTTAATATATATAAAGGGTATTGCTTGACTATATCCATTAATTCTAAATGAAAAGTATTTTAAAAATAGGTGCTTTAGAGTATTTAGAGTATTGATTGTCTGAAGTGACAAATTTCCAACATAACATAATTGTGTCTCTGTGTTTAGGGTTGATCTCAGTCTGAAAAAAATTGTTGAGTGAGCCATTCAAACTGGAGCTGAGGGTTTGACTCCACTGTCTAAAACCAGGGGCGGAGACATGGTTGAAAAAAGGTGCTCTTGTGTTTTGTTCCTGCTGATCAAAGCATGTCATAGACATTTCATTAAGAGGAAATTGTCAAATTTGAAAAAAAAAAAAAAAAGAGGCGGGGATAATATGGCTCCTTTAAGGATTATTCCAATAATTAATCTGATTTGGGTCATCTATTACAAAAAAAAAATGTATCACCCACCTGAACCATCTACTAACATTTTTAGAGGAATGGTGGAATTCAATATATATTTATTTTGCTTTAAGACATTACTTAGAAAGCCCTCTTGTCAACTCTTGTGGTATAATTCATTAAAGTGGAAACAAAGGTTTATACAATTATGAGGAGCTAAAGCGAACTCCTCCTGTTTTGCATGACAAGATTAAACTTAAACATTTTAAAGCTAATAAGCCATCTGTTAGATCATTGTGAGAGCTTGCAATGTGCAGATGGCTTGTTTAATTACACAGTTCAGACAAGCAAAAGGGAAAAGAAGGGTTGAGGAGTATTTGTCATTAGAGGATTCTTGAGGATTCAATGTCTAGTTATTTTTTAATGCATTTTTGCTTAAAATATGGTGTAATTGCATATTTATAATATAGATGATAAAGTAAGGAATTTGTAGGCATGAGTAAAAGATGAGCAGTTTCTGCTGTTCCTGTACGAGGCACAGGCTAGCGTTATTGTTATTAAATTGTAAGAGTTGTCGATTAACACATAGTAACATTGAAAGAAGTAATAGTTACAATACAACTAATGTTACAATAGTAACATTAATTTTCAGTACTAAGTCTTATATTCCCTGTGTTATTTTGGAGTGATTTTGCATTTAACTTTGAGGAGGTGTGAGACGATTTCCTCACCAGTCTTATCTGAGCTGCACAGAAGGGTTTCCTTCTCAGCTCTCAGTCCAGGACTGGGCCCATGCTTCATCCACGTTGCTATGGTAAACTGGTCCGTCAGGTTTTCAGGCACCACGTGATCTGGAACGTTTGCGGCCTGGCGTCCGTCGAACCTGTAGATGAGGTCACTGTCTCGCCCACTGTCAGTGAGCAGAGACACTGTCCAGTTTGTGGAAGGGCTGGGGGCAGGAAGGAGGTCAGTGCTGCCTGATGCTGCACCTGGATGTGTCAATCAGAAGAGGAAGAGGTAACGGTAACAATGTAGCTCCTCAGAGAGCCGTTTACTGTCAAAGAGCCATTGTTATTAATTGGGTTTATGTGGAGGTAATTTGTATATGCTAATTAGCAATAAGTACCAGATACTCCTTTCCAAAATATTTGAAAGAAACACACAAATTATAGAAAAGACAAAAAAAAATCTATTTATTAGCTCAAAACACACATTTATCCTTGTCTTGTAACATTAAGCATTACACCGAAATATTGGCATTCACAATATATAACTATTGCATACACACAACATGAAAGTTTAAAGTTAGGAAATGGAGTTAAAAAGAATTCTGATAATTTCTTAAATGATCAGCTGTTGTCCTAGTCGTCCTGGGCTGGAATACCTGTTGGTCGACTCCATGCAACACAGAAGCAGTTCTCAGAAACAGTGGTCAAACAATTAAACATCAGTTCAGTGATTCACAGGGAGATAAATCTTCAAGCATTTGTCAGTTTATAGAGTAAACAAGTTTGTAAAGAAAAATACAGACACTGCTATTTGTTTGAAAAGCCTAATTTTCCTTTTTTGCAACTTTCTTGTAATTTAACAAGAAATTAGTGTTGTTTTTTTTTTTCATCTTTTGATTTAGAATAGAATGTACAGTGTTCCCAATGCATTTGTGTGACTGGAAATAAAAGGTATGGCACAATGGAAGTCAGCTAGTTGATATAATGACTCAGACTAACCTTCATGCTCTTTCACGTCCTCTTTTGTCTCTTCTTTTTACATTATAACTCCTGCATTTGCTTTACTCACCGCAGAGTTTTTGAAGGGACTTTTCGGAGTATGTTTCACGGTCACAGCCCTTTCCGATGTGATTTGTTCTGCAGCTCTACCATCGCCTTCACGCCAGACAAGGGACCTCCGCATGTTTCCAGGCGCATCTTGGGAAACAGCTGCTTGCTCCCAGTCCCTGGCTCATAGTCCACCCGTTTGTTCCAGCCTTTAAGAATCAAAATGATTGGAATCATTTGTACGTAATAGTTAGTATATTTAGTTATGCAAATTCTTTGAGATAACAAGAAATCTGCATATTATTCAAAGAATTTACCAAACATGCCAGTAAAAAAATAGATAACTCTTTTAGCAATTTAACCCCAATAAGACTACCGTTTTAAACCCCTTCAACTTGAAATGATCCGTTTCTGTCTCCCTACCTTAATCATACAGACTGAGATATTGAAAATGTGGTTATATGTATCTGGCCGTGACAAAGAGGTTGACTAATCCTACTCATCATGATAATATTGTCTTGAAGCTAGATATCATCATTTCCTTTTTTTTTTTTTAAACACTAACAAGATTACATCCTACTGTGTTTGGTTTCATTACAGGCGAATGGAAGGAAATGATGGCATGAACTCTTGTTCAGTTTAAACTCAAAAAGAAACCTACAACGGTCAAGTAAGCTGTCAGGCCAGATGAAAAAGGGTGCGTCCCTGCTTGTAACTGCCAGTCTTGCAGCCTGTATTAAATTTTAGTTACCGGAGTGTTGGGTTTATAACTGTGTACAAGAATCAATCAGCTGCAGTGATGGAAGACGTTCACAACTGTATGGAGAGGTGAGATGTATTGTCGGTGAGTGGGAGAGTTCTTCAAAGAGCAGCTGCAGAAGTATATCTGACGCTTGCACACACAAAAAATAAGGTTAAAGAGGACTTTAGAGAGAACTGGGTTTGAATGTTTTATTCATGGTTTTAAGTTACTATAGGGTAATGGTTTTACATCAAGCTTCACATGGTTTAATGGCTTTGCTGTAAAGCCACTTTTCTGAGCCTAAACTACAGAGCATGGTGCAACATTGATGAGGATGTTAGGAGGAAGTAGAGCTTCCAGTTCAGCTGATATTTTTGAAGTGAATGGTCCCATGTTCTCAAAATCTCTGTGTTTTGGATTGTGAAAAGCACTTGCTTTTTCTATTCTGAAGGTGTGTTTTTCTTTTGTATCAAAGTCTTTAATTAAAAAAAAAAGTTGTTTTACTGTCCGTCATACACATTCAGATGAGTATGTGTTCTCTTAAATTAACAGATCTGGAGTGTGCAGAGTCATCTCCATCAAGGCTTGCTTACCTGTGATTTTTGCTGCTAACAACAAAATATTTCTTCTAATAAAAAATTATCACATGATGGTTAATAACAAGCTTAATGTCCAGTATGTGACTGAACAATTTAACATTTGCTGTATATTCAAAAAGCCCATGTATGTCAGTCTTTAAGTCAAAAACTAATGATACAATTTGAGAAATGTGAGGGCAAGTACTTCAGCTATTATAAATAAAATCTATATTCAAATATAGATATATTTCTTCAGTCAAATTGCTTCCCTCTAAATCACATGTGTCAAACACAAGGCCCGGGGGCCAGACGTGGCCCTTTATGTCATTGTACGTGGCGTTCGAGAGCTTGTGCATTATTGGCTTAAATTTTAAACCAACATTTTAGGACTTAAAATAAGCTTACGCCACTTTAAAGCACATATTGACAATAAACTTCATCTCCCATAATGCATTTCGTCATTACCCACAATGATTATAGTATATCACCATGAGCAAGACATCAAGACGATTTTCAGAACTTATGGACTTGAGAAAAACCTCTACAAACTAACCCTAATATGTCCAAGAAAAGAAGAAATGATGCACAAGGAAGGCAGTTTCATGAACGATGGGAAAACGAATACAAGTTTGTATCTCAAGCTGAAAAAACAGTATGTCTTTTGTGTTATGAGGCGGTGTCAGTCGTGAACGAGTATAATCTACGTCAGCATTTTGACAGCAAACACGGAGCTAAGTATGCTAAATTTAGCCTACAAGAAAAACAAAGAATCATTTCCGCTTCTGAAACCAAGGTAATGGATATCTTGGTTTTCAATACCCTGCTTTCGCACATCACCTGAGTGAGAGCAGGGTTACAACCACAAACCCTGAGTTTAATATAATGATAATGATATGATGATCATTATAATGATATAATGATTTAAATATTTGAAACTTGAATACATGAAAAATACAGAAACTTATTTAACAATATGATAAGCTGTAGTTTAATTTACATTGCATTTTGTTACATTCATGCTGCCAATCTGGCCCTTCGAGGGCAACCATGATGGTGATGTGGCCCTTAGTGAAAATGAGTCTGACACCCCTGCTCTAGATGATGAGCAACAACCCCACTTAGAAACTTCCCCAGGTTAAAATTAATTGTACTTGAGCCAAGATAATAAACTCCAGTTTGATTTACTTGATAAGCACATCTGGCCTGCAGTCACAGTGATAAATCTTTGATTAGAGCAAGGAGTGCTTTTCAGACTTGCTTTGCTCATGTTTATGCTGTCAGACTACAAAGATTCCACTGCTGCGAGACTGATGTTTGAACTAGAAGCACGAGAGGGGAACAGCTAGCAAAGATTGGGCCAGGAAAACTCGTCAGCAGGGCAAGTAATAATAACCAAACTAATACCAATGATAATTATGTACACAATCTTTGTTCGATCAATGCAAATATAGAAGTAAAAGAGACAATTTTTCCCCCTCTCTTTTTCTGGAAGAACCTATGACCATGAACTAAACGTCACTTTGTTGCAGATGTCCTTTCCTTGATTCCTGTCACCTGTCTGTAGTAAAAAGTTTGAAATGTCCTAAAAATTAAAAGGAAAATTATACACCAGTCGAAGAGATGTCCTTGCATTTTGAAAGTGACAACAATTTGGTTCATGGATTAATATCAAATGTTTCATTCTTTTATTGTTGCAAGAATAAAGAAACATTAAAAAAAATATCTTAACTGTTGGATTAAAAAAAACAATGCAACTCAAAATTTAAACTCAAAGACTCAGAATTTCAGAAAAATGTTCCTTTAACATTTCCCCATATTTAAAGTCTATTGGGCATTTCAATACAAACAACTACAATCTGAGATTACTGGCCATATCATTTATCTCCAGCAAGAGCTGCAGTTTTTCTTGAGACTGTAAGACAAGCCATCACAATGTCCCCATCAAGGAATCTGACTGTTCATTCGTTCTCTTTCTTCATCTCTTTTCCCATCTTCTTTACATATCTTTGTCTGTCTTTCTTTTTTCTTTCTTGCACGAACGTGATTCCTGAGATCCTGTCAGTGATGACAGGTAAAACAGCACAGGAGATGGGCTGCCTCGAATGCCAAGCTGTCGGCATGTTAAAAGAGGGGGTAAAAAAAAAAAAAAACCCAGTCTAGTTATCTTATCCTCTGGAGGTGTCTGTCAGGTCCTCTGATTTCCTCATGAGACACTCATTCTAAAATGAGACAGAATTCCCTCAAAGAAGAGAACCGAATTGTCTGTCTCAGTTTTGATGACATTGCCTACATGTAGGTACATTTAATCAATGAGTAAGAGTGCACTTCAGACCAACATACCAATGAGTCCATGGCCCCGATCGTACACTTCCCCTTACCCGTTACCACTAGCCGCTACCGGCAAATTGCGTGTATAGGAACCGCCGCTAACCACTAATGCAATCTTCCGTTTCCTAAAGCCGCTACCCAATTTTGCAGACTCTTTTACTAACTTTGTAGGTGTGGCAATCGGCGTGTCTTTTGCCCTTTACCTCAGTATCTTGCCATCGCGGGTTTTGGGGTTGCAGGTAGTGGATGGTCTGACCACCCGCTACCTGCAACCCGCATGTCGGCGCGTACAAGAGCGCGTCTAAATGGCATCAATGAGCGTCCACCTGGTCACATGTGGACGTGCACAAACGACTCCTCCTCTCGAATTAACTCTTGTATAAAAAGCGTGATTTGGCCTCAGGTGAACCCCTGAGAAAATAGCAGAGATCATCTTAAACGACTTTCTCGCCAGTTAAACCATAGACGACCAGAGCGTGTTTACTGGGAGCGCACTAACTATCTGGGACCTTCAGGTAGCCGATAGGAATTGTCTGTGTAAAAAATATTTATACGTATATATCAGTGCAGAGGAGGAGGAGGAAGGAAGAGGAGGAAGCTCTACAGCAGAGTCCCAGATGAGCTGCGCATGAGAGCTGCTCCGATCTGGAGGAAAAGATGCTCCATAGTGGTTTGGGAACGCCTTTAGCCCTTGAAGAGCAGGTTGCGCTTTGCGCAATGGCTGCTGAAACACTGATTGGTTTAACAGGTGGAACGCCCTAACCACTCCTATGCATAATGTAGTGGGTAGCGCTAGGTGGGATAGCGGGTTTATCAAGGTGGAAGATTGCGTTTTTTGCAGGGAACGCCTCTCCCGCTACCCGTTATCCCTAAATAGCGGCTTTAGCCAAATAGCTAAATAGTCAATTATTGGGGGTGATAAAGCATTCTTCCAGTTGTTGTTTCTTTGTCTCTAACCTTGCCATCCAGGTTTGCATACAGGTTTGACTTCAATATGAACCGCCACATCCTTCTTGGCTTTCTTCTGGCCACAGTCATAAGCAGACACCATAATCTTGTAGCTCTGCTGTTTGCTGTAACTCAGCCGCTCTGTGTTTCTGATGTTACCTGGAGGTGAAAAACAGAGGATATATAATTAAGATTATGTGCTGACTGAGGAAATCAAAATGCACTGCTCATTTGTCAATAAAAAGCAATAATTGCTCCACTGAGCAATAACTGAAACTGATTTAACATTCTACAACCTGCTTCTTATAAAAAAAAAAGAAAAAGAAAAAAGGGACACTAAGTTTCAGTGGCCTTGTATTGCATTTGATATAAAAACCTCTCTGTACACAGTCGATGTGTAGTACTGGATGATCTTCACTGGTCACCAGGGTAACGGTGTAAAAAATAAGCCAGAGACTTGTTTATATACTGAGCTCACTTCATCTTTCTACAATGAAACTATTGGATTTTTACCGATGTTTGTTTTGCATGCTTATTTGTTGTGCTTAATTTGTATTTATGTTTTATTTGGCTGTTGGTGTGTTACACTTTGCTTCTGTGATTTAGTGCAACCAACTGCTGATCCAGACTGGTGTCTGAATTGATCACTTTAAGAAGAGAGATCAATCATCTAATCAGAGTTCTGTTAGAAGATTGTTCATAAAAAGCAAAAGTGTCTGTTCTAGGTAAATCTTCCTAGGTAACATTTAACCAAATTAGGGGTGCTCCGATCGATCGGTGACCTGATCGGATCGGCCGATATGCATATGATCGGGATCGGTCAGAATTGTCATTAAAGCTGATCAAAAGAGCCGATCAAAAACGCTCTATTCTCGTGCGCATACACTGTCTATAGACCGTTTCGGGCCAGCCCCCCCGGAAGTACCCCGTCCACCATTGCGGGGTTGTGCTACAGAGCGACACTCTCACCGGCTCGCAGATTAACCAGTGTTTTTCTCTTTCTACAAATAGATATTTATATAATGTCGAGTCGGTCGAGTGGGAATACATGTTCCGTCATAAACTGTGCCAACAATGGCGTGAAAATTCAACAATAGAAGAAGAAAGTATGTGAAATACACAAGCCTTTACTGCATGAAGACTGCCTTGTTTGCAGCCATACAGTTTGCACCGATTTCCTGGGCGCACCAACAACCAAGAAGTTAGGAAGACGTGGGTGAAAAATATCAACAGAAAGGACTTAGTTCCAAATGAATACAGCCGGGTGAGTTTTCGTTAACATTCAGTCTCGTACTACTTATAGCCTCGCTGAGAGTCCCGGACGATTCTGGCCGAAAGAACAGCAGTATGAGGCTACTGTAGCCCTCGGCACTAGCACAAGCCTATAAATGAATGAATGCATGAATGAATGACTTAGGAGAATGATTAAAAAAATTAAATATAACATTAACACATAGCCTAATTTACCGCTCGCGTTAACATTACAGTAGCATAATCTTTATGGCTTGTTGACGTTAGTTATAGCCAGCGTTGCAGCGTTCCACAGTTTTTAGTGTTTGATTATGGGAATAGATCATGCTATTTCCATAACCAATCATTAAAAACAGCGATAAACTACCTTCATCTGTAACTGGAGGCCATTGCCTAACATCATCAATCCAAGACATGTCTGCGTTATCCGTAAATAATGCTCCACGCTGCTGTGTTTGGGTTAGTTGGTGGAGCACCGCACACTCCAGTTATGGCTGGGCCACTAGGGGGCGCATGTCCACAAGTTTCAAGTCGAAAAGGTCTAAGACAGCAAGAAACAAAGGGAAATAAATACGATCGGTGATCGGTATCGGATCAGCCGATATTGATTTCAGTGATCGGTGATCAGCCCCAAAAACCCTGATCGGAGCACCCCTAAACCAAATTATAGGCGGTTGAATTTCAGGTGCTGAGAGAGTTTCTCTGAAGCTTTAAGCATTCTCTGGGCCTCCATTGTTGTTGCCCTGGTACAGAGATGCAGCTTTAGTCAGTGCTAATCATGAGGGCAACCCCTGAACCCAGAAGACACCTGAAATGACTTCAGGCTGAAGGAGGAGTCTGACCGGGCTGGATCAGCTAGCATGAAAATTAGCACCTCTATGTGGGAGGCCATGGTCCTCAGAAAAAAAGGGGGAAAGGCCCACTCTGGGTTGGGAATGAGTCACTGCCACTGGAGCAATCTCAGTATCCTCAGGTCTTGCTCACAAGTAGGAGTAGAAATAAGTGCAGTGATGCAGACACTGTAAACATCTGTTGTGATAAAGAGACAGGTGAGCCAGAAGGCAGAGCTATTGATTTAGCTGTGAATCTAGATTGCGACCATTCATTAAACTGAGCTGGTGGGTTGGAAGTCTAGGGGGATGCCCTTCGGACAACTCTCAGAGGAGGTGTTTCAGGCAGGGCCAACTGGGAGAGAATCTCTGGTCAGACCCAGGACTTGCTGGAAAAATGATATATCTCAGCTGGATCAAAAAGCACCTAGAAGCCTGGGCAGGTGGACATGTGTGGATGTTTGCTCAGACTGTTGCCCCTGTGACCTGGACTGGCTACAACTGGACAGGTTGCTAATCCATCAAGGGACCACACAGAGACAGCCAGCCATTCACACTCACGCCTGTGGTAAATTTAGAATAATCATTACCTCAATAGACATGTTTTTGGACTGTGGGACAAAGCTACGGACAAAGAGTGAGCAGTGAGCCAACAGAACTAGAGGTGTTTAATATTTAGATATTTAATAATCAAATTACTTGAAATTAATTCTCAATTATCTTTAACTGTCCGTTAAAGGATGACAGACTACTCCAAATCTGACAGGAGATACAGAATCAACAAGGTTACCATTGCTCTCCAGGGTAAATCTAACATGTGTCTTTCCATTTCCTCCAAATAACATTGAGCCTGTGAGGAGATTGAATTGAATCAGCCAGACTACTGTCAAACACGTCCAGAAAGGCTGGATAGTTAAAATTAAAAAGCTATGAGACAAAACAATAAAGGTAACAGCGAGGAGAGTGAGACAGAGTAAAGAAAGCATTGTGCCCATCTCTCTGAACACACATGAACACTCCCACAAACACACACACACAGAAGCTTCAGTCTTCCTTCAGCTTGGATTACACTGCACTCAGATCAGCACAGAATGGATGTGAAGGCTCAGGGAAAACGCAGCGCAGATTTAAAATCTGGAATTCTGCACAGGCAGATGTACTGAGAATAGCACTCAAACAAAAATAAAACCACACCCCTGCAGTCAGGTACGGCAAGAAGCCATAAACGAACACAAAACTAAAACCTCTTCAAACTGAAGATGATGGATCTCTGCCATGTTAGTTCTCGTCTGTGAAGATCTAATCTTAGCACTACAGTTTTATTGCAACATAAATGAATCATTTACAGTTGTCTAATAAGAGTTCATATTGTATAAAACATTCATTGACCTATTTCTTTTTTGTGTATGTCCACAACAAGTTGATTGATGCTGTCCAAATCTCTAACACATAAAATAAGCAAATTTTATTCAATTAGTCCAAACTTGTCCTGAGTTGTATCTCATTTCTTCCAACTGAAGAACTCGATTAGATTTGCCTTTAAAGGTTACATTGACATTTAATCCTGGTTTCTTCGGAGGCTGAGAATTATTTTTTTTTTCTGACAGTTTGAAGTTTTTCAGCAATCCCTGAGGTAATGTGAAATGTTTACAAACAAGTCCATAGGTCATAATAGGATGAAAAAGGATGAAAAATGCAATCACTTTAAAAGAACATATATATAGAAATTCTCCAAACACTCAAAATGTTTCTCACTTGCTGTTAGAGATGCACATCACTCTTAGCATCTCCTCTACCTAGCACCACTGTGGAACACATACAAATGTGTGCATACACTGACCATTGCGGTCTATCGCAAATGGAGTCCCTGCGGTGACAATTTCGTAGTTGCAGATCTGGCTGTACTGGGGTGAACAGTCCTGGTCCCACGCTTCCACCTGTAAGAAGCAGAATCCAGTTCAGTCCTTCAGTCCTGCAACTTCGCCTCAGCTAACAGAATCATTCATATTTATAAAGTTGAAAGCTGTTGGTATAGAAATAATAATTAATTTGATAGAAAGGAAGTTAATGAGAAAACCAAGCCTAATCGATTTATCATCTCTGTGATTTGAATGAGTGAGAGTTATTCAGAAATGTAAGAGGCATAACTAAATGTGAGCCAAGTTCAAAAGAAAAAGAAAATCTTATACCTGTAAAATACTGTCGTAGACCTTGCCTTCAGTTACTGATGCTCTGTACAGTGACTCTCTAAAAATGGGGCTGAACTCATTGATGTCATTCACCTGGATGTGAACCACAGCCCTGCACAGAGGAAGAAGTAGAATTAAAAAAAAAAATAAAAATAAAGTCACCAGCGTTAACTGAATTTAAGACTTATTTCTCTGTTAATCTTTGAGCAATTGAAGACACAGCTGCTTATGAAAAAATATGAGAAAATAAATAAAATAGATGTAGCCTTGAAAACCATGCCTGAAAAGATTTGTTTAAAAGGTAAAAAAAAACAAGGGTCTTGTTTTCCTCATGATCTAATATCAGTGGAACTTTATTGTCAAAAGCTTATCTACTGAAAAAGATTCATCCATAAAAGATTTCTCTGCTACATTATGCTGTTTATTTTTTTTTTAAAATCTCTCTCAGTTTTCTTTTTCTTCAGCCTCTTTTTCATCTTATCTGGCAAACAGATAAAGATGCACAAGCTCATGCTTGAGTTTTCTCCACTGATGACCTTCCCTGACAACAACTCACAATGCATGCGAGAAGACACATCTGTCTAATTAATGACATCAGCTTAATGAGGTCTATTTACAATCACATGCTGAGAGAATGTCACACAGCCACACACACATGTATTCACTGTGTGTCCTTCATCTTTCACGTAAGAAATTCATCATTCATCCCTAACCTGAAACATTTCTTGCTCCTCTCTCTTTTCATACCAAGAAGCAGCTTATTTTAGTAGCTTCTTGTCTCTGACTCAAGGACAAGAGGCTCTGATTTGTTCCTGTCAAGCTCAGTCTACTTGGCTGTCAATCTAATTCACATAGAGCCATATATTATATTGATTGACCATTAGAAGGACTTATCCCCAGACAGATCTACAAGACTTAGCTGTCACTGCTATACTACTGAGGGCTACGAAGAAGCTTTTTTTCCCTTTTCTTTTTTTTTTTTTGAGCACACAGAAAAAAAAAACTGATGATGAACAACAAATGTGTTAGCAACTGTATTTATGTAGAAATTCAAGGGTGGTGATTAGATAACCGATACAAAGATACATACTCAGAAAAGAAATACTAACAATAAAACTATAAAAACAAAGTATTATACGCTGTTCTTCTTTTGGATTCTGGTCAGGTAATAGGCATAAATTAGTTCATTTTACATATAAACATATGTTGAAAATGAAGTTATTTAAAAGAAAATACAAAACTGAGAAACCAGGTTACAGTTCAAATAGACAATTTTTTGTCTTTTTTTTGTCAATTATATAATTGAACATAAAGCAATATGCAGAAATTAACCACAGTCCTCACCGCTTTCAAATAATAATTATGCTTTAAACAGAATTCAGCTTTACTCATGTAATGTAATCTCTAATAATTCAATTTATGAGAAGCAGGCTTCACTCAATTTTTTTTTTATGTTCCGTGTTGTGGCAAATTTTATAATCTCTGTTTTAACCACTAAAAGGCTTAATGATTCTGAGTCAGACCAATAATAAACCTAAATAACAAGACTTGGCTATGACTGGAGTACAATAGATTTATTCTCCATTTGCATGCAAAAGGGGTCAGACCTCCACCTCAGCAGGCGATGCAGAAATGACCAAGAATATCAGTAAACCAAATGATTTAAACAGAAGGCTGGAATATACTAGACAAAATATATGAGGGATAACAACTTTCAGGCGTCACAGAGGGAGACTCACAGGAGAAACCCAGTTAGATAGAAGGATCACGGCCAGAACATGATATTATGGATCAGGATGTTTACATTCCATTATATTCTACTTTCTGCTGTGACTTCTGTTTTTTGAGATTAAAATACTCTTGTTTGACTACTCCTGCCTCTCAGTCTCCTACATCTGGGTCTTTTCCTGAAACCCTGAAACCTTCCTTTTTTTGTTTTCTTTTTTTATGTTTTTTTTTTTTTTTGTTCTCGGAAGTAATCTCTTTGATCAATTCACCATCAGCTCTATTCAACTCATGGATTCAACTTATAGAGAGCATGTGTTTATCATGCCTTTATGCACACAGCATGGAAGCAACACTATGTTGCCGCTTACCAAAATTGACACAATATATTGGGTTGTTGTTATGAATTCATAATGAATATATTCTAAGAGTAAAGACCCATTGCTAAAGAAAACAAACTGGTGAAGGCATTGTTGCATGTACTGAGTTTTTAAGGTTGCAGCATTTTTGTTTTGTGCTTTTTTTCGAAAGTTTGAATTGAACATTTTCTGCTCCTTTCGTGTTTTCAAATGTACATGTTCTAAAAATTGCAGAGGAAAATATCTTGATTAAAGTCATAACACAATCTGATAACTGGTGTGTGTACTGCATTATTGAGGCTCAATCTAAGTCTGTTTTAAGGCCTGTCTGTTACAAACACACACACATCATGTTCTCTCCCAAGCCTCCCTCCCACTTTATGAACAAAAGCGTAAGCATGAACCCTCTTCCTGTCTTTGGTTGCCTGGAGCAATGATCATTATGGTCTGGAGTGGAAAACGCTGTTTCCAGTTTCAGGAGCCAGGGCTGTGTGTGCAGATGTTTTCTTCTTTTTTCCAGTGTACTTACAAGGTGGGCAGCTACTGGATGGCGAGATATTCACAGAATGTAGCAAACATGAGCTGAATAAGAAATCACCTAGAATTGCTAACCCTACCTTTAATTAGGTTTGGCAGCTGCTAGAAACTTAATGTAAGCATTTAATAATATTAAGGTGTAATATTTGTAATATATATTTGGGTCATTTCCATAACATTTATATTGATTAAGTTTAGTTGTACCCAAATATAAAAGTGAACTTTGCAATGACAGCCACATAAATGAGTAATGCTAAGATAAACTGTAATTATTAAACAGCATGTAGCGTCTTCTTAATAATGCTTATTGTTAACTGCATTTTTATTCAAAAAGTTAATCAGTTATGAAAATCACTGACAGCTGCAGCTCCAGAAGAAAAAGAAAACAAAGTCTGTTTTTAAAGCAATTAAGGGTGGGGGTGGGGGGGGGGGGGGGGGGGGGGGGGGGGGGTGTTGAGTGCTTTCTTAGAGGTAAATTGCATTCAGAAACTTACTTGTGGGATTTCTTCCAGTCAGCCCCGCCAGGCCCAGCTCCACAGTCATAAGCCTGGATAATAAAAGTGTACTCCTTCTGGGTCTCACAGTCCACTGGAGTCCTGGCTCTCAGTACACCTTCTCCTGATGTGCGATTCAACACCACAGCTTCAAATGGAGCATCTTGACCAAAGATCTTAAAGGCACAGATCTCCCCTAAAAGGATGGGGAATGATATGAGTGAAATACAATTAGACAGTCAGTGACAAAAAAGGGCAAGCACAGTGTTTGTAATATTTTAATGAAAAGTTCAATCCTTTAGGAATTTCTGAATTGTGTGTGATCAAAACCTGTCTTTATTATTATTTTTATTTAGATTATTTGTACTATGAATGAAAGCTACAGTGCTGTGAAAAAGTATTTGTCTGATTCCTGATTTATTATTTTCTTGCATGTTTATCACACTTTAAATGTTTCAGATCATCAAACAAACTTCAATATTAGACAAAGATAACCCAAGTAAACACAAAATACAGTTTTTAAGAGGTTTATTTACTTATAAGGGGAAAAAAAACATCCAAACCTACATGGCCCAGTGTGAAAAGGTACCTGCCCCCCTTGTTGATTCATGAAGTAACTGTGGTAAATCACATTTTCTGGAAAAGCTGAGTTCAGTTTCACTGACCACATCCAGGCCTGATCACTGCCAGACCGGTCAAATCAAGAGGTCACTTCAGCAGAACCTGTCTGACAAAGACCAAAGGATCCCAAAGCAAGACATCATGCTGTGATCCAGAGAAATTCAGACGCATATCAGAAACAAGTGATTGAGTCTATCAGTCTGGAAAAGGTTACAAAGCCATTTCTAAAGCTTTGGGACTCCAGTGAACCACAGTGAGTCATTATCCACAAATGGAGAGAACATGGAACAGTGGTGAACCTTCCCAGGAGGGGACGGTCTACAAAAATGACCCCAGGAGCCCAGTGACGACTCATCTAAGAGGTCACAAAAGAACCCTTACCAACATCTAAAGAACTGCAGGCCTCACTGGCCTCAGTTTAGGTCAGTGCTCATGACTAAACCATCAGAAAGGGACGAGGCAGAAATGGCATGATGGCAGAGTTTCAAGGTGAAAACCACTGCTGACCAAAAAGAACATAAAATTTTGTCAAAAATGAGAACAAGACTGTTGGGAAAATATTCTGTGGACTCCAGAAACAAAAGCTAAACTTTTTGGAAGGTGTGTGTCCCATTACATCTGGCGTAAAAGTAACACAGCATTTCAGAAAAAGAGCATCATACCAACAGTCATATATGGTGGTGGTAGTGTGATGGTCTGGGGCTGCTTTGCTGCTTCAGGACCTGGATGACTTGTTGTGAGTGATGGATTAAAAAAAATCCCTGAGGAGGATGTCCAGCCATCAGTTCATGACCTCAAGCTGAAGAAAACTTGGGTTCTGCAGCAGAGCAATGATCCAAAACACACCAGCAAGTTTACTTCTGAATGGCTTAAAAAAAGAAAAAAGAGAAGGTTTTGGAGTGGCCCAGTCAAAGAACAGCCTTGAATCCAGTTGAGATGCTGTGGCATGACCTGAAAAAGGTGGTCTGTGATCAGAAACCCTCCAGTGTGTCAGAACTGAAATAATTCTGTCAAGAAGAGAGGGTCAAAATTCCTCCACAGCGATGTGAAAGATGTGGCAAACATGCAAAAAAAAAAAAAATAAGTAAAAAAAAAAATTAGAATTTGGACAAATACTTTTTCAAGGACCTGTTTAAAATCAGTTTAGCTGAGAATGATAAAGCTGAAAAAACAAAAAATTATTATAAAAAATTTTGAGAGGGAGAGTACACACATTTTCTCATCCAATTTTCACCAAAAAGAAACAGATGAATCATGTGTGTGTATCATAAAAAGACAAAAACACAGAACATCAGAGACACTTGATTCCTTTGGTCTCTTCCTTGTCAACAAGTTAAAATTCTTGGTTCAGTTTGGGGCTCATCCAGTGACAAACACTTGTTGAGACATATATATATATATATATATATATATATATATTATATATATATATATAAGTCATTTCAAGTATACAAGAAAATATACAATTATAAACGGCAGAACCCGATCCTTAATTAAACTTCATATCAACAGTGTGTGAATAAATAATTAACAAAAAGAATTACAGCATAGGAAAGCATTTCTAATAACTTATTATTTTTGATTTGTTTTGTTTTTTCTACTCACTGATTTTCTGTGACACTTGCGGTAAATTATTTTCAACTTGTTTCTGTCCTCTCTCCCTGCTGTCCAAAAGTAATTTTCCCAAACCCAGCAGCAGCTCCGTAAACCACTCATGTTGAAGAAGATGAATCAAAATGAGGGTAATAAAGTAAAAACTAACAATAAACACAGCTGACACTTTAGTTCTGTTCGGTACAACTATCGCTTCAAACTTTAGCCCCAAGCTCCTCACTTGTTTAGGTATCAAAGATTCATCCAGGTCTCTGTGACCCTATAAAGGACCAAACAGGTATGGATAGTGGATGGATGGAAGACTCATTCAGGTTGTCAGAGCTGAGACCAGTGGCAATCCTATTTTTCCACAGTCTGGGAGCACCCCCACAGACCGGGGTTTATCATAGACTACCTCCAGAATTTAAGAAAGGAGAGGATGGAATAACTTGCCAGCAGTCCTGACATCAACACCGTTGAACACATGTGAGATCAGCTTGGGGGTGCCATTTGTGCTAGGGTGAACAACACAACTACGTTGGCTGACTTGTAACAAATTCTGGTTGAAGAATGAGATTCCACCTCACAACAGCGTGTAACCAGGCTGGGCACCGCCATGAGGAGAGGGAGGCGCCCGGCTGTTGTGACTGTGTATGGTTCTTGCAACACAGTACTGAGGAACCCAGTCAGCAAACACTCTGGAAGGGCCACAGGACCAACACACTTCTACTTCTATTACATGAATAAACTGCCAGTATGTCTTCTCTCTTCAGACTCCAACCATCCATTTTACCAAACAACAGAGTCACCAAACAGCAAACACACACAAAAAAAAAAGCTGTTTGGCATTGCCAGAAGAAAATCAGGTAAATCTTTCATAGGTCCAACCCACACACTCAGCTCTGCTGCCCACCCCTCAAATGCATGTTCCTCACAAATGTAGCACAAATTCCCTTACTTTTTGTGCTTACTTTATCTTTAGTTAAGTTTTTATTAGTTTCAGTGTTAGTTTTAGTTTGTAAATTAGGGTTGTAATTTTGGTTCGGGTGAAGCACTGAACTTTTTGAAGGCTACCGAGTCACATAGACGTGTAGACATTCTGGTCATCACTGTGATTGTGCTTATGGCTGGGGGAAGACTGCCCAGGCTGGATGGCTCCTGTTGGGCTTGAGTAAAAAATCTAATACAATGGTGGTGATCTGCTGCGTGACACTGGCCCAACAAATCAGCACGATCTGTGTTTAGAGAGTAGTTTAGAGAAAAGTCATTTCCAATATGTCTTCAGCTCAGAAGAGGATTCTACCAGACACTATATCTTTCCCCTGATTCAACATTTCCAAATCCCCTTATTGTTGAAATGATTACAGGGCTCCAAACTTTGATCCCTACTCACTTTTCAAGATGTCACACCTGTATTTTATCCACCTTTGAGTTTTTAGAAAAATGGAAAGGCCAACACCACAGTAGGCTGGAAAATAATAATGCATGTATTGAAATTAAAAAAAATACTAAGGATGGAAAGTATGGAAAGAGCGCAATAAGCACTCTCTTGATCCAGCCTCCATAGACACGCCTTCATATAAGACATTAGATGGCATCAGATAACGGGATCATGATATGGTGCTGCAGTCCTTTATAAAACCTGACTCACTGGTGAGCAGGAAAAGGCACAACCACTTAACTGTTCAGGGTTGGATGCAGATCCGTTTTTTCCACTCCATCTATTGCAGGAAATGCATTTTCCTGTATTACATTTCACATGAAAAGATAAGAGAATCATACAGTGAAGGAAATGGAATCAGAGGGAAATTGATGGTCCAGTGTACATTTAAATGGTTATGCTACTTTCAGACAAATTCAGTAGGTGCATACTTTTAGCACATGCACACACACATTTTCCTTCCTGCCACTTAGTTTGCTTCACAAGTCAGAGCTCAGTAATTTCACCCTGCTGTGGTCCATGAAAGAAATGAAGTCTAATCTTTTAGACTGTATGTCACGAGGGTAAGAGCTTACGTTTCCAAGTAAATACAAAAATTCATAGATTTTTCCAATGGCTCATCATTAGGGCAAACTGAAAGTAAAGTTAAGAAGTCAGCAAAAGAAAAAAAAAAGGCTCAATGACAACAATAATCTAAATAGGTGGTTATCCACAGGAAGCTTGAGTGAAAAATGAATAGACAGAAAATGTCAAGCTGTCGTGTGTTTCACAGGATGCGAAATTGCCATGACAATGGAAACGAACACAATTAATGAGAAAATTATTCTCCTCAAACAGCTCCAGTTTTACAAAGAGACAAGACTAATGTGTGTAGCACCACTTTAAAAAACACTTCACATATCTTTGAGTTTGTTTCAGTTTCACAACCCCAATTCCAAAAAAGTTAGGACACTGTATAAAATGTTAACTTCTACTTCCCTCTTAAAAAAAGGACAAACTGGGAGAGGAGGTCAGAGGATGAGGAGGAGGCAGGAGGACAGGAGATGGAAGCACAGCAGGAAGATGGAGAAGCAGAGGAGTCAGAGAGGATATTGGGCAGATCTGGTGTTACAAGGTAGACTCTTCAACAACTTGGAGCAACAACAGAAAAAGCTCTGGCACCCCTGATTTTTATTTATATCTTGGAACGGTCAAGAGCAGTTGGGTGGTTAACCCCAGTGCTCCGGCTGGACTATGAAAATGTAAAAGCTCTGATAAGTAAGGTGGTGCCATGCTATTAAGACTTTAAAAAATGAACAATAAAATGTTAAACTGAATCATGAACTGGACATCACAGGTGAGGTGTGATGTGATCACTCTTCCCCGTTAGAAGACGAGCTGCTGCGTTCGCTTGTAAACAATAGAGCAGCAACTGATCAATCCTAAAGTGGAGAGTTGCAAGAATTTGGTTGACAGGTAATAAAAGCAAGCAGGAAGATGGAGATGGAGAATGGAGATGTTAAAAGGAAGGACAGGCCTTCACCTCACTTAAGAGTTGCTTTTAATCACTGAGCTAATCTGTTTATCAGATTAAAACCAGAGTCAAAAATCACACCAAGGTTTCTCACAAATTGGTTACAGCACAGAGAACATGGGCCTTTTGCACCGTCATGAGCCATCTAAAATACAGTGGTACCTCTACTTACGAACGTCTCTACATACGAAATTTTCAGGTTATGAAACGCCTCAACAGGAAAATATTGCCTCTTGTTACGAAAGAAATTTCAGGATACGAAAGGCAAACTGTGACTTTTAAGTAAAAAAAATTGATGCTAATAAAACTGTTTGTTCTCCTTTTTCCCCAAATCAAAATCGATAAGATAAATGGATAAACAATCAAATCATTAAACAGTATCGATAATGGAATCGGAAAAATCTTATCAATTCCCATCCCTATTGTCTGTATGAGCGTAACCCAGCAACCCAGGTAAACGAACAATCTTTGTTTTTGCTGGCGTTTATCTGTCTGTTTGTCTGCCCGTGTACAAGATAACTCAAAAAGTTATGGATGGATTTTGATGAAATTTTCAGGAGTTGTCGGAAATGTGAAAAGGAAGAACTGATTTCATTTTGAGTGTGATCCGGAAGAAATCCTGGATTCTGGATCACTTTTTAAATTTTTGATAATTGTTGCGCTTGGTGGAGGTCTGCGCTCTCCGAGGGCTTTTCTAGTTCTGACATGTATTTCTTAAAGGTTTTTATGTCATTTCATGTGTTATTTATAATTCATAAAAAAAAATTATGTTTGAATTTTGGGGGACTTGGAATGGATTAGGGCATTTATACATGGAAAACGTGTCTCTACATACGAAATTTTCAGGTTACGAAACTACTTCCAGAACCAATTCATTTCGTAAGTAGAGGTACCACTGTATCTGACTGACCAAAAAAAATAATTTTAGAAAAAAAACAAAAACACAAAAAACATTTCTCTGCTCTTATTCAAATTAAGTAAATTTATCTTCAACCTGAGTGTACTTCCTTAAGTCAGTCCAGCAAACGCTGTATAGACCCATAACTCTTTGTCTTTATGGGCAGATATATTTGAAAATCATCAAAAAAAAAAACAGTGAAAGCAACATCATGGCTAAAATAATGTATGCACAAAGCAAAAAGAATTGAAACCAAAACAGAGTTTTCGGTACCCCACCATTAACGTGGGGATGCAGCTGAGAAATATTGGCATAAACAGAGAAAACTCCTGTTGCCAAATATGACTGGGACGAGTTAAGGACTGTACCTTTGAGGCATGTCATGGTCTGCTGTGCCAAAAGCAGCTCTAAGATCCAAGAGCACCAGAACAGCAGAGTGACCACAACCAGCAGTCAAAGCAGGTCATTAAAAAGTCCCAGCAGTGCTGTTTCTGTGCTTTGGCACAATTCAAAACCTGCCTGGAATTTTTCTGAAATCCCATGAAGGTCAAGGTATGATTGCAGTTGGTTATAAACTACCTTTTGTAAAACTTTTGAATAGAAGCATCAAGATTGTTTTTTTGTGGAGGGGTTGCACAACAGCCTGTTTGAAGGCAGCTGGAACACCTGACCAAAAGAAAGATTTACAGAGGAAGAATTAATTAGGTCAACAATACATGGCCACATGCTATTAAAAATCTTCTTCAAAAGTTGAGAAGAGGACAATTAGAAGGCTTCAGTTGCTCAAAGCCATGTCTTCTGTCCAATGAAACATCCAAGAGATGAATCGAAAATGGTTTAACATGATGCTCGATGCAAAATAAATACATAAGTAAATTAGTGCAGTTCTCAATATCACCAAAATACTCAACACAATGCAGGCAACTGCATTGTCTCTATTATCTAAGAAACCTGTCAGGAATCCACCACAGCTTCAGTGGTGTCCATTTAATGAGCCCTTTGACACTTTGAGAAACACAATCTGAAGACTGAATATGTAAAAATGCCCATAGATGAAGATGGATGTTATTTTTCAAATGTATTCTTATGTTTAAAATTTGTGTTTTAAAGGTCCAAATCCAAATAAGGCTTTAATGTTGTAAAGTCTGAGAATGACAAGGGTTGTGAGAATATTACTAATCGATGTAAATTAGTTTACCAATAATTAGTGAGTTCTAGCGAGGCAATTGTACAACACTTAACAAAGCACTTGACGGTTCGGAAAGACGGTGCAGAGTGGATTTTACATTTGTATACAAGCAGAGGGTCAGGTAGCTCACATACAGCACAGACAGCACAAGACAATGATTTAAAGGAAATGCAGTCATTTTAACCACTTGTTATCAATACGTTGAGCCTTGAGGATAAATTCCTCTGACAGCTAGTCTCTCAAAAAATCATGCCATGGCGCCTGAGCAATATCCCACATGGATTAGATATTCTACATAGATACTGAGAAACAGGTCATAGTGACCTGATGCCATTTTTAAACAACAACAACAAGCAATATTAATGAGGACTCCTCATTTACACAAGCTCTACACACAATTTAAGGCAGGAGTAAAGTTTTGTTCATATCTACAAAAACTACATACATCACAAGTACCAGCAGTTTCATGAATGGTGAAACATGCCTACATTTCATTCTGCTCACAGTTTACGCCCAATTTTTTTCTACTCATGTTTCATGAATGAGGCCCATCGTGTGCATGTAAAGACATATGCTGGTGATTTTCAGTAATCCAGATCATGGTAATCCTCAAATGCTTGAATGGAGGGTAATTAGACTTCTTTTCTTGGATCTAAGAAGTTTGACTCCTCATCTGAAAGGCTTCCTCAGTTCTGACTGGTGAGGATTTTCAGATTTGTGAGCTGTTGTAGAACCACTCATTCTTGTGCGAGTTGCACTGCACAATGATGGTTGTTCGCTGCACAGATCAAAACGCTTCCCCAGCATGTAGCACAGCAAGCTTGCAATCCTGTTTTGAATGGCTTCATAACCAGCAGCCACAATTCACCTGAGCTAATATAACGTGTGTGTATTAACATGAACTGTATGACCTTGGGCTTGTCCCACAGGATCCCAATCTAAGAGTGGAATACAGCAGAGTTCTGATGTGTAACAGCACAGATTAGCCCTTTCAGGGCAGTCTTCTTCTCAGTGACAGAGCTGGTACTAGAGCTTGTTTTTCTGGTGGCATAAACATTGCATATCTGCTACCAACTAAATGATAAGATTGATTTAATAAAAAAAAAAAAAAAAAAAAAACCTTGGCTATTTTGCGCTGTAATCTGGTACTCTGCCAACAACGTGCTGAACACAGCGTTGAGTGCAGCGCATGCCGCTTTAGGAGTGAAAGGAGCATAAAATCCCCCATGATCCCAGAAGAGCTACTGAAACATGATGTGCTCTTAGTTTACCACACCGTTTCTCCATTTCAGCACATTATCATTAAACAATAGTGACATGGAAGGAAGAATGCCATAAATGACACCTCACAGCATCTTCAGGTTTCAGGGATTAAGGACCAGATCATTAATTATTATGTAATGGTACATAGAGCTTTAGAACTGAAGGAGAGGTGTCAGTTGTTTTTCACATGAAACTGATCAATATTTGAATCCTTGAAATTCTTGGAGCAGCTCAGCTCAACATGTCTGAAAATTTTAAAAAAATAAACTCACTTTCTTAGTCAAGTCTTCACATAAAAACAGAAAATTTAGTCATGTTTATTCCTCTTCTTAATGAAATACTGCTGACACTCCATCTCGTCTGTCTGTCCCAGTTTGAGAAACTACAGTGTTGAGATTTAACAGTGAGTATGTTTGTGTTCGGGAGAGACAGTGTGCCTGGTGGGACGGATATGTAAAACCTTGATTAAACTGAGTTTCTAAGCAGAGTATCACACAGTTCTAAGCCTATGATTACTTCACCCTTCTGCCTTTAGCGCTAAGCGCAATGTTCCACCCTTAATCTAGTTTAATTAATGACTGCATGACAGTTAATTTGATTGCTAAACCACAGATAAACTCTAACTACAATGACTCAGACAAACATGAAAGCAGGCACACAGTAAGCTGTATGTAGATGTAAATATGCTCACATATAAATGTGCAAACATGTACAGTGCCATAGCCTACATTATGCACACTAAACCCCAAAAATACACTGGACGAATAGGCATAAGGATGAAAATTTTCAGTTTCCTCTGCGTCCTGGTCCCACATTAAAAAAAGAAAGAGAGAACAGGTTGTCTCCTCATTTCTGAGGCAGTAAATCTTTTTCTTCTTCTTTTTTTTGTGCATTTCCTTGCATTAAATCACCCAGTAGTGCATGAAGCACATGCTCACATATAAGCAAATGTATGCTGACCAAAAGTCTTCAGGACTGAATTACTCCAGGTTTCCCATCTAACTTCTTGGCTGAGCATTAATTTAAATGGGAAAACTAACTTCTCAGACTTGTTCCAGCTTGACAGCATACATATTCCTTGTTATCTCAGCCTCAGACTGACAGACAGGATGTTAAGTTGAAGTCCCTGCTGTTCCCCCTACAGTACAGTCATTTACTGTTTTTATAAGGTGTACAGTGTAATGCAGGTTCCAGCATTCTAATGCAAACAGATGAGAGAACTCTGTATTATGCTTTAATTAAAAAAAAAAAAAAAAAAATTAAATGCTACATGAGCACTGCTCTTTAACTACTTACAAGGTATAGCTGTGGTTTACTGAAACAAGGTCTAAAGGAATGCCAAACAGAGGCAGAGGATAAGCGAAGGTTCATATCCTGTAGCTTTTCCTCTCCTGGCTGTAATTTGAATATATCTTTACTCTCACTCTACTCTCACTCTCTCTCTCTCTCTCTCTCTCTCTCTCAGGTCCATGGTGAAGACACAGTGAGACAAAGAGCAGCAGAAGGCAATTAACTGGGGATAAGTTGTTCACTGTTTATCGATGGCTGACAAAAAGGATTTTACATCTGCACTTAAATGTTGTGATTTTTTTCCTGGTTCTAAGATTATAATTTAAAAAAAACCCCCCAAAAAATAGACCATGCTCCCATCCTGTAAAAAATAGCAAAAACGTCCTGCTGATGTCACCCCTAGGATAAATTGAAAAAAAAAAAAGTACTTCATTGTTGCAGATATGCTAGTGTGGTTGGGATCACTGTCCTGCGACGTGATCCAATTTTAACTGTGCTTCAGCTGTTAGAAAAAAACTCCCTCATTTGACAGTAGACTACATATAGAGAAGAGTTTGTGGTTGACTCAGTGGCTGCAAGGTGCCCAGGTTTTGTGGCTGCAAATAACCCTGAATCATCACCCTTCCACCACCAGTGACTTGGACAGCTGGTGGGAGGTGTTTATGCTCATATACTCCAGATATTACTCTGTGCATTTTGGCAAACACTCCTGCTTGGTGACGCCTTAAGGCCTCAATTATCATGTAACTCTAAGGATAATTAATTAATATTCCAAATCTTGTATCCTTTCTGCTAATGGGTTGTTAAGTTTAGGAGTCGCTTTAAATTACATTCTTAATGATGGCATTCTTAAATTATATCTATATTGTATCTTATCTAACTTGTTTAGTTGTTGCATTTCTCTCTGTTTTTGTAAACAAGCAGACTTGATATCTTTGGGTGTTTGTAGATGTGGTGAGCTGCAGATGCATTACCTTCTAGGGATTGATAATGTTCTGAATCTGAATCTCATTTCCTTGTTTTATTAGGGATAAAAGAGGTTTTCTCCTGGAAACCCTTTCAATTTAGCACTACGTGTGAAACTGTTCCAAACATATTTTCGTGAAGACTTGACATTTAACATTTAACACACTTTCAGAGGCATGTAGAGATTTTCTTAGCTATAACTCTTTCCCCAGGGTCTACCAGGAAATGAAGTGTTGAAGTCTGGTTAGACCATAGTTCTGCTTAGTTTATCAGCTCAACCTCAGATCGGCAGTGAAGTGAAGTGCTTCAGATAACTGCCTGTTTAGTTGGATTGCTGAGATTGCAAGTTTATTCGAAAGTATCGAGAACTACCTGTACTCAATTGGCAGGTAACTTAGAAGAAAATGCTATATTTAACATCTCCAAGGTTTGAGGTGAAAATATGATGCTGAAATTGACTTTTGACTTGTATTGGAAAGCTAAAAGAGGAAGAAATTGATTGGTGGATACACACTGCTGACTGGTCTATTGTTGAAAGCTCAGTTGCTTTTCATATGAACATGCTCATAGCTGCAGCGATTGGATTGTTTCTGGAAGCAAGTACACACACACAAAAAAAATGTGTGTGTATATATATATATATATATATATATATATATATATATATATATATATATATATATATATATATATATATATATATATATATCAAATTCATTGCTGCAGCCCTTCTAGGTCACAGTAAGTTAAAGAAATACAAGCTACAACAACTCATCGGAGACTCTTTTAGATACCAGGCTACTGCCTAATTGCTTTTGGGAGACTGTTGCACGATTCATTTAACCTACGGCGACAAACTAACAGTTCACACAAGAAAGAAGCACATGCACATGCAAACACAAATGTACAATCAGGTTATCGTTTCACCAAGGACTGCTGATGCTTTTGATAACACAATAACAGAATGAGGCGAAATTCATTATCACACACAACACAGATTCATTCTGCTAGGGGCTTTGGTGATCTGTGATGCAATTAGTGTTAACTGCAGCCTCTGAAGTTGTGGGACTGGAATTCATCAGATAAACTTTCCTGTCTTGTCTCTGTCAGTGTTGCCAGCTCACTGAATGATGTGATGATGTTGATTGTGATAGTGATTCTGTGACTTGAATGCTGAAGAAAAGAGCACCAAAAAACATGATTTACACAAACATGATTATTTAGGGCCATTAACTATGAAATATGCATTTCATTGCAATTTTTAGAGGACACCTGTAACTAAAATAAAATAGGTTTCAATGTTAATAGACTTCAGCCTATTAATTGCTTTTAATAGGCTGTTTATATAAACATTTTTAACCAATTAAAATAGTTCACTAAAAAGGAATTGACACAATGAAACAAGTGGCGTGAAGATTTTGTCCTTTCAGTGTCTATGGTATGAATAAAAATGTGATTCAGAGAGGAGGAGCACTAGCAAGAGGAAACGGATGTGGAGGAATGATATAAACAGACAACTACAGTATTGGTGAATAGCTGATGCAGTTATATATAGTACTACTAACCCTCTAGAGTATATTAGTGTGCTTTCCTCCTCCTCGCCACCTTCTCCTCCCCTCTTTTTACCTTCCTCCGCAGTGGATTTCACAGCAGTAAGCAATTATTTAGCTCTTAACATCAGCAGTCAGATACACCTCTCAGCCTTGCTCTCCTTCAGTCCTGACACACCTCACCTGTTTTTGTAGCTGCCCTCTTTCTTCTTCCTCACATCACACTGTTTTTTTCTCAGACAGATGCTATCCACTAGAGTTCTCCTGGTTACCCGTTGACAGTTAAACGGCTTCCTAAACAAGGGAATAATGTCCTTCTAGGGATCTAGGGGTGTAGCTACAAAAAATAAAGTACACACTCTTTTTACACTAAAGTTTTACTTATCAAGATGTCGTTAAAAAAATTAAGACTTTTCTGGTTTTAAAATGAGATATATTCCAACCTCAGAAGAACAACTATAAGTGATATCTATAAAAAAAAATAAGTACTGGGGGGTGCGTCTCCACCATTGTGAGGTGGTGGTGCAGTGTAGGGGCTGGAGGGTGTGCCATATCTACTAACTATGACTGGTGTACTCTGGTTGCTCTGGCTGGATAGATATTGCTAGTCCTGGAGGGAAATCAAATTAAGTGGTGGAGGTCAGCTACATGACACTGCGCACCAACCAGTCTGTGAAACTGGTTAGTCACTGGTTGCTGAGCAAGAGTAGTAGTAGTTTGATCAAGGACTTATAAAAAAAAAAAAAAAAAAAAAGAAAGAAAGAAAAAGCAGGCATGGCCAGCGATAGCGAAGAAGTTGGGAGAAAACTTATTTAAATCGCCAGCGTGGGAGCATTTTGGTTTTGCTATTGAATACACCGGCGAGGAAGTGAAAACAGAAAACAGAACGCAATCTTCCACCTTCCCTAAACCTGGATCTTACCTGCGTAAGATCCAGTTGTTACCAGTTGTGCGTCTTGGCGCAGAACGAATCATTGGATGCGCATTTAAAGATCACGAACAATTAATGTTCCTGTCCCGCCTCGACCCACCAACAGTTTCAGACATATCGGAAATAAATTCCCGCATCCAACCTTTTCCAGCTTGACACCAGACATCTCCTTGGTTTCCTCCACAGCAGACATCTGAATGCGAGCTGCCACAGCTGCACGTATTAGGGCTGGGCAACAATTAAAATTTTTAATCACGATTAATCACATGATTTCCCTGATTAATCACGATTAACCGCATTGTATACGCAAAATCAAATAATGAATTCAAAAGTAGTGTAAAGGTCACTTTTGTTTAAATGTTCTGCTGCCATATGAACTAAAGTGCCATTATATTTGTTGTTCAAACACTTTTAACATCAGCACTTGTCAGTAACACATATTTAGTGTAAATCTCATCTTAAAAATTGTCAAATAAAATAAAGCTTATTGCCACTGCCAGGGCATTAATGTCATCCTGTTTTTATAAAAAATAAAAAAAAGTCTACCAACAAAATCCTGAGCCACGATCAGAACATAAAACAGGCAATTTGTGAGGTAACAGCAGAAACTTTTAACAGGGAGTTCAACTTGTTAGTGGTTACAAATAACCTTGTTTCTGTCAAATCTGCCATCTGGAAGAACTTTAAAATAAAAATGTCCATGTAAAAGTTCTGTAACTTTATCAATCTGTCTAACAATCGTTCTTTCCATTTTCAATTGTCAATCAAAAATTTAAATTTAAAAGTGACATTTTATTTTGTTCTAACACAAAAAAACAAAAAAATGTTTGTATTTTTAATATTTCAATTTTAGACTTGGATCAAAAACACGAAATGAAAAATCGGCTAATCTGTTTTTAAAGGAGCCGTATGTAAGAGATCTAATAAAACGAATCATAAAATGACCCCGATATGTCAACAGACATTTAAAAATCATGTTCATTTCAAATACTTATGTCACTGAGAACAGCACTCAAGCCAGGATATTCCCGTTTAAAAAGAGGAGTTGCAGCCCTCAACTGATGTTGACGTTGTCATTTTTTGTTTTGGCCTAAAGCGCCACCCTCCACCTATCTCCCAATCATGAAGTCAGTAGTGTTTCTGCATCCGGGTTGCCAGTTCGGCTCTAATTATCGCAGCAGCCGCTACGAACGTGTTGGATGAAAAAATGTCTAGCTTTCCAAAACCTAAAAGACCTCGTTATGAATCCGAGTTACGTCGTGACAAGGTCCGAAATAAAACAAGGATTTGTATAGGAGATGCTTTTGAGAGATGGAGACGGCTGAAAGCGGAGAAGAATTTGAAGACAGACGCCAACGTTGCTGATTTTCTCCTGGACAGGTAAGATACATAGCTAAATGTTTGGCTAACGCTAATTTACTTGGACAAGGTAACAGTGGTACCTCTACTTACGAACGCCTCTACATACAAACTTTCAGGTTACGAAACGCCTCAACGGGAAAATATTTCCTCTAGTTATGAAAGATCAAAGAAAGAAAAGATCTTTCATAAAGCATTAAATATAATTAACAGAAAATAAACTTACTGTGTAGGACTCGTCGCTTGCTATGGCAGCCTACGTTCCTGCTGCATTCTGCAGCCGACCTGGCAACCTCTGGTCGGGGAGGAGGGGGAGGGTACACGCCGCTCAACAGTAATTTGAAAGTGACTGCAGTACCAGTTTTGGCCATAATCTTACAAACGGCTCCTTTAATATTTAATTGTCCGGTTTACGTGACCCTGAAATGGCTTTGTCCACAGCAGTTCAGGTAGCATGGCGGCGCTGGAATCACATACTATAATATTTGCAATATTGTGAAAATCTGAATGAAAACTCAGCTCATGTATAGATGAACCAAAGCCTCTTCAGCTCTGCGTCTTCTCAGATCATGACGAGCACAGAATCTTCTGATGCTCATTTCAAGCATTGCAGGACATCCGCTGTTGAATAAGTCCTTGATCAAACTACCGTATTGGCCCAAATATAGGACAATATTTTGATATGTGGCTGCAGGTTTTTGTTCCAACCATGCAGAAACACAGCTGACTTGTTTCATTCAATCAACTGAACTGGTTTAGACCTTTAGTGAAGACAGTTAGTTGATTGACTAAAACAAGTCAGCTGTGTTTCTGCATGGTTGGAACAAAAACCTGCAGCCACACGGCCCTTTCGTGGACCAGTCTGACACCTGTGATCTAGACAGTCTCATCATTTTATTCTTTAAGTTAGGAATGCTTCATAAAGAGATACTTAGAAGCTTAACCTTATATGGGTTTATTTTAAGCAGGAGGCATCTTATCAGAATCGTTGGAGAACACAAACTCAGCCGTCGACAGTTTTCAGACTTGCAGGATGTCATTGGTTTTATAAGTGAGCAATTGAGAGGCCCTGGGAGACATAATGGTTATCGGTTAAAACGCCTATATTTTACCTTCTATGGTGCCACTTCTTTCACATCTTAGAGTGAGTGGAAGTGTGTATGAAAATGCGCGCTAGTTACAGTAAGTCGTATGCACGAGATAAAAAAAAATAATTTCCATGTCACCTCCAGGGCACCATAAAACACAAAGAGGCTGACAATTATATATTTAAACGGTGACGTCTGTAATAAAAGAAAAAAAAAACAGACGGACACACACAACCAGTGTTCAGTGATTTGGATTTCATAGCATCTACATAAGTTATAGTAAATACAGTTTTTTCTGTTATCAGGCATGATATACCTGAAAATTGTCAGGTACGTCATGACAAACTATGTGTCTGAAAAGAGAAGAAATTAAACACGCTAAAACGATTAGTTTACTGCTGTTGCAATTTCTATCTTTTTTGCACTTTTAATGGATTTTACCTATTCGAGTTATTTTTTTTCTTAGTTATTTATTTCATAAAACTACTTTTGACATTTTTTTTGTTTGTCAAAAAACAAATGTTTTGTTGGACTGTGTTCTGTCTGTGTTCAAGATAACTCAAAAAGTTATGGATGGATTTGGATCAAATTTTCCGTTTCGGTGTGATCCGGAAGAAATCCTGGATTCTGGATCACTTTCAAATTTCCGATAACATTGTGGTAAATGGGGCCAAAAATGTTGTTTCTCAATATCTCCATTAATTATTGCCCAAAACTCATGAAATTTCACTCAGGGATTGACAATGGGAACCTCTATCAATTTTCAAAGGCTGATCCGGATCTTATCCAGAAGGCAGATTTTATTGCAATCTCTATAAAAACATTGAGGTTCTTTAATTTCAATATATTGACTTTGGAAACATATATTGCATAAAATCTTTATAGTATTATTATTTATTTTTGTGTGCATCACAAAATAAAGGAAGATATGGTACTTTTTTAGCAATCATATTGTCAGTGCTATATGTACAACTAATATTTATGGTGTAAATCTCTATATGGGGGAATTGTTGCGCTTGGCGGAGGTCTGGGCTCTCCGAGTGCTTTTCTAATTATCATATAGTCAGTTATAAAGTCTATTAAACTCTATTACGTATTAAATTCTATGATCGTACATTACTTGACAGCAGTGCACTGCAAGCAATATGCAACCGTTTATTAGATTGTTGTGCTTCATTGTACATAGTTATCACAGTACTAGGTAAATGCACAAGTCACAACATTATAAGAACATTTTAGAGTTTGTTTTTTCTTTAAACTCGGTGTAGCGATCCATTCCCAGTGACTATGCTAAACAAGGCTAGCTGGGGCTTTGTCAGATGGTGATAGTTGCACAAAAAAAGAGAATGATTGATATATATATATATATATATATATATATATATATATATATATATATATATATATATATATATATATATATTCTCATAAAACTCTGTGTTTATACTATATAAGCTCCATATAAACTAACTCCTAAAATCCCAGTGTAGCTTTTTAATGGATGAATGGATGATCCATTGTTTTAGGCAGTTTTTTTTAGGTAGATTTGAAGAAAATCTTGAATTTTGAACAGCCTGCATCTTACAAATCTCAGCAGATACGTATATATTTTTCTGTATTATCAATTTGTATCAATCATTTTTTATCAGTTTATTTATCTGGCTCTCTGTCTCTAATTAACCAGAGTCTAAACAGATATGGAATCATATTCACATCATCTGTGTGAAGTTAAATTATAGCATGAGTACACCAAAACAACATAAGTGAAATCTGACAAGTGGAAATTGAGAACTGCAGGAGACATTTTACGTGCTAATGCACACTTATTAAAATGACATAAGTAAAGCATCAGTCAGGCAGGCCAGCAGGCTGCTGGGCTGTGGAGTGAGACTTTTATACAGCATTCATCTGGAAGGTAAATTCAAAGGAAACAAGGCGGTAATGAGCAGTGTAGTTTTCATATGCTGCTGCGGAGGTTACGATTACCAAATCTGTCACCTTTCATTGCTCTTTGCTTGCTATTTATGTTTGTCGTTACAGATGGCAGGCAGTAGCTCAAGCACGTATCCCTGTCATGTTTGATCATTTGTCAGCTTTTCAGCAAAAGTAAACGTGAAGAACTCTATTTGTTTTTAGAGAACAGCTCTATTCATTACTCAGATGTGCTTTCATGAAACAGATTGCACTGAAGAAAACAAATGAATGCACATGATCATATAATAAGGCTTCATTTGTAACCGTTTTTAGGCGAGGGAGCTATCATTTCACACACACACAGGCATTAAAATGAACAAGAAACTGAAGAAAACAAGGGTGGTCTAATAATTTTTTCCATGACTGTATATATACTGAAAAAATTTTGGTCACAACTGTCCATTATGATACACATGCTTATGAATACACACAGCGCCTTTTGAATAAGTTATGAGAATATTCATATTTAAAAAATCTGAAGCTTAGTGTTGTCTTCCAAGCCTGTACCTCTTATAATAACAATCAAGAAAAAACCTGCAACTATGTATTGTTTTGTTTTTAAAGCTTTACACATTACACATTTACTTATGGAGATTTAGCAGGCTTTTATTGCATTAATGTTATTGACCATCTTAATGGTTAGTCTCACTAATGAGATACTCCACATGACTTTTCACCATGTCAGGATAATTACGCATAATATCAAACCCATATGCACTGAATTGACAAAATCTTCATCTACAGTCCCACTTTGTGATAAAGTTAAATGACAGAAAAAGGTCAACAAAAGGTCTTAAAAGGGCAGGAGGGGGTTGGTATTAGACTGTCCTCAATTTTATGTGCCATGGGAGGTAGAGGAACATAGATGAAGGCAAGTTCCTTATTCCCCCTTCTCCCTCTTTTCCACATTAGTTTCATTCTCAGTCTCACATTGAGCGGAAACAAAGAAATACTCAATGATGTGTCAATGCATTAAAAACAAAATTAAAAAGAATACTGATAATTTTACAGGAAGTCACGAATTAGGTCAGCAGCTACAGTGTGGCTAGAGCTCTATGTATCCAACATTACTGGGACAATACTACATCAGTAGTGGATGTGGAGTGTAGTACATTTTTAGAGCGCTTGTGAAGTGTGTTTCCAGTTTGATAAAAAAAAAAAACTTAAGAACCCCAGCAGGATGGTAGAAAACCCAATTTTATATATACTATCTAATTATTAGGTAATATGCAAAGTAAGGCATTTACAGGAACGCCATTTATGAACTTGTCTTGATGTTTAATTTAATATATTATAACACTGTATTGTTTCCTGGTTTTGTGAATATGAAAGTCACTTACTAATATTTATCTGAATGACACTTAAGACTGCAATCTTGGAATCCTGTTTGCCTCACTATTATTTAATATTAACCAGCATTCACAATTAACCTTACCAATTTATGGCCTCAGTGCTGCTGTGGCAGCATTTTAAAGAAATCTTTTGCTGTATATAGGGAGGGAAAATGAGTCACCTGGTTTGTTTATTTGTTTATTTGTTTATTTTTAAGGATCCCCATTAGCTGAATGCCTTGGCAATCAGCTAGTCTTCCTGGGGTCCACACCTTACATACAATATATTACACTACATTACATATAAAACATACAATTTCATCAATTTACATTTAAAAAAAAAAATACAAATCTTATGTTTATATAAGTTTCAGTTCGAAATTAGGTACACTGTGGCTACATACATTAAAATAAAATACTAAATAAATCAATTTATTGATAACATATATATTTTTAAAAGAAAAATTGCACAACTTGTAGAAACACACAATATTGTAAACATACGCACAGAGTATACCTTCTACTTTTTCACGCTCAACTACAGGCCAGCAGATGCCTCTGTATGTCCTTTTTGAAGGATAATTTATTTTTAATTAGACGGATTTTGAAAGGTAAACTATTCCAGTATGTTATGGCTCTGTAAATGACAGTTTTTTGCGATGAGTTAGTCCTTAGACTAGGAACCACAATATGACCATTACTGGCAAATCTGGTGTTGTGTTTATGTGTGTTATTGCAATAAATTATTTGATCAAATAAAAATACTGGATATTTTAAGTTAATAATGCAGCTAAAAAATGTGGCCATGGTTGAAACAATCCTTTGCTCAATAGTTAGCCAAGAAAGGCTAGAATGCAACTTTTCAGTGCTAGTTCTTTTTGAGCAGCCCAGAACAAGTCTGGCAGCCCTATTTTGTGTGACCTGTAATTTAGCAAGATTAGTTTTGGATGTAGACGACCATACTATAGAACAATAGTCCAAGTGGCTCAAAATTAATGATTTGGACACTTGACCCAGCATGTGTGTGATTGTACATAAGGAGAACACTTTCTTATAACTGCAATGCCTCGGCCCATTTTACTGACAACTGTGTTGATGTGCTCAGTCCATGATAGATGACTATCAAGGACTAGGCCCAGCAATTTAGCTTTGTCCACCTGTTTTATGGGTTCACCAGATATAGATAGCTCCAATTTAGGCTTAGAAATCGATTTATATCGTGACCCAAAAACAATTCCTTTACATTTGGATATATTTAGGACTAATTTATTTGTTTTAATCCAGTCATATACTATATTTAACTCACTAGACAAAACTTGATTTAATTCTTGACATGTAGTTGCTGCATAATACACAGTTGAATCGTCTGCATACATTGTCATACCTGCATTGTTCACAGCTAGGGGCAGATCATTAATAAAAATTGAAAAAAGGAGTGGTCCCAGACAACTTCCTTGGGGTATACCGCATATTAAACTACTGTAATCTGATAACTACCATTATAAAAAACCTTCTGAGTTCTTGAGGAAAGATAACTCTTCATCAAGGTAGTTGCAGTTTGGCTAAAACCATAACACTTCAAACTTATCAATTAAAATGTCATGATCAATGACATCAAATGCAGCGCTAAAATCTAACATAACTGCTCCTGTTATTTTGGAGTCAGCAATCCCCCTCAACCAATCATCAGTCATTTGTGTAAGAGCTGTACAAGTAGAGTAACCTTTTCTGTATGCATGTTGATATTTGGTAATCAAGTTGTTATTGTTAAAGTAATCTTGGACCTGAACATGGATAATCCTTTCCATAACCTTGCTAAGTGCAGGAAGAATACTTATAGGTCTACTATTAGACCCACTAAAAGGTGACTTGTTATCCTTAAGTAATGGAATAATTTTTCCCTCCTTCCACAGTCTAGGATATACCCCACGTAACAGACATCTATTAACAATGTGACTTAAAGGACCCGAAATGTAATCAGCAGCAATACGTAGTACCTTATTGTCTAGATTATCAGTGCCTGCACTGCTATATTCAGGAAGAGTCTTCAACAATATCTTCACATCTCTATCATTTACACACTTGAATTGAAACATACAATTTTTACCATCCATTATTTCATTACATATCAGTTCACAAGGGTTAGTGTCAGTACCTCCTAGGCCCTGCCTCAGATTGTTCACCTTATTGATAAAAAACATATTAAAATAGTTGGCAATCTCTTGGGGCTTAGTTAAAAACGTACCATCTAATTCAACAAAAGATGCACATGCATTTTCCTTTCTTCCCATAATTTCATTCAAGGTGTTCCAAAGTTTTTTACCATCATGTTTAACACTGTCAATTCTTTGCCTATAATATTCTTTCTTCTTCCTTTTGTTCAGTTTAGTTACTTGGTTTCTCAGTTTACAGTATTTTAATCTGTCCTCCAATAAACCTGATTTAACTGCCACCAATTTAGCTTCGTCCCTCTGTTTCATTAACTGCTTTAGAGATGAGTCAATCCATTTGGGCTGATTTAGTTTTAGCTGTAAACTTTTTCATAGGTGCATGTCTGTTAACAATTTCCATAAATATATTCATGAAAGCAGTTAAGGAAACCTCTGGATCATCAGCATTATATACACCATTCCAATCAACATTTCTAACCTCCTCCACAAAGTGATCATTAGAAAAATATTTTGTATGATCGTCTATGTACAACTTTGGCTATTGCTTTAGGAATTTTAACCTTCCTGCTGAAAGCAACCAAATTATGGTCACTAAAACCTACAGGTACAGAGACTGTATTAGAGCATAGCTCAGGTACATTGGTATATATATATGATCAATACATGTGGAGGAAGTATGGCCTGCTTGATTAGTAAAAATTCTAGTTGGTGAGGAAACGATTTGTGATATATTACAAGAACTAATTAATGATGATATTTTTTTCTTCCTTGGACAGTTACTGGTTATCCAGTCTATATTCATATCACCAAGCAAATATATTTCAGTGTTCACATCGGAGACTCTGTCAATCATTTCACATAATAGAGCAAGATAGTCAGCATCAGCATCAGGAGGGTCTATAGCAGCAGCCCACCACAATTGGTTTCAGGTGGGGTAGATGTACTTGAATCCACAATGCTTCTACATTATTCAGCATGAAATCAGAACATAATTTAACAGGAAGGTGGTTTTGTACAAAAATTGCAACCCCCCCACCATGTATATTTCTATCCCTCCTGAAAAGTGAGAAACCATTAACCAATAGCTCTGTATTCTGAATAGAAGAATCCAAATGAGTCTCTGATACTGCCAATATATTAATTGAATTAACAAACACCAAATCATTTAAGTCGTGTATCTTATTCCTTATACTACAAATGTTCACATGTGCAATTACCAAGCCTTTATTTGGGAGCTTTAAAGGTCCCGGTGTCATTATTTAGGATGAGAAAGTCAGAAAGTCAAATGTACATAGTTCAAGAACTTTTTCTGGGTTTGATGATCAGCTTGTCATACCTCAACACTGCAGAATCACCCCTCTCCCATGCGGCCCGCAGCTCAGGCATCAACTCCTTCCTTTTCTTCTTGATAATGTCGGAGTAGTCTTCATTGATGTAAATCCGTGTTCCTTTGAGTTTCTTTGCCTGTGATTGTATCATCTGTTTATCCTTGTAACGCAGGAGTTTGACTATGATCTGTCTCGGCCTGCTTTCATCAAACTTCCCGACTCTATGGGCCCGTTCTATTTCAATATCCTTTACATTCAAGCCCAATTTCTTTCCCAGTATCTCTTGTACTTTAATTTCTGACTTTTCCCAATTTTCACCTTTATCCTCAGGGACACCATCAATAATTATATTGTTCCTCCGTGATTGATTTTCCAAATAGTCCATTTTTCTCTCAATCCCATCAAGGAACTCTACAGATTTTGCCAGATCTTCCTCCAGTTGTTTCAGTTTTTTTCCATTCTCACGTAGCACTTTGTCCTGACTCTCCAGTTTTCCATGAGCAAACTCCAGACTAGTCTTGAGTTCATGTATCTCTTTGAATGCACTGTCCACTCTCTTATGCACACCATCTGAGATAATTTCAACACAAGATTTAAAGTTCTTACTTTGCTGCTCCAGCAGCTCTCTGTAAAAGTCCTTTTGTTGCTCCATCATGGCCTGAAGAGTAGACATAGTCACCAACTCATCATCTGGATATTTCTGAGCTTTGGGTGGCATCTTGTAAAGAAAACTCAGATGCACCTCTGTCAGTGGCTTGAGTTTCCAACACAGAGGAGTAGGCCTTGACTTCAAGGATCTGTCCAAAATCCCTCTTTGTGAACTGCATCCACGGCTCTTAACTCCACAAAAGACTTATATAACTATGTTTAACTTGCACAAATGAGTATTTGATCCGTATTTGATGAATGCTAAGAGTATTTGTTGATTTAAGCAGCAGGGCAGAGGAGAGCATGAGGCATACACGACGAGAGTCCAGGTGTCACTAAGAGCTTGGAAAGTGGCTGTTGGTTCCAGTTTGTGAAGACTCTTGAGTTAGTCCTGTTTGTCACTTGACTGATGGCCCTCACCACCCTCATCCATTACTCTGTCACTCACCTGAAATGCCCTTCAAATGTTCTGACACTTCTTGAGAAGTGAGCACTCCCCCTTGTGCGTCTGTTCAGTAAGAGGATGGTGGCCAGGTGAGGATATACAAATTTTTCACTTACACAGCTGTCAGACCATGTGGGACCACTTTAGAGATGTATCTCATTATCTATGCAGATACAGTATTTTGCAATTTGAGGGGAGGAAAGAAAAACAAAAAAGGTAAAAGAATACAATAAAACCAAGACAACAAAGTTTCCGACAGAGACTTTCTGAAACAAAGATCTCCCTATACAGATGTGTCCTTTTAAACTGACCTGATGGGTTCAAAAAGTATGGAATTCACAATTCTGATTACAGCTTTGAATTCACCCATAAGGCTACAAAATGCATTGACAAGTCATAGTCAATAAACCCTAAACCTTTACCTCTGCTGTATGTGTATGAATGACAGAACCCCCAGTTCCTGGTGCTAAATCTCAAATTATCAAACCACAGTAACAGTGGCTATCTTACACCAATTTGCAATTCATTGTTTGAGACATGAAATAGGATAATATGTGGAAAATAAGCAAAGTACAGTGAATTACACAGTCAGAATTAACAATTCAGACACCTGCACCTGAAGAAGGAAGATGATATATGTAGTTGTGTGTTTATTTGTAATTAGAGTATGCTCAGGGTGAATCAGATCATGAAAATGTAATTGAATTCATTAGAAAGATAAACTTCAAGAAATCTAAGGTGTCAAGTGACCCAGGAGAAGTTGGAATTATCCCAGCTTTGTTGATGAGATTGTTCTGGTATAATGTAGGGGATTAACAGAAAAGTGGTAATTAATGTGATTTGTAATCACATTATTCAATGATCAGAACCGATGATTGATCAGAAAGATGTATTGTAGATGTATTCTGTATGATTTATTTCTCGTTGGATCAAGACTGTGCGTCTGTGCTGTCAGCGGCTGAGGTAAGCTGCCATGGGTCACTGTGTGCCCAGTGGAATGAAAACAACGGCTATGTTTATCAAAACAGGAGGAGAGATCATGCAGCAGCAGGTGATGTAATGTAAACACAAGCAAGTACTAGTCAAAACAAGTGAAGTAACAGAAAAGTGGTGATTTACGTGATTTGTAATCAATTCCTAATCAATGAAATGTATGAAATGTGTGTGTGATTCTAGTCAATGATCAGAAACAAGATGTATTAGTAATTTTGGTAATAGATCTGTGTTAGTTAGTGTATGTTAAAAGAAAAACTTATTTTTGTTGGGTCAAAACGGACAGAGACAGAGCAGAGCGTGTTCCTCACTGGAATGTCAACAAAGCCGAGTTTCAAAATAATTCTGCCAGCTCCGGGCCACCAAGACACAACAATGGCGAAAAACAGTCAGCCAGGTGCGGACGGTAGCGGGGGCACGCTGACCTCAGCAGTGACGCCGTGACTGGACTTTGTGCAGAAAAAAGGGTGAAACTGAATCAATCCAGCAATGGCTCAATTAAGGACATTATAAGACAGATGTGAGGTATAAATCATTGAATAAGGATTAGCGTTAGCTGATAAGCTTTAGCTTAACGAGCTATATGGCCAGGTAAACAAGGTGGCCTTGTGAGTCTGGTGCTGGCATGATGTCATGATGATTAAGGTGAACGCCCCTGCTGATCTGTAAACCTATGAAATGATGTAAAGGACGGATTATGTAAAATTATGCACGCCTCTGTATATGTGAATAACCAATCAGAAGTGTCATGTGAGTTTGAGGGAAATTATGTATGCATATGCAAAGGTGAGAGAACCAATCAAGAGTGTGAAAGGCCGAAAGGGGACAGTTCGGGGCTGGGGCAGGCTGGACGAGAGAAGGAGAGAGAGAGAGAGAGAGCGCATAAAAAGAGAAGGCAGAGGGACTCTGTGTGGATTCCTGGAGCGACTTCAGAAGAAGAAGGACTATCTGGGACCTGGACGAGCGACCCCCATCCGGAGGATTAACTGGAAGGATTTTTCTTCAAGAAAAGAAGACAGAAAGACGCTTGGAACAGGATCTACGAATTTTTCCCAATTCTTGAAGGAATAATTGGAGCCTTTTTGGTTAGCCTAGCTCACCGCTAGTAAGGAGGAGGGGGGGGGCCAACCAGGGTTCCCCGGGGGCCTGACCAGGCGCTCTCTCTCTCCACCCTGCCCAGCGGCCTTGAACACGCATAGTGGCCACATGCGTCTCTCAGCCTGTCCTTGGACCAACCGGATGAACTGATTCGTAAGCCATAGCTTTAATTTGCCTTTTTACGTAGAATTAGAAATTGTATAACCAATCAATGCTGTTGCTTAACCTTGCTAATCTGTTTTAATAAATATAAAAACTATCATAAGATGTCGGTGTGGACATTACATCTGTATCCAGAATTTTGAAGACTTGTTTATGCCTCTGCACTAACACACAGGTTCTTATGGGTTATTCTAGTCACAATATTGTCAAATTGTCCCTGAGGCTTGCTGTCCGAGCCACTAAAGTTTTCCTAGTTTGTAACAAGTGCCCAGATCTTAAGAGGAGAGCTGCCGTTAACAGACGTGACCGATAGCTGGACTTCGAGCCACCCGGCTATTCCTCTGAGGACAGTTATTGGAGTGAGCGGGGCATACGTTTGGAAGTAGGCAGTGAGAGCTAGGCATATCTCCTCGACACCAGCTTAAATAAGTTGAGGAAATCTAGCGAGGAACCTCTCCTAGACCGCAACTTCTTACCTGAAGAGACGGAGAGCTGGTCCCGGTGACAGACTCTGCTAGTCAGAGACTGAACCAAAACTGGGGGATCTTACAAAGGCTACGTTCATGTCGCAGGTAAATGTGACCCAAATCTGACTTTTTTGCCCATATCTGATTTTTTTTTTTTTTTTTTTTTTTTTTTTAGCAAGGTGACTTTAGTATGAGCTGTCAGGACACATTTCATCCATTGATAGTTTTGCGAATGCTCTCCTTTTCCTCTACCTTCTTCCCATTATAATTTGTTTATGAATTTGTCGTCTTACGCTACACAAAAACTTTAAAAATCACTTTACTTCAGTTTTGTTTTTCTTTGCACGCGGGCCACTTCAGTGCAGTAGGCAGTTCACATTTGAGTCTGATATAGGTCAACCACACAAAAAATTCAGACCTTGGCAAAAAAGACCTGCAGTGACTGTAGCTTAGAAGACAAAATAGGACTGAACAGGGAGCCTTTTATAATCTAAACATACTGTGATGATTTTAACCAAATAATAATAAAAAAAAAACTAAAAATCAATATTAAAGGAGTTTGACAGTTAACCTTAACAGTGAAGGCATTTTATTGTTATTGGAAAGTTGTCTTTTATTTAGAATGTTGTGCCTGTGGGTGTTTCAGAAAAGTAGGGTCATTTCCAACTGTACTGTTTCAGCTCTTTTTTTAAAAAACACTTTTCAGGAGACGGACATTGAAGATTGAGATGTGCCTTATTAAAGTTGTGTGATCCCTCTTTTCATTAAACCAGAGGATGCTGCATCCATGATTTAAAAATATAAATAAATAAATAAATAAATAATTTATTTGATGGACCATAAGACTATTTCTGTTCATGGTAAATGAGCTGGGTCCGACTGGGGCAAGTAAAGAGCCAGACAATGAATCCATGTATGAGGGTTGGTTCTACACTGTGTGCTATAAAAGGTCCCCATATTTAAATATTCAGACCTGTCCTGGGTGTTGGGCTTGTTTAGAAGCAGTTTCATCATTTCAATAACAGACAATATCTCACTGGGCCAATGTTGGAAACTGGGTGGTGTAGTACTTAATTTTTTTCTGGCACATCATTTCAAGTTCTACCACCAGGTGAAAATCAGATGGAAGCTCTGGAGCCTTTGAAGAACATAAAAAAAGTGCCAGCTTGTGGTTAGGAGTAATTTTTCAGAAGTAAGATCTCCAGAGCACATATAAAAAAACTGGAGAGAAAAATTCAGTTAGTGCTGGGCAGGACCAGAACAGATGTATCAGTGACCCTTCAGCAGAATGACACTCATCACACTCAGGGGATAGTGTAGGGAAGATGCTCAGCTTCACTTTTCAGTTATGCAGTCTATAGATATTGGATATCTATGGGTGTTACTAATCTATAATACATGCGCTGACACCTCTGATCTACACTCCCTGGCCCAGACATCTTCAATACAAGTTAAAGAAACCAAGTTTGTAGAACTATTTAGAACTTTTGAAGCTAGTGCTTAGAATCTGAAGAAAAAGAAGAATTAATAAAATAGATGAGAAGTTAGAATGAATTGGGTCCTCTTTAATCTAATGTCTAATTTGAGAAGAATTTCTATACTATTCTGAACCAATAAAAACATAGTTATGAATACTAGTTTAGATTTCTATGAAAATGTTTTTTTTTTTTTAAACCTCTGTCCAATGTCCTATATCTGTTCAATACAGATGTTAACATCAAGATCTTTTAGGGCTGACAGATAACCCTACATGTAGCTTCTAGTTCACTTTACAACATGTAATTAATTAATTCATTCATTCATTCATTCACAAACACACTTCACACACAGTGCATCCTTATCTATAAGATCAGCTACAACATTATGACTGCCTGTCTATTATTGATCAAGCTCTGCTCAAGCTACCAAAAGAGCTCTGACCAGTCCGACGAGGATTTGGACAAACTAGTTCAGCTAGTTTTAGATGATTAGTGTATGTGTATTTTGTACAAAATGCATTTTGTAAGAGAGCTTTCATGTTTTTGTTTTGTTTTGTTTTTTTTTGTTGTTGTTTTTTTTTATCACAAATGATGAACAGGATGAGGGAGAAAATGGGGTTTAATATTGAATTAAAAGTAAAATTGGAATGAAACAGCATGAGAGAACAACAAAAGTCCAAGTCAGTTACAGTGATAGAGTTATGGGGGCAAATTAGGAGTTTGGGTGGTGCAGGGGTCGTTGATGATTGAGGTTAAAGTCAGGATGACCAGAGCTGGCATCATACACAGGTCAAAAAGGCTGATTATCCTATTTTATGCTTGCATGAACGAAGCAAATGGAGTGAGGAAGATATGCAAATTTTAGTGTAATTGGCCTGTCAGAGTGCTGGAGCCCTGTCAAACCACGGTCAGAGAGACAGAAGGAGAGAGCAAGAGCCAGAGAACACAGAAAATTAGTGGATTAGTTTCAGCTGCACATTCCATTAGGTAATTTCAGCTCATACCAGGATCATGGGTCAGTGCTCTATCCTTGAGAGTGGGTTGTTTCAGCTATCATTTTGAGAATAGAGAGGCAGAAAGCCAGAGCTCTCCACTTTCCAATCCCTTGTCTGTCTCTTTGTACCATACAAACACACAGATACTCATTAGACAAGTTTCCAATGTTTTCCTTTTAATGTAGATGGCACAAGACAGACAGATGTGAAATCTGAGAAGGTGGGGGGAAAAAACACCATGGCTCCAATTATAAAAACATAAATAACATAAAACACATATATTTACTGTGCTTGTTTTGAGGAGAGACTTTGTAGTAAATTGTCTCTCATCCAAACCTCAACAATGAAGTAATGAACAATGCAGATTACATACCTATCCTTTCGAACCTTTGTCACTGCTGATCCAAAGGGTATACATGCTTGCCTGAACTGAAAATGGAAATGGGTGCATTTCCTTTTTGCTGCTCTGTACGCATTATAGACAGTCAATGCTAACCTAAGATACACAATCACACTCGCAGACACACACAACAAACTACAAGTAGATGCACACCCATAAAAGAGAGCAAAAGAGATATTGAAAATGACATGGTGCCGAGGAACGACAGAACGAACCAGTGGAAAAATAAGAGGGGGGGGGAAGGAGGGGTAATAGTCTGATAATGGAACAGGCTGAGTCTTTTATAAAATCAATCAAAGGCTAAGAGGTTGTTTGACGCTGTAAGCGAATTCAACAATGCATTGATGACAGAGCTTCAGTCAAGCATTACTAGATGTGTAATTACTCTGACCATCTCATATGGATCCAATTAGCTTGTCTCAACAATAGTGAGCCTGAGTGATCCCCACCATAGAAAATGATCAGGTTTCACTGTTGTGCCACAGTTTTCCAGTGAATACCTTGATTGAAGTTTGTAACTAAATCCATTCAGTAATTATACAAACACCTTTTTCTTGCTAGACTCAGAAAAATATTATTTTGTTAAATATGTTGTTGTTTTACTAAAACCAGACAACAATGCAGTCAGACTTAACATGCAGACGGTCTGTTTGGTAACACATTTGTGAGGAACAAAACAGTAAATAACTCTATGCAACACTGAGCAGGTAAACACAGGTGGGCTCATCAGGGGAGAGACTAAATACAATACTTTACTGCTTGTTGGCTGACGACAGAAGGCTGAAAACTGAATGAAAAGAAAATAACCAATTATGGAAACATTGCATATAAACAGACACAAAAAAAAGATCCATACACCATCATGTCGAGGAGACAGACCACAGAACTCCAATGTTTAGTCATGAATACATTTTTTAAAGGTCCTCAAGTCTGAATAACAGCCCCTGCAGAGAGACCCACAAGCAGCATGAGAACAAACATGAGTCCAAATGTGTAAGTCGAGTCGAGTGAGAACAGGATCAATAAACTGTGACAAACAAGGTATCACTCTAGTTTGGAAAAAAGATGCCCTCAGAGTCTAAGAAATTAAGATATTATGACTTCAGGAAGAGGTGTAAAAAAGGCCAAATGAAATGAAAGAAGTTAAAGAAACAGCATGAAAACTAAAGATTTGTTTGTATCAAGCCTGGTCTCACATAACACCATCACAGATCAACTTCAGAAAGCATTAGTTGTAGAATTAAAAAAAAAAACAAAAAAACAACTGCCTAAATATTAATGGTGAGTGACATAATTTGGCAAAACCTTTTTGTTTTTAAGCCAGATAGACAGTTAAAACCAGAAGTTTACATACATTATATAAAAACGCATTATGGATATATAACCATTTTTCCTCATTGTCTGGCATTAAATCAGACTAAACATTTCCTATTTTAGGTCAATTAGGATTGCCAAATAATATATATTTGCTAAATGCCAGAATTATGAGAAAGAGATTTTTTATTACTTTCTTCAAGTCAGAAATTTACATACATTCCTCAGTATTTGATAGCAGCTTACTGACTTTCTCCTGACTAACAATGTTTTTGATAGTTTTCAGCACTGCACTGAAACAGTCCTGATCAAGGTGACAAACGATATTCGCCTGAACACAGATTCAGTCAAAGTCCCAGTCTTAGTTCTGCTGGACCTAAGCGCTGCCTTTGACACAGTTGACCAATGCAATCTTATTACAAGGTTAGAAGACTGGGTGGGAATCTCTGAAACGGCTTTAAACTGGTTCAGGTCCTATCTCAGCGGCAGGTGATACTTTGTTGAAATTGGTAACTGTGTCTCAGACCAAATGGCCATGACCTGTGGGGTTCCCCAGGGGTCAATCCTGGGACCCCTATAGTTCAATCTGTACATGCTTCCATTAGGCCAGCTAATACGCAGCTGTAATGTGTCCTACCACAACTATGCAGATGATACTCAGATCTATGTGTCACTGACAGCAGGAGAACATGGGCCTGTAGATTCATTGTGTCATTGCATCAAACAGATCAGTGTATGGATGCTCAGACAAAACTGAAATCATTGTCTGTGGCCCACAGAAACAAAGAAAAAGGGTTATCAGTTACCTTGAGACTCTCTCTCTAGAACCTAACAATCAGGTCAGAAATTTAGGGCTAATATTGGATTCAGACTTGGACTTTTACAGCCACATTAAAGGAATAACATCAGCAGCTTTTTACCATCTAAAAAACATTGCCAGAATCAAAGGAATAGTGTCTAAACCAAATTTAGAAAGACTAATCCATGCGCTCGTCTCCACCAGGTTAGACTACTGCAGCTGCAGTACATCCAGAACGCTGGTGACTAGAACCAGGAAATACAACCATATTAGTCCAGTCCTGAGGTCTCTGCACCGGCTTCCTGTCACTCAGAGAATAGACTTTAAAACAGCTCTACTTGTGTACAAGTCTCTTCATGGTCTAACTTCAAAGTACATCTCTGACATATTAGAGCCATATGAACCAACCTGGACTCTGAGAACCTCAGGTAGTGGTCTCCTGCTGGTGCCCAGAGTCAGGACTTAACAAGGGGAAGCTGCGTTTCAGTTTTATGCTCCTAAAATCTGGAACAGTCTTCCAGAAGATGTGAGACAGACCTGAACTCTGACAATGTTTAGATCCAGGCTGAAAACAGTTCTGTTCTGATATGCATATGACAACTGAAATGATTTTATCGGCAGTCTTCATTTTGAAATCATTTTTCAATTTTATTTATTCTTCTTTTTTAATTCATTTTTAACTCAATTTATTAATGATTATTTTTAATGCTCTTATAATTTGTGTAATGAATCTATTTGCCTTCTTGTGATTTTATGCATCTGTAAATCATAGTGTGTGTGTGTGTGTGTGTGTGTGTTCAGGGAATCATAATATTTAAATTGACTGAGAGTTCTTGCCTGATTTAAGATAGAAAAATCATCTAGTTTGAAACATAAGCCAGACTGAGTCTCGAACACACAGGTACAATAAGAAAAAGTCTTAAAAGACCAGAATTATTTAATCACCATGCCTAACCTCTAATCACAAACTCATCTTGTTTTATTCTGTTCACAGAAAAAACAAATCAGGATAAGAGAAATTTAAGATAAGCCATAACATGTCATAGGAAAGCATGCCAATAAAGAAAGCCAGACCAAAGTAAAACTAAAAAGTATCAAAATTTCACAGTCTTTCCTATAATAAGTTTGAACAATGTTACTTTTCTGATATGAGGCTGCATTTGTTCCTATCGTCAGTTTTATGATTGTCCATTCTGGCCGTGTTGTAGAGACATGACAGATTGATTCTTATTTTTAGTTATTCAACACATTCATAAACCATGTTTATGAATGTTATATGGACTGCGAATTCTCCACACCATCAAGGTGCCATCAAAGTGCTTTACATTGGCCTCTCATTAACATCACACACCAGTGGGTGGCTGCTACCATGGCAAGGTGCTGCCAGAACCACTGGGCTCAAGTTAGAGTTCAGTGTCTTGCCCAAGGACACTTTGACATGAGCTTCAGTTGGAGCCAGGATCAAACCAGGGTTATAATAGTTTTGGATTTTTCATTAGTTTTAGTTTTATTTAGTTTTTCAAATTCATTTAGTTTTAATTAGTTTTTATTCGTTTTTTTTTTTTGAAATGCTTAGTTTTAAGTTTAGTTTGTATTAGTTTCAGTGTTAGTTTTATTTTGTAAATTAGGGTTGTAATTTCGGTTCGAGTGAAGCACTGAACCTTTTGAAGGCTATCGAATCACATAGTCGTATGGACATTCCTGGTCTCAATAAACATATTTACCAATGTGTCTCCCCGCTTATGGTGTTCCTGCGTATTTACTGACCAGCAGCTATTTGGTCGCCGGTGGAAAAAAAGTCCATTATGGTTGCTGTTTATATTCCTAAGAAAATACTGAACATAAATTTATGGGAGACTAAAAACTTAAGGTGGTGATGATGCATATCTTGCCCCTCCATCCAAGTAGCCAGATATCTGCAGAAGAGAGAAACATATCCAGCCAGTCCTGTTGATAAACTGATGTAAGTGCACAGTTGACGCTCAAACTTATTTTGTAAAGGAGGTGGAGGATATCATGCTAAGCATTTCCAAGAAAATCAGTTCTCCCAACGGGACGGCTAAATGCTCCCTTAGAGATAGAAGTGAGATGTTTAGTCATTCAGGATAGACTCAAAGTAGAGTCACTGCTTATCCATATCAAGAGAAGCCTGCTGAGGTGCTTCTAGCCTCTATCTATGAGGCCCTGCAGCATCTTGAATGCCCTGGGACGGCCTCAGTCTCTGTCTGGAAGTGCTGGATGAGGGTGCTGAGGAGTGGGAGGAGTGAGCCTCTCTGCATAGGCTGCTGCCCACATGAACTACCCTTATTAGGGTTGATGGGCGGATGGATGGATGGATGGATGGATGGATGGATATAACATGGCTTGACGGAGTTGCATATGAACTGTCTTGAATCTTTCACACATGGCAAAGAAGCACAAAAAATGGGTGAAAAAAACTACTTATTTCCAACCAAATCACCAAATTCAGCACAATTTTTTTTTGTTTTATTTTTTTTTTGTGTAGCCATTGTAGTTAAAGTTATGGTTTTCTCCTGTATCATATATAGCTGCAGCCACCTGATCTTATTAACCCAAAATAACCTCATGGCTGCAAAGTAGTGAGACAAAAATTTTTATAACTATATATGTAAAGTTTATACTACTAAAACTGACTATGCTAAGAAACCATAGATACCACATCTTATTTTCTTTATGGAATTCATATAAATCAAAATCCTGCAAAGGGGTGTTCATACTCTGTAAGGTCCAATGAGCAACCTATTTTATTAAAGAGATATGCATTATTCATAAATATTATTGGCTATCTGCTAAATGATTATTTCAAGCAAAGTGGTATTTGTTGTTATTTCATTGGTGGACTAACTGAGAACATAATGACTGAATTTCAGCTGCAGTAGGTAGAATTCTGTTTGCAGTTGTCAGTGGCCTAAAAAATCAGGTAGAATCTTTGATGTCCTGCATTTGTTTTATACTGCAGACTTGCCTAACGATTACCTTGGAAATAAGCACCCACTGCAGAAATGTTCCCACTTCACAAAGGTAAAGAGGACACAAAGGAAAGGGAGGAGGCAAGAGATAGCCATGAAAAGTAGTGTGTTCCTCTCCTCCTGAAGGCAGAGAAACAGACACCTGTGCAGTTTGATCAGACTCTCTTTTCAATATCCTCTCTTATCCTTTGATGATCCATCACATCATCTCTCTCTACTCTCAGAGTCTCTCTTTTACAAACACATGCGCACATTGCTGCATACTGCTGTTTTCTGGGTCTACTTTATTATACCTCTTTCATCTCATCCTCTCACCTGTCTTTTTTCTATCATTTCTGTCCCTCTCCCTCCCTGTTCCGCTTCATCCTTTGTCTTTGTCCCACTGCCTTTGAAGTGTGTCATAGTTTCTGCTTTGTTGGTTCCTATAGTATAATTAGGATCTCTGTTTTTCACTGTGCTGGTAATTTATTAAATAGAGTATCTTTTTTGCAAGGGAGAACTCACTATGAACTAACTGAGAAGATGATCAACAGAACCAAAACCATGACAGTGAGGCAAAAAAAAAAAGTGTCATAGTTTCTGCTTTGTTTCTCCTTAGTTTCTCTTTCCATCTAGAAGGCTTTGTCAATGAATTGAGAAAGTATGCATAGGGGTGGTAAAACCAAATAGGTTGCTTGAATGAATAGCTATGTTTCTAAGCATATTTAGAGAAAAAAGTGAACAGTTTCAGTGGTCCTGTGATCACATTTATGAATACAAATTACTGTTAGCCTCATGGCAAATTTCGAACTTGGTTTACAAATATTCTGTACACGCCGTTCCTCACATGCTAACTGCCAATAGACCACAGACATGTGAAACAGTAGCACGTACTGCTAGTTGTTCAGGCTCACAAACTTCCAGTATCGGAGTAGCATCATCTTTCAACCTCAGACCGCATGAAATTCCAGCATCATACTAAGCCTTGTTGACGAAACAATCAGCTCTGAAAAATACAACTCTGTTTCTGACCCTGAAAAACAAATCCTCTCCACTAATCCTTGGCTTCTTGGTCTACAGAGATCTGGAAACTGTTTGCTGCACCCTCACAACCAAATACACATTTCTTCCAAGACATTATGGAAAGAAAAACAAGCAGTTTGAAAAAAGCAGAACCTGATCACTCCTTCCAAGGTGTGCTGTTGAAAACCTTGTTGCAGTTCCACCCTCTGACTGTCCCAGCGCTCTCTACCTCCACCTGTCTATATACAGTAGATGTCTCAGTAGGACATCAACTAACATGTTGACTAGCAGTTCGACCCTCTCTGACCAGCCCAGTGTTTACTGCCTACACCTGCTGGTGTATACTCATCTCTATAGTACATTAACCAATGATATATCAGTCATCATAGAAGTACATAGAATTCTTAGTTCTCCAGCTAACGGATAATTGATATTAATATATTTTGTCCTATATAATATTGACAATATATATGTGCCTCTCCTCTCTCTACCCCATCCTCTCTATCCTGTCTCCCTTCTCTTTTCCTCCTTTACCCAGCTGGTCTTCTGCAGGAGGGCCCCCCCTTATGAGACAGGTCCTGCTCAAGTTTTTCCTTGCCACTGTTTGGGGGTTTTTTTTTTTGACTCAAGGAGTTTTTACTTGCCATTTTGTCTTTACTTAATATTTAATAATATTTGTCAGGGGCCATGCACTGGGTCTCCAACCCCCCCCCATTTCGCACTATGCTTACATCCTCATACCCCACCCTCTTTTATTTGTACTACCTCCATTATCTGCAATATTTTTCTCTCTCTATTTTTTTTTTTTAACAATGCTCCGCACTGTTTTGCACTCTTTTGCACTGTAACCGGAGATGCTGCTTTTAATCTCATTGTACCTATGTACAGTGACAATGAAGGATTCTATTCTATTCTGTCTTAAATAATCTTTTGTTTCATATTCTTTCATTTTTTTTCTAATAAGGTTTATGTAGAAGAGCAGGTGGGCAGTGGTACTGTTGGTGGTCTCTGCTGAGACTACTGAGACCGATCCCACAAACTTAAAAAAAAAAACAGAAAACGAATTGATGAAAAGATGGGTGGATGAATTGTCCTGTTGAAAACAAAGTAAAAGTGTTGTCCTTGAAATGTAATAGCAGCTTTCTAAATGTTTGTTTTGGAGGACACCAAAGCAGATGAGCAGGGAGGGTAAAGAGGAACAGGAGATAGTGAGATCCAGGTAATATTAATATGATAAAAACCTGTTTCATAGAAATCGTTGATGTAATGTAAATGCAATGCAAATATCTTCACCTTAATTATTTGCTGTTTCCATTTCTTTTCTTAGTGAAAGGTAGATAGTTATTGTCATATAATAGATTTATGCTGCCTTCACAATAGCAAATATCTTCCTCTATCAAATGTTAGTTCTGCTGAGATGAAATGAAATGATCACTGTAAGAATTCTGTCTTTACCTCACACATGGCTTTTTGCAGTAAGATGCAATACTTCAATAAAATTTCATTTTAAGTATTTAATCTGTGAATTTAAAGAGTTATTTTTTTTTTTTAAAAACTTTGCTAACATCTGGCAATTGATTTAGAGCGTAAAATGAATATGAAATATTAGTTGTTATAGCAGAATCATATGATTCCATTTTGTAAGGTCAATAGCAAGTTCTTAATCATATTGTGAGCTTATTGTGAAATTTATTCAATTGTCACCCTCTGATTTAGAAGAAAATAACATATTTTTTTAGCTTTTTAACATGTCCAAAAAATCAGCCATCAGTGCTATGGCTGTGTTTACATACTACACAGAAAACTGAAAGCACTGGTCCTGACTGTTTGCTGGATGTGGCTAATTTGTATACACTGTGAACAACTGATACATAAAAAGAAGGACAATTTAGCAAAATTAGGTGGGGAAGCCTGCAGAAGCAAACCTGCTCTCCATTGGTCCTCTGAAATGGTGCTGCAAGCCACCAGCCAGCAAGTGATAGTATAGAAAGCATTAGAGAGCAATTTTATTACCATTCTTATACTTCAATTTGCATGGAGGAATTTAATTGAGGAATTGAGAAAAATGATTGGCATACCTTTTGAACATACATTTTTGGGCTAAATTACTAAATTACTATATTCAAAGAAGGGCTGGGCATGATAACGTGTTATTATCGCATTAATTCATTAGTTTATTAACGCCGACATTTATTTTATCACGCATTAACATGCTTTTGTTTTGAAAAGTCTGTTACAGGCTGCTGCAGAACCAGAAGAGGATTGACGGAAAAACATGCAGAAAAGCTAAAACAGACATGGAGAGCGGTAAAGTTACTGAACTTTCACATGGACATTTTCAGTTTAAAGTTCTCTCAGATGGCGGATTTGACAGAAACAAGGTTGAACAAGTTGAACTGCCCGTTAAAAGTTTCTGCTGTTACATCACAAATTGCCTGTTTTAATGTTATGATTGTGGCTCAGGATTTTGTTGGTAGACTTTTTTTTAATTTTTTTTATAAAAACAGGATGACATTAATGCCCTGGCAGTGGCAATAAGCTTTATTTTATTTTACATTTTTTAAGATGAGATTTACACTAAATATGTGTTACTGACAAGTGCTGATGTTAAGTGTTTGAACATCAAATGTTATGGCACTTTAATTCATGTGGCAGCAGAACATTTAAGTAAAAGTGAACTTTACACTACTTTTTAATTCATTATTTGAGTTTGCATATACAATGTGATTAATCATGATTAATCATGGAAATCATGCAATTAATCACGATTAAAAATTTTAATCGTTGCCCAGCCCTAATTTAAAGATCCCATTTGCTATATAAAGGGAAAAGAGAAGAACCACACTAAAGTCACGGAGTCAGTGATATTTCAAAGGCACATTCTGGAGGTCAACCAACCTTAGGTCTATTATTAAATATTAAGGAGTGAACACTTTTTCTTAGGGATCAAACCGACATGAATTGAAGCAACTTTGAGTTGGTACAGAAAATGTGTTTGAAGCAAAATGGCAATTGATGTTAGCACATGGGGCAATAGACCTATGTTAAAAGAAATTGCTATTTCAAGCCTCTGACAAGACTCAAAAATGTAATTCCACTTTAGAAAAAGTGTATGTACAGTCCTTGCAAACAAAGTAAAGTAATTTCAACTTTTTATGCATACAAAAAATGTATATAAGGTCTGTTTGCACAGGGATTTCCACTAGCTGCTATCATTTTTTGTAGGTTTGTACAAGTCAACTACCAATGTTGCACAAACAACTGTAATTTGACTTAATGGCCTCTGCTTCCATGAAACAGGATCAGTACTTAAACATTTATGACAAAATGGACAAGTGTTAAAAGCAGAGGCCATGGCTGATATCCTTCACTTAACTAATAAAGACTAATGGACATTCCTGTCCCTTACTTTAGCTTTGATGTCAGCTGGAGTAAAAATGCAGGAAGAGAGTGCCAGAACCCCGATCCAGTACAACAACAACATACTTATGTGGCACATTTTTTGGTTCAGAAACAACTCAAGGCAAAATGCAATCCAATAAACATTTTCCAAGCCTTAACTCCCCTTTTTAAATATCACCAGGCACCCATATATATATTCTCTGCTAGATTGTTGTCAAAATTTCTATTTTGGTGATATGACAGAAGAATAGTTAAGGACTTCAGGGCCATGAGAGGATGAGCGCTGAGAAAGGCCTCAGTCTGGATCAATGAGTACAGGCAAAGATCTTAGATGCAAGGACACAATGATATGAGGAGGGAGCATATGAGCTGAACACAAGTTCAGTAACTCTAGTAATGAGAATTAAAAGCACACACACACATCCACAGCTCACACAACTAACAGGATTAATAAAACAGTTTTATTTGCAGCAGCTCCTTGTGATGACCTTCTCCTACAATAATTTTCTGCTTGTCCCCTCCATTTTCTCTCAGCTATCCATTCTCAGTTTCCCTCCAATTCTCCCAACTACTTTTTTCCCTCTACCCCGTGTGAGTTCTGCAAGGGAAACAATATACATTATTCTGGTACCATGATGAATAGGAAGAAGGCACAGGCCTGCTGACTGTGGCCTTGAGATAAAGAATAAGCAAATGAAAGTGCCTGCTTGCCTCGCAGCACCCCAGAGTCCACTGCCACCGTTCCCTGTGCTAATTTGATTGAGAACTCACTATCAGCACATACAGTACACCTCCAACCTTTATGCAAGGGTTGTTTTGGGGCTGTGGTGGGGTACAAAGTAATAACAAATGTAACTCCAGGATGTCTCAGCATATATTATTTCAGTTAGGCCCACTGTGGGTAGTTTACATCAAAGTGAAATGTGGTGCTGCGGGGGGAGGGCAGGACATAGCCAGAGACACGAGGGGAAGAGCAAGAGATGGATAAAAAAGGTGGGGTAAGAAGTGAAAGTGAGGCAGTCAGAGGGCAGTGCCAGCAGATCAGAGAGGAGATAAAGAATGACTGGAGAAAAGTATCCGACTAAAGGACATAGGGAAGTGCTTAGTAATCCTGGTCTGTGTTCCCACACTGCAATTAATGTGGAGCCAGAAGGATAGCCCACTCTTTTCAGCCTTAAAACAAAACCAGGATTGATGAGAGTGTCTATAGCGTAAGACTGGCTGTATGTGGGCTCCCTGGGAGCAAAGTGTCGAGATAGTGAGGAGGAAGAAAGATAGCTGGAAAGAAGGAACTTGAGTGTGAGGTGGAGAGAAAGACACAAATTGGGGCATCGCTTGAGATAAAAAATTTGACAGAATATTTTGATTCGCTGGGGCTGGGGGGAGGGGGTGTTTTTTGCAAAACAGGGGGCAAGCCAAGAAAGATAAATTAGGAGCTGCTCTTTTAAAGCCATTTTGTTTTTCCGTCTCCTTGGAAGCTATTGTACTGGCTTCATTCATACAATGAAAACAGTCAAGGAGAGAAATATCACCAGTCGGGGACTTTTCTGTCTTTTCCTCTCGGGTGATATCTCACCAGGGTTGACCTTCTCAAGTAAACAAATCAGGTATCAACCATGGGGAAAAACAAATAAAATTAATTTCCTCTTTTGTCTGTGTACTTGTCATGGTGACGTTAAACATGCACTGCATCGCAGAGCTGTTTATCTGGGAAAGCTGAGCACTGGAAAGCACTGTGAGGCTCTCTATATGGACAGGAATAAAGTCTGTTGAGGGTATTTTCAGTGTCCACAATTTTGTTAAGTAAAATAAGTCTGCATTTTAAAAACAAATAAGTCATAAAGCTCAGACAGCATTTGGGTAAGACTGTGAAAAACTGTCAGTATAATGCCAAGCAGATAATGTTTAAATGAGAAAAAAGACTTTAATATGGATCCAATATTGCTGAGACGTGTGCTTTATGTACCGATTATCAACAAAACAGCTAACACATAAAACTAACAAAGATATGGCAGTGGCATTAAAACAAAATAACAAATTAATTTAAAAAAAACCTGGAAAACAAAGGAAAATAGCTGAGTTATCGGCTTCCTATGGTTGTCAGCACTTTGATTAATAGGAGTCATTTTGCCATAATGAGGTGTTAAGCGTTAGCTGCCAAAAGCCCCCTCGTTTCACTTTGGGTCCCTGAATACTTTGTCTAATTATAAAAGCTCCCTCTGTGGTCTCTGTCTTCCTGTTACTATCAGCTGTAAAAGTGTCTGATTTCAGCTCTCGTTAGATAACTTAACCAGCTCTTGAAACTATCATCTGGAGATGAGGTCTGTGATGACATCGCATAATTATTATTACCTACGCTACATGTCGATACCATTCCCACCACGCATCCCTTTAATAGTAACGATTAGGAGTTTAGTTAACGTTACCCAAGGCATGTTAAAAAATGTTTTTACATAATCTTTTTTGACTTTGCTATCCAAGTCATTTTTGAAGAAAAGAAAGCCTTGGATATTATTTGAAAATTCTGTGTAAAGTCATGATATAAAAGAATAAAAGAATAATAAAGATAAATGGAATTCAATCTCAATAATAAACAGTGAATAGTGGGAAATGCAAGATCATCAGTTTAGTCATGTTGAGTGAAGCTGCTGACTTCCTTGTCGGGGTCCTGCTCGTGTTTGACTGCATTCTCTTTACTGCATGTGCATGTACAGGATGCGCTACATTGTATTTAATTGTATTGTGTTTATGCATACATGACAGATTTCAGTGGAGGTGACACCGTGTATTTGCATTTCCTACCTGCATAGCGGAACGGGCGCATCCTTGTCGAGAGCCACCAGTGGAGGATCCAGCAACACCGTGTCCATGTTCTCTGTGATCACTCCATGATAAGATGCCTCAATCCACGGCTTATGCTTGTTCACTGTGAAAAATAAGGAACAATGCCATTAATGTTACCATGCCCCTCTGAAATGTGTACTTCTACATTTAAATTCAAAGGACATTTCTCTTTATTTTTCCTTCTACCTTACTTTAAAGACTGCTGTATACTATGTTACTTCCACTGTATAGAACCATACACTGAAAACAAAAAAATGTAAAAAAAAAAAATACAATGTTTCACTTCTGTGTTGAGATTTTGAGATGTGACAGAATTGATAGTGAGAGTGGATGAACAATGAAAAGAAAATACTGCCGCTGTTTGTATATGAAGTGTAACCATCTGTCTTAAAAAGAAGTTTTACGTTCACTGACAAACTACTGCTGGAAAACATAAACCTACATCCTGACTTAGCTGGAGGTTTTGTCATCTACTCAAAGCTCTAAATCGTATTTCTAACCCTCACCTAATGATGACATTTTGATGGTGTTCTGCAATAAAATCTGTGTTTCTGCCTCTGCCTCAACTCTTCCGTCAGCACCACCACCTTTCTACAGAGTGAATCCTCGCTGTGTCTTTTTCTCTCTGTGCCCCTTCCTGCAAAATGGGGAAATCAAACTCTATTCTTCGAGGGATAAAGTGGAGCTTAACACAGATCACCATGGCACACAGTGATGACCGAGACTGTAAATTAAACCTCCCCACCCCCCACCCCACCCCATCCCACTTCCTCACAGCAGGATCTCGCACATAGAAATGTGTGTAAGCCACAAGAGCAACATGTGTAGCCAACACACACACACACAAACAAGAAGTGTATCTCTGGTGTCGCAAGCGACTCTCTCTGTGGGGAGCTGAGCTGTCACCCTGACCTTTCAATCCACTAAAGAGCAATACTTTGTCTAATGTCAGTGAGCAGATGACATGTCCAGCTGGCAGTGATTTAAAAAATGCATCAAACTATTCCTGAAGCCTTCTCACAGCTTTTCATCTGTCTGAGCAAATTTAATTAGTTTTGTCCTACTATCCCAGTCTCTCCCTCACTTGTCACCACAGTCCATTGAGAGAACAGGGTCACATTAGTTAGAAAATAGGTCATAATAAAAGGGGGATACAATTATAACCTGTTCAGAGCTGATGCGCTTATAAAGGCCTTTTTGCAGCGTTCACACCACATCCCCATTTGAGACACACAAGGTTTTTTTTTTAATACCTATAAATATGAGGGAAAACTCAATATTTTTTTTGAAAAGCAATAGCTGAACGTGTCAAGGGGGTTTTATTTCATGTTTCTACGTTTCACAGAAGCTAGAAAATAAAGTTTGATCTGACAGATTTAACTTTTCCTCTGAGAAAGATATCACTTAGGTATTCTTAAATGTTTCATTTCTTTTAGCAATTGCACCATGTAGTTTCTGCAATGGTTTTCACTGGGGCTGTCATAAAACAGAATATTAACTTCTATGTCTTGGTACCACTTCTCCATCACATTCACGCCAACAGAAGCCTACTGATCCATCTAGATTGGAATCTTGCCGTTCTGAGGAAGGATGACCCAGTGGATCACAGGGAGTTAAAGGGATCCACAAAAGAAGATATTATACTAGAAATGCCATTTTATCCTCTTGGAGGAGAGAGAAAGCACTGCAGCACGCAGCATGACTTCACTGTTCTGGAGAACGGCGGATGAAGGTCTGCCATCAACTGATATTTGAGTATCTTGAGGCAAAAGATGGAGTCTTCTACCTGTAAAAGGTAATTCAATGATGCATTTGGAATGCCGTTGTATTAGCACATTCATTTAATATTGTTAATACAGCCCTAATCTCATGTTCCCAACTTCTTTTAAATTTATTCTCCTGTGCTAGAAAATTTCCATTAAAAAGCAGAGGTGAAATGAACTGCAACTGTATAAAAGGGACTCTTCAGAACCAAGATTACATTAAAGTGAGGTAATAAGGTGAATATAAAACAGACAATAAAAATTGACGATTTAAAGTGATTCTTCACTCCTGTGTGCTTGCTTTCAGTAGTTTAAAGACATATTAATCAATCATGTGAACACAGTGTTTCATTTATGTTTGAAGGTGTCTTCAGCTAGTCTACATCCAGTCCACACCTAGTGCATTTTCCTCAAGGATGGCAGGTTCAATTTCAAGCTCAAGGTCTTACATTTATTCCAAATAAATTGGGTAGTGGATGACACAGCAGAGCTGCATCTCATTAAAGGAAGTCTAATAGAAGAACTGTTTTGAAGGAAGCGCACACATCAGACCATGTAAATGGGCCGTTTATAAAATGGCTTTCAAGACATGAAGCACTGTAAAGCCATTAATGATGAATTTAAGGTATCCATCCATGACATCCTTCACTGAACTGAGTTTTAAAAAAGGAGAAAAAAAAGGAAGCAAGCAACCTGGCAGTACAGAACAAAGGAGCAGCTTTTTAGATGAAGACAAGCCTGGAACAACTGCAGCTCATTTTAATAAGATTCCACATTCACACTGATTAAAGACTGGTGTCATGCTATACTGGGAGTTATGTGTCTGCATAGTAGTCCCTTTTTGTCTTAGCACAGATGATCTGTTGTCATTTACTGAATATTTAAAACATCTAAAGACAAAGCACGCATGACTTGAAGTCTTGAAAATGTCTTCACGGTTCACATTTTAGTTTTAATGTAAAAGGAAAGTTACCAAGCTACATAGCCATGCGTATTGTTCACATGTTCATATTTGGTAATGTGCATTTGTGCATGGTGGTATTAATGCTTTTCTTCAGTGTTTATGTTTCACTGTTCTCTCTTCAGTGTCCTTCAGTGTCTTCAAAAAAGCCAAAATGTGTCCAAATGATGCATACTGAATTTTCCTGTCGTACAAGCTGTTGGAGTTGCTCTCTGTTTTCGAGTTCTCCTCCATGTTGCTTTCATGTTGTGGCAGCATCATTTGACCACACATGTAGTAGTATATATTTGAGAGATTAATATATGAACTTGCTTTAGTGGGGAAGGTAATAACAGAATTAAAAACTAACAATAAATAATAACTGGCTTGGGTGAGACTACATTGTTTTTAGGTTCTGGATGTTAGTTTGGTTTAATTTTCCATCAAATGTCTAGTTGTATCTAGTAGTCGGCTTCTACAGACTCATGAAAAGGTCAACAGTCTTCTCTCACAAACATGGCTACACAAAAGGCTAGGCAGTCTGAATGTGCTCCAGTGCTTAAATCGAAAAATACAATGCCAGAGAATAAGTAAGGAACTAATTGAATTAGGTACAAGTCATCTTCTGGGAGCCACAGATGTCTTTCTAAATCTAATAACAACCTGTGTATGAGATATTGTTGAGATATTTTAGTCTAGATGTACAGTAAATGGTGGATATAGAACAGATGGCTCAGATGCTGCCATGACTTCATCCAGGATACAAACATGGTTATAACATCTATTTATGTAACAGCTGATTCAGCTGATTTAAATAAGTTTACATTGTTTAAGACTGTAAATGTCCACTGTCTTTATTCATTTCCTCATGAAACATCTGCAGCCATCTCAGCCTCAGACTGCACATTAAAGAGGACTAATTCACTTAAACAGTGTAAAAGCAGCTCTCACACAGCACTGGGGAAAATCTCATAGGACAGAATAAGACCAGAAACAAGACACAGCTCTTCTGTAAATAGACTTAATTTTATTCCATCTGAAATCAAATGCATCTGTTGTATCATTTTCTGCTGATGTTGAAGTTTAAAAAAAGAAAACATTACTGTAGCGACACAACTGGATAACAATCTGATCCCAGCTTGTGTTGTAAGATCCAGGAAATTACTGTGCTAGGCACTGATTAGTTTAGGTCACATAAAATCTGTTTCTTTTCAGCATTTATTTGATAACAGTGATGTTGTGTGAAAACAGAGTTTTCACTCTACAAAGAACAATAGCAAAATATTACAGCAAGGCTAAAACCATCATCAACAAAAACTGCAAATTCTCAGCCGTTTCCAAAAGCCAGAACAGAAAGCATCAAGACTGTTCTTTCCCTTTTTTTTTTTTTTAGTTCTTTTTTTAATTTTTAAATAACAAAAAAATAAAGAAATGACAGTTCAAGTCTTATTTTCTTTTCTTAATACACATTGGAACTGAGGGGCCTCCTTTTAAATCTTTTTTTAATTATTATTTGTATTTTTAAAAACTTCAAATGTCTTGGTCAGAGTTCAAAAACCAGCTGAGAGCCAACATGTCCACAGAGTAGGTGACTGAAAAACCGCTTGAACTCCAGCTGTGTACAAAAAGTAGAAAAATGTGCAGATAAAATAAAGAGAGATTTAAAGAAGGAAAGTGGTTCATTAAAAGAGAGATGAGAATGGAAATACTTTAGAAAAAACAACCCAATAGAAAGCCTCGATAATTAATCAGTAATTCAACAGAATAATGACAAAGCCTCTATCAAATGGTGAGGGAGCTGACTGGGCACGTGCAGATCTACAGTGACCTCCTTGTGCCTTTGGCAGGATTAGCTGTAATCAAACTTAGGCAAGTGTGCACAGATGCACTCGCTTTTGTAGCTTTTCACGTTCAGTGTGTGAGTGTGGAAGAGCAGAACATGACATGTGAAACAAGAAGACATAAGTGAATGAAAAGAGAGAAAGAAAGGGCAAGAAAAGAGAGTAAAGGAGAAGATAGAATGAAGATGACGATCCAGTATTGAGAGTGAGTCAGAGACTCACCTATCTGCTGTTCACTCAACTATCCTTTGAATTAGTCTCTAATGAAAATATTAAATTAATTCATAGGATACATTATACATATGAAGAAAGATGTGATCACATGAATGAAGAGAGAACAATGCGCTAGATGAAAAAACGTTGCCTTCAAAATAGAATCCCTCATTGGTGAATCAAAGAAAAAGAAATGCAGAGAAGCTGTCGCATTATTCATTCTGTTAAATAAGGTTCTAAAAATTCCACAGCATTAATTATCTAATGATCATAAGGCATTTTGCAGCCAAGGAGAGTTTTATCAACTTTTCATCAAGAGAAAGAGCCAAATAAACACTGAAGGAGCTCTGTGTCTGCTGGATGTGTAAAACAGCAGATGTACATAAATATATGCATACAAGCAACAATTCAAAGACCATCATGAATCATTCTGGGACCTGCGCCGAGAAACACTAAGATGCACAATAAGACAAGCTTTTCATGCTTTCACTAGAACAGGCCAGAATGTAACGAACTACCAGAGCCAGAGAGAGCAAAACTCATTAGGTCCATGAGTGCCGTGAGCGTCGACTCGCACTGTTTTACAGTCACACTGCTGAAAAGTAAGATGCAGCTGAAAAGAGAAAAAGTAATGAAACACAGAGAATGCTCTACATAAATTCAACTTAAACAGAATTCAGGTGGAAGTTGACCACTGATTATGTCACGTATTTCATATTTTATTCCCAATCACGTTCTCTCTCTCCCCCTCTCTCTCTCTCTCTCTCAGGAATCTTCCTCCTTCACAGATTCGTTGGCACTGCTGTTTTTTATTAAGTGTTGTTTTATTTTTTTCTTAACAAGTCAATAAGTGGATCATAACCTCTGATATCCATTAACCATGGGGCATAAAGTCCCCACATATGCAAAGACTTTTAGTTTATGGAGATTTTGATCTAATTTGACTGTGACTACAATTTAGCAGTTGCTTTAAAATTTCAAAGAGACACTAGGTCTGTGAGACAACATACAATTCTGTTATTTTCTCTGTCTTCTGCTGACTACATATACACAAACTAAGGTAGGTCACAAAGCTAGTATATTTAATGGGCATCAAATTCGTCACAGGATGCGCAGCCATATCTGCAGGCCTATGAGAAAAAATAAGTGCAGCATGACTGTGTTTGGATGTGCCTAGGGACACGTTATTCAGATGCATCAGTGTGTTTTTAGACTATATAGCCATGAGATCAAATTGCAAAAATAACACAGGACAAATATAAAAAGCAATATGGTGAGCTGCAGGAGAAACCTGAGGTCATGGAAAGAATGAAAATTTATTGTAGAGCAGGGAATTAATTATATGGTAATATGTATCTCCTTGTGAAGTTTGAGACGAGAGTCAGCAAGTCTCTCGTTTTGGTGAATCTGATGATTCTGCAAAACCTTGGGAGACTACGGGGGTGAGTGGGTAGAGATGTTACAGAAAATGGCAATTCTAAAATGCATATCAACCACTGACTTTCAAAATAGAGATAATCATTTCTGCTAAGCTTTTTAATTTAATACAAAACATAAGACATGACAGTCTTCAAGACACACAAAAGCTACAAAATAGACAAGCTTCACTGTGGCTCAAGAAACAGGCATGAAATTATTTAAGAAGGCACAACACAAAACAGACATATAATAAGCACTATCATCCAAAACAGACTGGGTTTAAAGTGGGTATCCATTTCAGCTAGAGCCTACAACTCTTAAAAAATAAAAACACTGAAAAATAAATTAATTGACCCCTTAAAGGGGCACGTGGTCTCATTAGCATATTTTAAGAAAGCTGTAAATGAGTCTCCACTCCACTACTTTAGAAGGATTTATTTTTATCTGAAAGTCCTTTCACAAAGCTAGAACATTTGATTAGTTATTTAATAATATGAATACTGAACATATATATATATTATATAAAGAGAGAGAAAAAAGAAAACCCCAGGTATCTTTTCAACATTGTAACCACGCTGCTTAAAAGTGTGTTGATGTGAAGTGTTGATGGGTAAAGAGGCCAAGAGATCTCTGCACAGTGAAGATGGAGGAAGTGTGAGAGGAGGGATAAAACAGGGAAAAATGCTGACGTGCTGAATCTCACAAGGAAAATTCCTATTCCTGTTCCCATCATTTCAACAAGGAAAAGATCAGCACGGACAGCTACGCCAATCCTGATCCTGTCCACTTTTCCTGGAATAACCGAACGAAGCCACGAATGCAGGGAAGATTAGAAAGGCACATATCTGCAAAGCCCTGTATGTTCTGATGTACTCTTGTATTGACAAAATAAATAAACTGAACTGAATTGAACTTCATCAGAACATTCTTATTGCATTTTTAAAGAGATAATCCAAGTTGTTTGACTCACTGGATATGATTTTCTTCAGCTGTGGTATCTCTTGACATAGCGGAAAAGCAATATCCCCGGAGCCTCAAAATGTCAACTGTCTGACATTAGAAAACATGGCATTCACTTCAAGAAAATATTGAGGCTTGCTAAGAGACTCTGTCTCTCTGCTCTCCTAAACTACACCCGATTTGTTTTATTCCTGGTCTATCCTCTCTACTCTGTTCTACGTTATAAATCATATGTTGTCTTGTGGTGAAGTGACATAGTGAAGGAGCAGGCCTTGGATAATCTGTAACGGTTGATTAGTTTCTAGAGAAAAAAAAAAAAAAACGTTTACGGCATGGTGTAATGTCGATTAGTCGTACAGAGTGTGCCATTAAAAAGGCCCAGCAGCTGGATTTTAAAGCAGTCAACTGAAAGTGGAGTGGATGGAAAAGGACAATAAAAAGAACGCAGGGACAGGATAACAGAGGGAGGAGGTGATATCACCATTAACAGAAAGTAGCGGATAAGAAGAGCTGCAGAGAAGAGAAATGGATGGCACCGTGACTGACCAGAATGATTTGGATACAGTTCCACTCCGCAGACCTGCAATTCATGTAAGATTCAACCAATATAAACTGTGTGCAATTTGCACTCATTTCAACATAATTCAAATATATGTGCTGACCGTAAAGAAATATACATAAATTCCACACCTTGACTGGTTGGAGTAAATTATTTCTCCATTTGCTCAGGCACACTTTTGGATGTTTAATTGTTCTCTGAAGTCTGATTTGAAACGAGGTAGAAAAAAAATGTAAAAGAATTGGCAGCCTATGCAATCTTAAATGTTGTGTACACATAAAATGTTCCAATCAAGAACCAGCTTACCAAACAGAGAAGTGAATATAGTGACAAAAATATGTTAAAATTTCAGTCTAGAAATTTTGGACAGCTAGAAGGTTCCTATGAAGAGTTTGCCTGTTCTCACTTGTGAAGTTTTTCTGGTACTCTGGTTTCTTCCGACAAGCCAAAAAACATGTATTTTAGGCTTATTCAGTGTTTTTTTTTTTTTTTTTTGTGGGTACCTCTTTGTACAGAAAAATATATTTAATCAGCGGTGCTTTAATTTGAAATTTCCTCAGATTCTCCATTTTTGTGTCTGACGTCCTGCCAACTCGAGGTGCCGTGTGTAAATTAACTTGGTCTACCAGAGGCCAAGCGCCAAAATAAACTCAACCCATTTGCCTGGCGGAAATGCGCTGACAGGCGCTTCAGGTTCGATCACTCTCATCGATTTAAAGCGGCTGGCATGGCACTTCTTTCCTGTGGCACCTGAGGTTGAAGATCTAACACTTAATTTTGTGGCATTTTGCAAACTCATCCATGCTCGCAATGTAGCCAGGCTTTGTTGCAACCCCCCCCCCCTTGTTGTAACTGGGCCCGCCACCAGTTTGGGAACCACTGGGCTAATTGGTAGCTCTGAATTGCCCACAGGAGTGAGTCTGACTGTGTATGTTGCTGTTGATGAACTGGCAACTGTCCAGGGTGCACCCCTGACATTTGCCTGAAGACAGCTGGGACAGGCTCCAGCAGACTCCTGTGTCTGAAGAAGTGGCTACAGATGATGGATGAATGGACAATCTGGCCTGCTCCTATTTTCTAGCATCAGTAATTCTTCCAAAAGTTGAAAGTTTGCTTCTTAGAAATCTTCTAATACTTTAAATAATATTTAAAAAAAAACCTTTGATTTATAATTTAGACCTGATTACACAGGTAAGAGAATGCCATCTTAAATGTTTGGATTTGCTTCTTGTTGCTTGAGAGAGCCTGATCTATCCTAATAAGACATGATCCTGTCTGAAAGCAAGAGTTTTCTCTAAAATATTGGCAATTGATATTTTCTCATGCACTTTTAATTTGAATGGGTTATGCATAAATATTCAGCATCTTTTTTTCCCATTCATTCATCCATCCATTGTTTATATCTGCTTCATTCAGGCTACACCCTATCCCAGTGGCTAGTGCTGGGCGATATGGAAAAAATCATATATCACGATATGGACTATTTTATATCACGATAACAATATATATCACGATATACCATAATAAAGTATGTTTTCAGTTATTCTCTGAAAAGTTTGAAAAATATTTGATTGCTTACTTTTCAACTTTATTTTGAAAGGACATTTAGCTGAATTGTCACAAACATACATTTTAGTGCAGCAAAAACAGGTAAGTACAGAGGTACAGTAGCTTTCACATTTTTTTTTAAAGTGCAGGACAGTTTCTGAGAGGAAAAACACATTTTTGCACTAAAGTTCAGCTATAAAAAAATAAACAAATTATTTTTCAACTTTCTGAAATCTGTAACCTTGTAGTGCAAAGTTTGCAAACCAATATAAAGTGTCTAAAGTAAACATCAGGGTTGAAGAGAACTCTGTTTAAGGTATTAACCGTGAATAAAAGTGCAAACATAAAAGGCTACTTTGTAGAAGTAGATATGATTCTATCAAATTTATCGTTGCAGGTTATTTAATTACATATTTGCTGTAATAATTGATAAAATTAGGTTAGAAACGATAGAAACAATAGAAGAGAAATGGCACGATACACACTCTTTTATATCGTCCCCACGATATGTATCATCATATTGCCCAGCACTACCAGTGGCCATCGAGGCAGTGAGCATACACCTTGGACAAGTCCCTTGTCTGTCACAACTGAGACATGAGACACAAAAAAATACATGCTCACATTCTCTCCTATGGCACATCTTAAAATCTAAATTGTTTTCAACTTGAAATGGGTTTCATTTGCTTTGGGGTAAAAGGCTAGTGTTGTTTAAACTGTGTTCTTTACTTATTTCATACACACAAATCAACCAAAACATATGGATAAAATTATAAAATAATTCCAAATTTGGAGATTTGGAGACTTGAACAAAGTAGACGCTAGAACACTAGCAATTAGTGCGCACAACTTAACATTTTTCTTTCTAAAAATCTCCTAACCCTAACAAAAATATAAAGTGAATCAATGTTTTTTCAGCAGCCACCTGCTTTATAGCAAACTCTTTGGCTTTGCTGTTTTCATTCAGCCATGTAAGCTCCAGGATCACAAAATGATAAAGGATAAGTCCTCCTGTTCTGCCTGAGTTGTTCCTTTGTTCCTGAAGACACTGAGTGAGATAAACATCACTCAATCCACCCCAGTCAAGAAAGCAGTTCTCTGAGCGCCATTCCTGCTATCCCTTTTGTTGCCAATATAAATCTTAGCTTCATCTGACTTTTCTTACCATCTGTCTCAGATCTTCTGCCTATCAGTGATAGATCAGAAGATGGAGAATCTGGCATCAAAACAGTCTTTCTTTTACTTGTCATCCCTCATGCTCTCTTATCACACACAGCGTAAGTATTCAGTATGACTATGGATGGATGGATTCTGACACTGAAATTTTTAAGTATGCCTTTATGCTGGTTTTGGACATTTTTGACCATTGTTATGATGAGTCCCGGGACAATGGGAAAACTGTTTACACAAGA
>JAGFBZ010002604.1:0-147500 GCA_018398805.1 Hirundichthys speculiger | reverse complement strand
CATAGTTACTTTGGAAACGACCAGCTTTCATGTGAATGTTTGATACAGGAAGAAAAGGCTTTTTCGTTGAACCTGATTTCCTCCCAGCCCCAATGGATCCTGAGATTAGATTTTCTAAATCCGTCTGAAGCAGTCCAAATAAGGTTGATTCATGGGCCCAGTATACTGATTATACATATGACTGATTACTATTCATCTTGGCCCACTGTCCTCTGATTATTTAAGCAAGAGTGTCGGCGGTCTGACTTTGCTCGTTTTAACAGTCATGTATGAACCACACTGCACAAATGTGCACACATATGATCGAATCAAGCGTAAAAGGTGTACCATCCACCAAGGATGAGCCAAATTTAAATGCTTTGAACATAAAATTTCCCTCTCTTAAGGTAAAGGTCTACTGATAAAAGGGATACAAAGTGAATGCGATGTGGATCTACCAGTTTGCTTCCAGCTCCAGCATTACTTACATTGCCACCTCCAGGGACATGTTTGATATTGTCTTTGGAGCCACAGCGAGAGGTGATGTGGCTGAAGTCCAGCTTTTTGTGCACTATCTGAACCTAAAGACAGGCAGGCAGACACACAGACAAGCAAGCAAGAAAGAAAGAAAGAAAACAAAACAGAAAGAAAGAAAGGTGTGATAGGCAGACAAGAACAGCGGAAAAGAGCAGATCAGCCTTAAGTTGATAGGAAACAGAGTAGCCTTGTACTGTAACTATGTAACTATGGAAGAGAATCTGTTATTCAGTTCAAACAATTCCCTCTGCATGTTCAAGGACTGTTGTGTGATGAGCAAGTTAAGTGTTTATGATATTATTTAAGAAAATGAGCGTGGTTTTAAATGATGGCGTGAATGTGACAGATTCTCGATAGCAAAATCTTAGAAAATGTATTTTGATGTGCAAAAAAGATGGAGATACTATAGCAAGAATAACGAGAGAGTTCTTCCATTAACAGCATGAGCTACAGTTCAAAGAGCATGGGACAAAGTGTGGAAAAACAGAGCACATGCAACAAAATAATCCACTGAACAGTTAGTGATTTTGTGCTGTTTCAAACATAAAGGGACCCTTTTTAAAAAAAAAATGGGTTTATTAAAGGAAAATTCTGGAATTAAAACAATCCTAGTTCGTTGGTACCTCATTGGCTCACTCAATACCACCTCTGCTTCCGTAGAACTGGATCAATAATTATATATCTATGACAATTTAGGCAAGTCTTAGAAGCAGAGACCATGAACTGTCCTCCTTTTGGGTCTATTGACAGCAGTTTGTGCAAATCAGTAGTTGACTTGTCCAGATGTATGACAATGTGGCAGCGAACACATGAAGGTTCCTGTACAAAGGTACTTTTATCCACTTTTTGTACACATACAAAGTTAAAATAATCTCAGTGTGTCTGTAGGGACACTATCCACACTGTTATTTAAGTGGAAAAGCATTTTTGAGAATTGTGAAAGACTTAACAATTTGTTTTAAGAAAGCTCACTTTCCCCCGTGATAATTGATTGCAATTTGCTACAAACACATCTTCCGTTCTAACTCAAAACTGTTTTGATTCATGTAATTTCGGACCCTAACGAAAGTTTACATTTGTTACTATCTAATAATAGATCTAGGATTATTGTATCTCCAGAATTTTCCTTTCAAGCAGCTCAAAGCAAAACAAAACGAAACAAAAAATACATCTGCTTTTTTTCCTGCCCCATCCAGCAGATGTACAATAAATACAGAGTGGGAATGTCACATGGTTTAGTTAGCCAGAATGTCTGCCTCTTGAAAAAAAGAAAAGACAGAGTTAATGGAAAGGAAAAAGGGAAAAGGAAAAGTCCCACTGTGACCTTACCAGTCCAGGCCAGTTGACATTTACACAGAAACAGCCTGAATGAATGCAGGTCAGTTTGTGAATACGTGTTTCCTTCAATAGTCTCACTTCTTACACAGACTTCATGTTGTTATTAAAGGATGCAAGTAAAAGTTAGGAAGAAGATATCATTTTGTAATGGTGGTATATTTTGTATTTGTTGGTGTTTGGGGAACATGTTAAGCCCTACTACAAAGTCAAATGTAGAATAAATAATAATTCATCCCGCCACACTTTTGTCATGAGCAGAAAAAAATAGCTATTTATCCAAAAACATGTTCTTCCAGCTTCTAAAAGTTTTTCTGCTCTAAAGATGTACATTTTAGCATAATTAAATTTTATCATTTATCATTTATCACCAATATGCTTACCTCCTAATGACTAATTAAACATTTTACTTTCTTTTAATCATGGAAGCTCTCTGTATTACTATGGTCTAATCACTGAAGAATAATGAGTTCCCCCCTCCATTTAACCCCACATAATGATAAATCCTTCCTATGCTGCTGCTGTGATGTCAATTTGCCTCTGTGGTTGTGCTGTAAAAACATCCTGCAGCAGACGTAAAACACCTTCCTCCAATCTCTATGTGTTTGTCTAAGTCTCCTTCTCCTTGGATGAAAATGCCATGGTGACGCAGGTGGCACCAGCAACAGATGACTCACTGAGCAGTTAGCACACATACACATAACACGTGAGCACATGCACACTGAGAGCAGTAGCCTATAAACAGAGTTGGTTTTTTTCTCTATATTTTTTTTCTTTATTTAATAGCTAATCGTAAACATCCAAACTGATTTCGAGCAAGATCCTGCAGTCTCCCATAAACCAATATACACCATATTGCCAAAAGTATTCGCTCACCTGCCTTGACTCACATATGAGCTTTCGTGACATAGCATTCCTAATCAATATGACTTGGGTCCAGCCTTTGCAGCTAGAACAGATTCAACTCTTCTGGGAAGGATGTCCACAAGGTTTAGGAGTGTTTTTATGGGGATTTTTGACAATTATTCGAGAATCAGTTTACGTGTTCTACCACTTCATGGCTGAGTTGCTGTCGTTCCCAAACACTTCCATTTCCTTATAATACAGCTGACAGTTGACTGTGGAATATTTAGGAATGAGGAAATTTCACAACTGGATTTGTTGCACAGGTGTCATCCAATCACAGTTCCATGTTGGAATTCATTGAGCTCCTGAGAGAGACCCATTCTTTCACAAATGTTTGTAGAAACAGTCTGCATGCCCAGGTGCTTAATTGTATACACCTGTGGTCATGGAAGTGATTGGAACACCTGATTCTGATCATTTGGATGGGGGAGCAAATACTTTTGGCAATATAGTGTATCTGTATTACTACATTATTGTATATATAGATTCAATTTTTTGTATGTTTGGTACACTTAAATGTTTCAGATCATCGAACAGACAAAGATACCCCAAGTAAAGACAAAAATGTAATTTTGAAGTGGTGATTTTATTTTTTAGGGTAAAAAAAACAGTTCAAACCTACATGGCCCTGTGTGTAAAAGTAATTACGTGTTTGCGATAACTGCCAATGAGTCTTTCACATCGCTGTGGAGGAATTTTGACCCACTCTTTTTGACAGAATTATTTCAGTTCTGACACATTGGGTTTCCGAGCACAAACCACCTTTTTCAGGTCATGCCACAGCATCTCAACTGGATTCAAGGCTGTTCTTTGACTAGGCCACTCAAAAACCTTCTCTTTTTTCTTTTTTTAAGCCATTCAGAGGTAGACTTGCTGGTGTGTTTTGGATCATTGCTCTGCGGCAGAACCCAAGGTTTTCTTCAGCTTGAGGTCACGAACTGATGGCTGGACATCCTCCTCAGGGATTTTTTGAATCCATCACTCACAGCAAGTCATCCAGGTGCTGAAGCAGCAAAGCAGCCCCAGACCATCACACTACCACCACCGTATTTGACTGTTGGTATGATGCTCTTTTTCTGAAATGCTGTGTTACTTTTACGCCAGAAGTAACAGGACACACACCTTCCAAAAAAGTTTAGCTTTTGTTTCTGGAGTCCACAGAATATTTTCCCAACAGTCTTGTTTTCATCAAGATGTTTTTGGCAAAAGTGAGACGCCTTTATGTTCTTTTTGGTCAGCAGTGGTTTTCACCTTGAAACTCTGCCATCATCCCATTTCTGCCACGTCCCTTTCTGATGGTTGAGTCATGACCTCTGACCTAAACTGAGGCCAGTGAGGCCTGCAGTTCTTTAGATGTTGTTCTTTTGTGACCTCTTAGATGAGTCGTCGCTGAGCTCTTGGGGTCATTTCTGTAGACCGTCCCCTCCTGGGAAGGTTCACCACTGTTCCATGTTCTCTCCATTTGTGGATAATAACTCACTGTGGTTCACTGGAGTCCCAAAGCTTTAGAAATGGCTTTGTAACCTTTTCCAGACTGATAGACTCAATCACTTTGTTTCTGATCTGTGTCTGAATTTCTCTGGATCACAGCATGATGTCTACTTGATGTTTACTTGGGTTATCATTGTCTAATATTTAAGTTTGTTTGATGATCTGAAAGCTTTTTTTTTTTAATCATATTTTTACCTTCTCTATAAGAGTTGAAAGAAATGGCTCAATGGGAACACAAACTAACAGAGTCAAGCAAATGGTTTCAAGATGAACATTACTAGTCATGATGTAGCTTTTCCTTTTCTTTTAACTCTGTTTGTGTTTCTTTGTGGTGTGTACCATTGCATGTAAAATGGTGGAAAAGGCACTTAGAGGTCCTTTATCCGTAAGTGCAGTAAAATCAGCAGTCAGTAAAGGCCAAGCTTTGTGCAACTTTATTTTATTGCAGCAACACTGAACACTTATGGTGTGCCCTTCAGAAAGTGTTTATGGATACTGAGGTGTGATTAATGGTACTGGTCAACCAAGAAATTAAGTGCACTTTCATGAGGTGCGTTGACTATATATATATATATATACAGTCATGGAAAAAATTATTAGACCACCATTTTTTCTTCACTTTCTTGTTCATTTTAATACCTGGTACCACTAAACATCATCATGTGACTAAAACAGACAGAAAAGAAAACACTGAATGCATAAAAGCAGTGTTTTTGGCAGTACAGCGCCATAGCTATTGATGTAAAAACTTAAGTGATTTAGGTTATAATCAAGAAAACCATGGAAAATGGTAAGATATCAGCTCTTAAATAAAACTCTTTTGAGCAATCTTTGTGGTTATCGTTATGTTTGTCCAAACAAATGTACCTTTAGTTGTACCAGGCATTAAAACTGAACAAGAAACTGAAGAAAACAAGGGTGGTCTAATAATTTTTTCCATGACTGTATATATATATATATATATATATATATATATATATATATATATATATATATATATATATATATATATAGATATATATAGATATATATATATATATATATATATATATAAAGAAACAAAATAACTTCTAAATAACTTGATTTCTCTGCCAAATTCCAAAGACTATCACTAGAAAACATTGTTGACATGATTGCTTACAAACTGGTTATTATGGTTTATAAAATGGCATGTCAAACTCAAATTATATTCAATTATAAATGTCCTTTTTTCAGTATGAATTTATTCAGTGCAGTCACAATTAATTATTCTACAGCTTTTGATGGCCATGCTTTAAGCTTAACCTTTTCTTGTAGTTATCAAGGCTTTCTCTTAAAGGCATCTATAAAAAAATGAAATTTGAACATGTTAAGAAACATACAGTATGTGAAACGTGGCAAAAGGTTGAGAAAGATCTGGGCCTCTTTACAAATTACTAAATTGAAAATGAATATTCCCCTTGAATTAACTTTTTGTTTTCTGCTATGTTGTTTGTGCTCCACCACAGTTTTTTTTAATGATATAGATAAGTTGTGTCGGGACTTCATAAGAGGTGGCAAAAGACCTAAAATTTACCTGAAAACACTGCAGTTTCAAAAAATATCTGGTGGTCTGAATACTTGAAGCTTTACTGTCGGGCCTTTGATCTATTTATAAAAACATGGTTTTACTCCTCTTCTAAAATTCGATGGTGAACCACTAAACCAGAATTATTGCATCCTCTCAGATTACAAGATGTAACATCTGCTGGCGTCACATGGCGCTCAAAGCTTCAACTGAGACCTATCATACCATGTTCTCTAGATGCATGAAAACAGTCCTGTACATTTCTTGGCTATGACTGTAAATTTCACTTATATGGCACAACAATCACCTCTTCACTGGCTGTAAACCTTTTGTTTTTTTCCCCTCCTGGTCAGATCATTATGACTTTACTCTAAAGACTGTCTTTAATGTTGATGGATTAGGTTCTTTTCAGGATCTTTGTAATTCCTTCTCTCTCCCTAGCAAATCTTATTTTCGTTTGCCTTAGGGCACATGGTGCTCCCTTGGACACTCATTGAGAGAATCATTCCCTCCTTAAACATTTAATGAAATTCACAATGACTTGGGGTTTGGTCTCTTATCTGACTAATTTGTTTAGAACCCCAATTCCAAAAAAGTGGAGATACTGTGTAAAACTCAAATAAAAAAGAGAATGCAATGATTTGCAAATCTTACAAACCCATATTTTATTCCTAATAGAACATGATATATGAGATATTTTACCATTTCATGGAAAATATTAGCTCATTTTGACTTTGATGGCAGCAGCACATCTCAAACCAATTGGAACAGGGGCAAGAAAATATTGGAAAAATAATTGACGGAAATCAAAAACAAATGGAGAAGAATTTGACAACTTATTAGGTTAATTAGCAACATATCAGTAGCTCAAATCCAAAGATGTATTACTGACTGGTACTAGAAAAATATGCATGTCATGCTGTCACAAAAGTATACGTTGGTATTAGTGAAAACGTTTTCCTCAGTTGGCCTTTTGCCCTGGTTCCATACAGCGGAACAGATACACCTGTAGAATGGCGACTGTCATAAAAACTACTTTTCCCAGACACCTGTAGGGGATACTAAAAACCTCAAAATTGAAAAGTTGCTCTGGATCGCTTTAACACACTTTAAATTAGTTTATAGCATTTACATAAGATCAAGCAAAGCTTACCTAACGATAATGTCCAATAACAATACTTGTAAAAAATGCAACAGATTCTATAGGGAATGATGTACATGTTTTGGAAGTGCCCACTTATAAGTAACTGTAAATTTGTGGTGAAGACTTAAAAGACTCTAAACCTTTACAGAAACAATAATTTAAAAGAAAAAGTGTGAACCACAAATTCACTCATCAAAGAATCTCAAAGAATCTTATATGGACTGCATTTTACTTGCTCTCTTTAAAGGTGGAGTAGGTGTTGTTTGAAAAACGGTTCCAGCAATCCAACTCAAGTGAGATTTTGAAAATATACACTCCCTCCCTCCTCCCAAAGGCTCTGCCTCCTCCTCTTCAGCTCACCCCTCGAAACCACGCCTTCACATGATTCACGACTGCATGAACCATAGGGAGGGAGGGGTGATATTTGATGGACGTATTAGGCAGCCAATCAAAATAGTGATGATCACTTTTTTGATTGGTCAGAGTTTTTCTCTGATTATACCTTCTAGACTGGACCAAAATGTTTAGTTTTTTTTGCAAACATTTTATTTCAGTGGGTGCAATGGAAATGTGAAAAGGTTTTCAGGCAATATTGTAAAAAGTGTTGCAAAAAAACAACACCCACCCCACCTTTAAAGGGATGAAAATAGAGCCAGTCAGTGGCTAATGTTAACTTTAGCTAAATAACTAAATTGACAAGAGTGGCCCAGTTGAAATATTTCAAGGCTTTACTATCTGCTCCTGTTACCCTATTTATGAAAAAGATTCAAAATCAGACCTAAAAGCTGCTAGTTGACGTCAGACACATCATATCTTCCAAGAGAACTGTTATTAAGTAGTAAAACGCATAATAAAAAGACTAAACGAGCAAACTGCAAATTTAGACTGATGGTCATTTTCATGTAGATATGAACATATAAGTGTGATGTGTTCTGGGTGGGTGTAGACTGGGGGGTGTATGTGGTGAAAGCAGAGGGGGAGAGGGACGATGTACTGGTGTGTGAGGTGGCAGCGACTCACTCTGGCCTTGGCGGCGGGGGTGGAGGGGTCTGATGTCTTGTTGTTCGGGGTGGAGACCTGAGGAGACAACCAGCCCCCTGGTCAATACAACCTCCAACCAACCACACGCCACAGCACAATGTGGTGGAGAGGTGGGGATATGAGGCTGATCAGAGGAGCATGGGGGAATCAATCAGATGATTATGTGATTGATTACCGCCAATCAAAATACTAAATTGTATGGAGAGAAGAAAGAAAATTAAACTAGCATGGGGCAAAGAGTGAACCCATTAGTGTACATGTATAAAAAGAGAAAATCTGAAACAACTGATTGTACAGTCACCAATTGGATGTCAGACTTATTTATGGGCCAAAGCAAATAACATCGGATGTACTGTAGCAGATGGATGGTGGAAACCATTTATGGCAGGAAACTGCAGCAGATGGAGCACTTTGAAAAACATGATGATGATTTACAGTGGATTGGTTTAAATAAATAAAGATTGTCACTGTGTAGAAAACAAAATGCAATTAAATATGAGGAAAGAATGGGACGTCAGAATCATTTCAATATCAGACAGCAACACATTTCTTCAAGTATAATCTTGTTCAAACAACACCAGTCATACTGAGGATAGAAAAGTTGTTTGACCAACAAGCTCCTAATGGATAGAACTAAAAAAAACAACACAGTTAAATTGGCACTAAGAGAAGATTGTGCCTGCTTGGCTTCAAAGGATTCAGGGCAGTAATGTGTTTGTGTAAAGGGACCTCATTGGAGTAACAGCTTGTTTTTGAAACAGATGGGGGACAACACAGCAGGAAAACGCCTGCTCCTGCAAAATGCAGAATACTTCCCTGAAAAGAGGAATAAAGTACAGTAATTATTTGATGATGTTTGATGCACACAGCTGGAGGCACTCCAACATTTTCTTTATTGACTTCCAGTCAAAAGAGTCTAAACCAGCTTCATAGAACCAGTCCAGTTCTACACACTGATCTACTTTAAGTGGCCATGTTATCACATACAAATGCCACAAAATAAGGAAGCAAAGAGTCACTGCAAAAATATAGAGTGGAGCTGGTGTGTATGTGTGCATCTGTGCAGCATATGACAAATCTCAAATTGTTGTGAAGTCTAAACCAGCCAGAAACTGCTCTATCTTAGCCAGCACCTCTACCACAAGACCAGGGAGAGCAAGGTTGATGTCATGTGGATGTGACAGACAAATTTTAACCAGAGTGCAGACAGATTTAGATGATGCACCGTAAAACCTTGAATGATGATGATGATAATAATGATGGTGTGGTGAAGTCAGTGCACATATAAGGTCACAAGCTTTCAAGCTGTACAATCATGTCTCACGTCAAATCAGAGGAAACTTTCATGCTACTTCACACACAGTTTTATGGGCCAACAGAGACTTGACGGTAAAAACCCGTGAATGAGACTCAACAGTTATGAATGCAACCCAGATTTTTTTTTTTTTTCTGTTTACGGGAATCTTTCTCCTGAGCTTATTCCTGTTTTTTTTTTTTTTGTTTTTTTTTACAAGTTAACAGAGTTACCCGATTTTAAAGAATACCACAGTTTCCTGCAACACCATCTCTGTTCATAACAGCTGGATTTGGGGGATGGAATAAGCCAAGTTACCTACTTGACCCAACTTTGCTTGGAAAAATAAATTTCAACACAAATGTTCAACATCCCTTGAGGCAAGACATACTATATAAGCAAGTACAGACCCTGCATTTCAATTGAATGCCCTCACGGTTAGCCATTACATTACTTCAGCATTCCTGTCTATGGTGCTGCGTTTTCCCAAACTTGGCCAGTTCAGCACAACTTGACAAAAGGGAATAACACTACCAGTCAACTATTTTTCATCTTGGTGTGTGCTGGTGTGAGCTCTGAGGAAGATACTGCATGCTTTGATAAAAGCGTGATGAAATCGTCATAAATCTGTGGAGTATATTTGCATATAAATCACTTCCTTACTAAACGCCTACTCTCATGAATGCTTATCAATTCCAAACTGGCAACATGTTCCTGCAGCTCATTAATTAGCATAGGGACCACCAAAGAAGAAGGTGTGTCCTCATCCTGCAGGTTTACATGTGAAAATGATGCATGAAAAAAGAGAGCGGGGCGAAACAACTTTTTCTTTCAGATGTGGCAACAGAAGTAATTTTAACTTAAGTAGAGCAAAGAAAAAGTATTTTATTTCACCTGTCAGTATGGGTGTGACATGGACCAGTAAGACCTGGGACTAATGTAGTTAATCCTGTGTCTTCTGTCCAATGAAGCCTTCAAGAGGTGAAGCGGAAATATAAAGTTCCTAGAGTAAACATCTGTGTCATTGCCTCTGTAATTAGACCTCTTCATCGAGAATCATACCTGATGAAGACGTGCTTCCACAATAGTCAACAGAAAAGTGTGGCAGCTCGGGCATGCATTGCTTTCAAGACACATTTGAAAGAAACACAGGCCCCGATCGTACACTTCCCCTTGCCCGTTACAACTTACAAGTTGCTACCCTCAAATTGCGTGTATAGGTACCTCCGCTAACCGCAAATGCCATCCTCTACCCACTAAAGCCGCTACACATTTTGCCAACTCGCTTACTCACTTTGTAGGTGTGGCAATGGGCGTGTCTTTTGCCCTTCCCTCAAACTCAGTATCTTGCCATCTCAAAGGTTTAGGAAAAAGCATAGTGGGTGGTCTGACCACCCGCAACCCATGTCGGCTCGTACAAGAGCGTGACCAAATGGGTCAATGCGCGTCCACCTGATCACATGTGAACGTGCACAAACGGCCTCTACCTCTCGAATTAACTCTTGTACTCTCGAATTAACTCTATTTAACCTGTACAACACATGGAAGTTGTAGGGAATCTTCTAAGTTTAAACTACCAACTCCACAGTAACTGAACTTCAAAAAAAAAAAAAAAACATTCATAGACAGCATACTGCAGTTATTAACAATCTGAGGCTAAATTCTACTTAGATGAAAATTTGACTCCGTGAAAAACAACACCACAGAGATGGACTGATGATGAACTGGACTGACACATTATTTTGTAACAAGACAAGTGGACAGTGGATCATATCTGTGAATCATATCTGTGGATCAAAGCGACAGCGCATTCCTTTCCCCAAGACAGACTGTCACAAAACTGAGGAGACAGAAACGGACAACACAGTCATGTGTCTGAGCAATGATAATCCATGACATGCTGGGCAGCTTTATCGCTGTGGGAGGATGGCAGCTCACATGCACAACACGCTTTTCACCATTTTGCAAGTGCGTGTGGCAGAGCAAGGGACAGATGTGTTAGAAAACATAATATGTCTGGCAGTTTTTGAAAATGATGAATACAGACAATGCTGCACGTTAAGGTGAACTGACAGGCAGAGAGAGCTGGCGTAAAGATGAGGGGAAAAACAGTTGACAAATAATGAAAGCTGGACTAAAGCTGGACCCAAAGATGCAATCCTAGTGCCAGCTGGGTGGTATTTTCTTTAGAAAGTCCAATTTATTTCTAGAGCGATATGGTGGATGTGTTACATTTTGGAATTGTATATTTGACACACTGGACTTTTAACAGAGTTTGAACTGAATTCGTCTTTTTGCATGAATTTTTCACAGGTTTTGGCTGTATTTAGGCATTTCAAAAAAATGGTTCATACATGACCGGCCCCCAAAAGGTCTTTAAGATGAAATTCAAAAGAATGTAAATTTCACAAGGGAAAGACGGACTACTCAATCTGACAGCTGGTCCGGTCTCCAGGTCTGTTATTACGAGGAACTGCAAAGCATCTGGTGCAAAGTCATTGTTCTGGATGTCAGGGATCTTGACGGCTATAACTGCCCTGAATCATTTACAGAGCTCTTTTGTGCTGCCTGTTTGGTCCTACCTTTCCTCCCCCGGGCTGGTACTTGATGTTGTCAGTGGATCCGATCTTGGAGCGCACGTTCTTCAAGTCCGGTGTTGGAGCGTTGATGGGTCTGGGGGTTCTGGGAGCACGGGGCACTGCTGGCTTCTTCTCTAGGGGGGTTTGCTTAGGCACGGGGGGTTTGGTGATGACCCGGCGGCGATGAGCGGCTGTGGCTTCGCCGTTAGTGGAGGCGGCAGGGGTGACGGTGGAGGCTGGGCGAGGACGGGCTGAAGAGACAGGGGAAAATAAAGCGTCCATCATTTTCTGAGAAACCTGAAATACGATGTGAATCACTACAAAGTGTCTGGCTCTTGGAGCATATTAACATTGGTCTAGAAATTAGTAACTTCGTAAACTTTAAAAGTTACAAGCTGTGCTTTTCAAATATGTACATCTCCTTTTAAGTACTGATATTGATCAACTTCTATATTGATCATAATTCAAACATATTATGGACCTTATAATCACATTGCAAATACATTTGACAGAATACTATGGGATGCCTGTATGCTTTATCATATGCAACAGCATTATATCAAATCCACCTATAAATGTTCATGCACAAAGCTCTTCTTACCTGTAGTCTTGGGTTTCTTGGCCTCACCTGTCTTGTTCTCTGCCTTATCATCCTTGCTCGCTGTAATTACAAAAAAAACCCACAAATGACTAATGTTAACAATTAAAACATGGCACTTTGGCTTTAAGAGCAGCAGGAATGTGATGAACAGTTGCTTGGATGACCTTGCAGGGTACCGTGTTTTTCATTTTGCAAAAAGTGCTGGGTTAAACTCAGAATATACATGAGGTGGTTGATGGACAGCTTGGTGCGGATGAGTTGTTCATTTATACAAGCTTCCTGCATTGATTTTGTTTTCTTTTTGCATTGATTTACATTAAGTTTTGGTTTAGTCTTTTTTGTTCTCCCTCTCTACCAAAAAAAAAAAAAAAAGCACTGACAAACAACTGGTTATTCCACAGTTATGTCTACTTTCAACTGCACATGTTCAAAGAAATTGTTTATTTGGCTGAATTTATCAGACCTACACAGTTACTTATTACTCTGGAGATAAAAAAAAAAAAAACTTACATGCAGCTATAAAGTAACATTATCAACACAGACAGCTCATTTTCATGAAATTCTTGTCTGGTTATAGCAGCTGTTTGTAGGAGGCGGAGTGAGCCGCTCCACTGCACATCCCTCCTACAGATAAACACAGGGAAGCTGGATAATTTTACTCTGATCTTGGTTTGTGATGACACAGCTGCCTGCAAATCTAAGTGACTCACTGAATGACATATCTTAAGATTTAGAATCAAAGTAACTGGATTTTTTTTTTTTGATATTTACTTCAGCAAAGCAAATGAATATTAAAGGATCTGAATGTAAGGATACAGTTACTGACTTAAAAACTACTAGACGAAGAGGCAGTTTTTCTCTTCTCATTAACCCAGAGGTAACAGGAAAGTAAATATTGCTCCAATCTTGGCTAATGTTCAGATGCATAATCCCATACGAGTCACATACTGGAGTCACCAGTGTGTTGATACCGTAAAACCATTGAATCCTTTTTGTAATACTGCCAGGGTGTGGCAGGGGCATTATGGAGTTGGACTAAGCCGGTGCCACAAGGGCAATTGCCAGAACAACCGAGTTCACTGAAGCACCAGAAGGGAAATCTGAACCTGGCAGGACATAACACCCATCATTGCGAGCTGGGCGAATGAATCATGTTCTCCGAGGGTGCTAAGCTGAAGAGCATAAAAACCCAAAGCCTGTTTCACTGACATGTAGCAGGTTGAATCATAGCTCCCTGTCTTTGAGAGGTGAGGTACCATTAGTGATGCGAAGATAAAAATACCAGTGTGGCGTCTTCTGAAGCCGACTATTAAATCTGATGTCCAACATACGGTAGCAAATCAGTTACCTAGTTGCCTGGAGTGGTGCCAGTGTGAGTCAGCTACGGTGGAGAGTTTGATCTCTGTAGCAGAGTTTATGTTGCAATGACACGCTATAAACGGATGATCTGTCTGAGAGAACAGCATTTACATCACTCGCTCCTCTACAAAGTTAAGGTAGTACTGTGTGCATGTACCTGCAGTTTTGCTTGCAGCTGCTGCAGAAGGAGCCATTCTTGTTGGCAGCTGAACGGGGAGTGGGCGTGGTCTTTGAAACAGGTGGGCGTTTCTCCGATGTACCATTATCTGGAGTCTGGAAATAAAAACAGAAGCAAAAGTGTGAGCAAAAGTGCCCATGTTTAGATCTGTACTTGCACAACTGTGTGTAATGTATAAAGGTTATGATGTTGCACCATCAAGCACGATGAAACGTTATGATTGGGTGCTAAGGGATAATCAGTGATGTCTGAGGTCAACCAGGACTGTGAGGGCTTTTAATGTTTTATTAGGCAAGAGATTTGTGTGCAAAAAAACATGAAAACCATTTACGAATTTCAGTCCACCTTCTCATATCTGTGAAAGATGAAGCTTTGTAAGTTTCAACAGGATTTAATATCTCGATGATGAGGAATAAATAATAAAGAATCAGCTCCATGTGCAGTTTAGTCATAGTTGCTATGAGGCATTCAAGTACTTTGGAAAACGAGAAGCTGAAATTTTTTGTTATCAGATAATTAATATCATGATGATGATTTTATGTCTACTTGATATGCTACATTTCTAGAGAAATACATAAAATGCAGAAGCCAGGGTCAATAAACCTTAACTAAATTCCCAGGAAATCCAACTTTGGGTGCCATTTTCTTTCTTTTTTTTAAACTCCCCAGTCAGAAGTCTCAATTACAGAGTCCCTAGTTGTTAACAAATCTAACGGGCAAAATGTGCAGATAATTGTATTCAAATGTAGTGAATAAAAGTAAAATGTTGTTTCCAAAAATAAGCACAAGTAAATTTCAGATTCCTCACAATTCTACTTAAGAAACATAAAACAGTATTTGGACTTTGTAAATCTAATCTCCTACAATTACATAACTAAACCTATGAAATTAAATGTGGTAATGTGAAAGGTTTACCAGTAAGACGGATACTATTTCTAAAAACATTTTCAGATGTTAATGTTGCCTCCTAGACAGTTATTTACTCTGTTTATGACATGAGACACTGTCCATTCATCCTGTTAGCACAGAGGGGTTACATGCATGTTCCACACTCACCTTCGCAGCCTTGGTGGAACCGGCTGCTGTTGGCTGCTTGGCTGCGGTGGGCGTGGTCGACTTGGACACAGGGCTTTTTTTATTGGCTGTAGGGGAGGGGCGTTTGGCCGAGTTGGCCTCATCATTGGTGGAGAGGGTGGATGGGCGTGATTTGGTAGAGTTTGGTTTGCTTGAACCCACATCAGGCTGGTGATGATTGAAACAAGCCAAAATAACATTTTATTTTGTTTTGTTTTTTTAAAAAGGAGTGAAAAGCAAAGATGATGGAAGAAGAGAGAAGGAAAGAAGAAGCAGGAATGACATTCTAGTAATGGAAGCATGGTATGACAGCACAGCCACAACCATATGGCAGGTCATAAATGATCAAATCTAATTGGAAATTTATAACCACCTGTTGAGTAATTATGAAAGCATCAAATTAAATGAAATGAGTAGGCAGCACATGATATTGGTCTAATTCATGCACGCTGCATCTCCCACAGTCAGCATGAAAAGAGATGCAGTTTGATTGCGAACTATGACTGCAGAGAAAGTTGTAAGAGCTTAGTAATGCAGTGACCTTGAAGTGACAAGACATTTCTGTAACTTCTGGATCCCCTGCCACCTTCGCTGTGTGAATTTGTGTGCAGCAGGTGAGCATGGACGGCAGTGTGGTGTGTGTGTGTGTGTGTGTGAGAGAGAGAGAGACAGACTCACCTTGCTCTTGCTGTCAGGGCTCGGCAGGGTCTTACTTCCGTTGCCTGTTGGAGACTTGGCCGTGCCCTTTCCTCCCTTTTCCTCTTTCTTCTCAGTCGTCTTCTTGTCCTCCTCCTTCTTTTCATCTTTGTCGGTCTTCTCTGGCTGGTCCACTTTCTCTGCCTTCTCATTGGCCTTGTTTTTCTCTGCATTCATTTTCTCCACCTTTTCCTCATTTTTGAGGATCTTGTCAGATTTCTGGTTCTGGTCGGGACTACTGTCCTTCTTCTGCTGCTCTTCCTTCTTGTCAAAAGTGTCGATCTTGCCTGTCTTGCTCGAGATGCTGTCTGTCTTCTCCTGGTTGTCCCTGTTGTCAATTTTCACTGCAAGATAAAAGATTGCTTCAGTCAATGTTAGCCAATTTTAGATAAAAAAAAATATGTTTCGCAAGTGGATGGAATATGCATCTATGAAAAAAGCACATTCAAGCACAACAACATGTTTATACTTCAAAATAAACAAAATGCTTCATCGCTAAGTACAGCGAGATGTTTGCAGGATAGGATTATGGAAGATGTTACGCTCTGAGCAAAATGTTCAGGTTAAGTGCAGACCATCATCTTTACATTTTCTTGGTCCCAAGGTCAGATCTCAGGACAAACTAGCCATTTTCATAATATTGAAGAAATGTCACACTTTCTATACTGCTTTAAATTTGGAGCAATAATTATGTTTTTTTTTTGTTTATGTTTTTTTTCAGTAGGGAACAGCTATGTTTACGACTAAGATCTGGTCAAAAGACTCAAAGAAACCCGTGCTGAAGACAGAATCCATATATGTGCAGCTAGACCATATGGACTTTTCAAAAGTTAGCTCACCACTTCAGCTCTTTACACACAGCTGAGTCAAATGGCTCATAATCTCCAAAAGAGACATGGACAAGGCTGTTTTAGGTGTGTGTTTTACTTTGACAATTCCAAACACTTTCATGACCAGGACTATTACAATACTTAAAAAAAATAATAATTTTGAATAATCAGCTCTAACCTCACACATATCCAGCTAGGTGAAAAAAATCCTGAATCTTGAAATCTAAATAGTGGAAGGTGTAGTACTATAGTGGATTTGGGTCATGCGTGTAATTCAAAGCCACTCTATGTAGAAGTACCGGTTTTGACCCAGCGCACAGAAGCTGGCTGCTTTTAGCTTGGCTGGTTTGGCTTCTGCTAACCCAGGATGGTCATTCCTATTTCTTTATATTAATTTCTTTTCATTTTGCTCGAACATCCTCATTTCAAGTGTCGCTAACAGAACGAAACAAGTGCTGCTGAGCTTCAGCACCACAGGTCTCACAGCTGAGCTCAGTGTGAAATGAAATGATTTCCTGTGAGACAGAGTGCTGGCCAAGAGCCCGCGCATTGTACTGGCTAGCATGACGATGGCATTTGCAACAGGCCGAGCCCTCACAGAGAATAATTCCAGGACTATTTCCAGTGGTGTTATCCTGAAACCTGCAGTCATCTGCTGGCCCATGGCCTTCACAGCAGGACCTGTGGTCTCAAATGTTGTTTTTGGTGATGACATGAAATGACTGCTGCAGTTAGCATGGCTACGCTAAACTAAACTTTGTTCTCAGATCCTTCCAGACCAACCACAGCCAGTCACGGTGGTCTGTCAGTAAAAAAAATAAATAAAAGAGAAAAGTAGAGGCTTGAGAGATTTTATGACAAAAAAAAAACAAACAAACAAATGAAACTAGAAAAATTGCATTTCCTTCGAAAATGCAGGTGTGAATGCATTAAGCTGAATTTTGACCTGAACTCTGCTCAAAAGTAGAGAAAATGTTTGAAGAACATGAATGTGAAAAGGAATTTGAACAACTGAATAGTCTTTGAACACAGCATAATTCAGCAAAAGGTCTCAGCATAATGTATTGAAAAGATAAAACATGTCAAACACAGCAAAGGGAGCAACATGCTGAATGATGCTTAGGTAGGAGAATGGAAAATATGCCTAAATTGGAATAGAAATCTAGTGATGAACTCCCATAAATGTATTAAAGTAAAGCACAACTTTTAAAAGCAGAAGTCAAAAATAAAACCTTCGGCAGGAGGTGAACATTTTCATACAGGAATGTTGAAGTTGCCAAAAGAATGTAAAAGTTGCTAAGATTTGCATAACATTGAGCAAAAAGTCAAACTACTTCATGACAATGGGCTGAAAATTTGAAAGACATGAGTTAAACTCTTAAAAAGTAGCAGACTTTAGCTGAACATCTTTGCAGAATGTATCAAGAGTTAAAACATGTGAACTGAAACTAATGTAGCTAAAGGCTAAACACAACTAAGACAGCTAAATTCAGAGAAAATGTTAAAAGCAACAAGCATTAATGAGAAAAACCTTTTTAAAAGCTAAGGGATCAAATGCACTTCTGGAAGAATGGTCAAAAATCCCCAATAAACACACTTCCTAGAAGTGTTGAAGCTGTTGACGCTGCAAAGGGTGGAGCCACATCATATTGATTAGGAATGGGATGAAATAAAGCTCATATGTGAGTCAAGGCTGTGATCATTCTCATAATATATCATATACACCTTTTCGACTTGAAAATTATGGACATGCGCCCCCTAGTGGCTCCGCCATAACTGGAGGGTGCGGTGCTCCACCAACTAACCCAAACACAGCAGCGTGGAGCATTATTTACGGATAACGCAGACATGTCTTGGATTGATGATGTTAGGCAGTGGCCTCCAGTTACAGATGAAGGTAGTTTATCGCTGTTTTTAATGATTGGTTATGGAAATAGCATGATCTATTCCCATAATCAAACACTAAAAACTGTGGAACGCTGCAACGCTGGCTATAACTAACGTCAACAAGCCATAAAGATTATGCTACTGTAACGTTAACGCTAGCGGTAAATTAGGCTATGTGGTAATGTTATATTTAATTTATTTTATCATTCTCCTAAGTCATTCATTCATTCATTGATTTATAGGCTTGTGCTAGTGCCGAGGGCTACAGTAGCCTCATACTGCTGTTCTTTCGGCCAGAATAGTCCGGGACTCTCAGCGAGACTATGAGTAGTATGAGATTAAATGTTAACGAAAACTCACCCGGCTGTATTCATTTGGAACAAAGTCCTTTCTGTTGATATTTTTCACCCACGTCTTCCTAACTTCTTGTTCTGCAAACAAGGCAGTCTTCGTGCAGTAAAGGCTTGTGTATTTCATATACTTTCTTCTTCCATTGTTGAATTTTCACGCCATTGTTGGCACAGTTTATGACGGAACATGTATTCCCACTCGACCGACTCGACATTATAAAAATATGTATTTGTAGAAAGACAAAAACACTGGTTAATCTGCGAAATCTGTGAAATCGTCGCTCTGTGTCGCTCTGTAGCACCCTCCAGCAATGGCGGACGGGGTACTTCCGGGGGGCTGGCCCGAAAAGGTCTATACTGTGCCTGAAGAACCTGCAAAAAGGGGCGGGGCTTCAGGGGAGCCAGTCACATGTGCGGCTCCTCCAGCGTGTGTATGTGTGTGTGTGAGATTAGGAGAGAAAGAGCCAGCGACCCCCTAATTACACTGTCTCCAGTCAGTCCGAACCTGGATTTCTGTGTCCGAACAAACAGCTGTAATTCAAAAGCTGAATAAGTTTTTCAAAAAATTCTTGAACCGTGAGCGCCACAAGGCTTTCAGGATTCTAGTGATATATTTTTTGTTTGGCAAATGTTTACCATTTTTAAATTACAGCAGTGTAAAAACATGAAACTTTTTCAAGCAATTTAAAAAAAGAGGTCGGACTTTACATTACAAAGTATAGGAAAAATAGGAGACTTTCTGTCATTTGGAGGCCTCTAGCAGGAAAAGTTGAAGTCTCTCATTTTCAAGGGTTATATTGTGTGAAAGAGGACAAAAATACCTACGTTTTGATGTATAAATTATGTATGTGGGGTGAAAGGTCTGGCTGCAAGAGCAGGTTGTTTAGAAAAAAAAAGTTTTAATTTTGAAAGGGCTCTCACTCTAGCAGAATGTTTACAAACATTCCGTCACTCTAAAGATCTGAAAAAATGAAAAAATGGTAAAACTTAAACGGCCATAATTCAAAAACGGTAACATATTTTTAAAAACGGAGTCATATGACAATAGTCCAATCTTTTGTGAACATTTTAAAGTTTGAATGGTTTGAATCGGTGAAAGTATGCTGAAGGAGTAAGGTTTGAAAAAGTACAAAGTTTTTGCAAGATTTGAAGAGCTCCCCATTCATTTCCAATGGCACAAAAAAAGGTTTTAAAAGTTAAATATTTTAAAAAGTATAAATATTTGAAACACCAAAAGTCATAGGAGGAATCTCCTGAACAAGCTGAACATTTTGAAAGTTGAATGGTTGAAATCGGTGAAAGTATGAAGATTTTAACAAGGTTTGAAGATTTCCCCATTCATTTTTAATGGCACAAAAAAAGGGTTTAAAAGTTAAATATTTTAAAAAGTATAAATATTTGAAACACCAAAAGTCATAGCAGGAATCTCCTGAACAAGCTGAACGTTTTGAAAGTTGAATGGTTGAAATCGGTGAAAGTATGAAGGACTAGTTAATCGGCAAAAAACGTACGGAAGAAGATAGAAGAATAATAAAGAGAAACAGGAAAACAATAGGTGTGAATGCCTTAATGCATTCACACCAATAAAAGATGATGATGAGGGTGGAATAAGTGGAGGAGTGTAGGAAGCAACAGGCAGTAATGTCAATCTAGAGCAAGGTAAGAAACAGAGCAGCCATTAACGTTTACCAGCCTTGTAACGTTATCTAACTGCTTAGAGAACACATCACGTTCTCTCTGACAGAAACAGTTGAGTTTGGTTGCTCAGTTAGAGAGGACGCAGAGAGGAGAGCGGTGAAATCTGTAGGTGATAGTGGAGCAGGGGAGGTGGCTGAGGAGGGTTGCTCAGGTAACAGTCGTAGTGACAGAGAGAGGAGGAGGACGTATCTGCTCTTTAGATAAGAGTGATGCGGGAGGGGTTCGCTACCCCATCAGACCAGGACCAGGACGCTTAATTTCAGCGATTCTGCATTATGACCAACTACAATGACTGACTTTGATAGCATGAACCTCCAACGTGTGGTTGGTGGGGGCAATGAAAGATTATATCCTCCCAGGCCACAAGCAGGACTATCAGCTGGAGTTGTTAGCTGTCATTGTCAACAGCAAAGGCAATGGCTAGCTGTCAATCAAATGGCATCAAATGATGTCCAGTCATCTGATTGGTTAGCTTTATTGCTTAATATAAATTTACCTGATGAGGTACAGAAAAATGTGTCTTTTTCAAGTATTGAAGATAGAATGAGAAGAATAAGAAAAAACATGATAAATTGAAGGTGATAAATTCTGTTTTAATAATAACTTAAAGCATCAGGTGAAAACCATTTCTCCATCAGCTCAGTTTTTATCTGCAATCAAACCCTCTTATTTAGCTCTGCTAGTCTGACAGTTTTAAAGTTGATGACAAGGTCGTTATAGCAACTTTGATGATTTCAAAATATTTTCCGAAATATCTTTTCTTCTCATAGAAATATTTAATTCTTCTCTGTTGAGGAGTTAATATAAGCTATTTTTTACAGAGGAATCCAGCCCAAGTCTTCTGTGTTCCCCACTGATGAACTTGCTTACAGCAAAATTATAAATATCTAAGAAATACAAGCTAAAGCACAAACTTGAGTACAGTTAAGAGCCAGCTCTAACTCATGAGAAACTTTGTATGCAGCTGTAATGAGTAAAACTGTTTTCACAAACAAAACCTATTGCATCAAATCAATTGCCAGTTGCATCTCCACTTCTGTTATTTATAGACTTGAACATCCAAGTGGAATATTCTATGTAGGTCGGGGCAGCAGATGATTCTGGGTCTGGTTGGTAAACAGGACAACCCATTTATTCTATTGCACTGCCTTATGTAAGCGCTCACAATGGTGACACTGTATCCTTAAAATCCATGTTAGTGGGGTCACTTCCAATGCTGATAGAGGAGGCCAACAGACCGTTCTGTAAGAGCTTGATGGTGCATTTGTGTAAACTGCCTTATGCCTTAAATTATGACTCAAAATAAAATAAAAAAATTCACTCTTATTTTATGAAAGGCTGAGACTTTGAGAAGCAAATGATCTCTACTTTGTCAACACATGTCAACACACAAACCTAAGCATGACCTCTGATCCCTCGGATGGAACTGCAACAAGAAAACTATCCATCACCTACACCCACTTTAATCCCACTCAGCGTCATGGGGTCTACTGGAGCCCAATCCAGTTTTCAACAGGCACGACGCAGAGGTACAACCTGGACAGATTTCCAGTCCATCACAAGGCCACACAGAGACAAATATCCACACACTCCTATGGAGTCAATTTAGACTCACCCATCAGTCACATATGCATATTTTCCACATTACACAGGAAGAATATGTAAACTCGTCAGAGAAAGATCTCAGCCATGATTTGTTAAGTTTTGGTTGAGGTTAGGACTCAAGGTGACCTGGAGGCAGAAGTAATCCACAAGTCTTTACTGTCCAAAAGAAAGTGCTGACAGGGTAGAAAGATACTTCCAGGGACCAAAAGTCCAAAAAATTAGAACAGAGTCCCAAAACAGAAATCAAGAAAACCAATAGATTAAGGAGCTGAGACTAAAGCAGTTTGACAGCAGGAGAAACCAGGAGATAAACAGGTGGTGAACAGGACACCTCAAGAATTATATTCAGGAAGAAGGGAACCAACTGGAACACTTTATCACTTAGATCCTGAATGTCAGGATTTCTTTTGAATGGCATGAGAAGGAATAGCAAATACTGTAGCAAATACTTTAGTGGCAATATTGTTCCAAAGTGTTTCTGGTCTGAAATGCACACAAAAAAAATCTATCTATGTATTGATAAAGTTGATGAACCAAAATATGGAATATTTCTTGGGCTCATACTGTCAAAGTAATTGCAAGAATCACTACACTTTCTAATTTCTGCTCTAACATTCACCTTATTGCTATTGTGCCAGTTCACATTTTAAAGAAAAGAATCTCAAGGCATTTCAAACAGAAAGTGAAAAATTTAAATGCAGTCTAGATACAAATTTCGATTAATACCAATAAATGAAAAACAGCCTAACTAAGGAACCCCAACAGAGTGGATGGACTCTTCACTTCAGAGCAATCACCCACTCTGGACAAGCACAAGGTGACAGTAGAGAGGAGGAAAAAAACACTAAATAAAAGGAAAAATGTGCTTAACATATGATGACGTGCACAGCTTTGCTTTGTGGGACTTTTTTCTAGTTACTATTTACTGCTTTTTAAAGCAGCTGATGAGCTGCCGTTTTACAATCACAGCAAACAAGTGAAACAAATAAACAGATAGCTTCCATGTCTCAGTTAGCTGCTTGACTTGCTGTACGTCATAAATTATTCAACACACGTGGAGCTCAGTATAAGAACGCTCTGCCACCAGTGAATAACGTATTAATCCTGTGACTTGTGTCCTGTTGTGTGAGTGAGCGTACAGGCGGAAATGTAAGAAAGCACTGATTTATGTCAAACTTATTACCAAAAAAAATCTAAATTAAATGCAGAGCACCGTGTGTTTGTTCACATTGTGTGTTTTCTGGAGGAATTCTGGCACTTTTTGAACTGCTGCAGCAAAGAAGAACAAAAAGCTCAAGCATTTTACAGTTGTCAAATAGTGCCAGAGTGCTTTTGTGTTGCAAATCCATGTTCCAGTGGATTTGTTTTGCAATAGGTATTATCGGATTTAGAAAGCTGGTGAGATGTAGGAATATGTTTACAAATTCAAATTCTGTAAGGAAGAAAAAAAAACTTAGGTGAGTGTGTCCTTGGATTTCAGTAGTGTTCAGTGTAGGCCAGGATTATTAAAGCACGTTCAAGGGGCCTCCATCTTTCTCAGAGGAAACTAAAGATCAAACTGGGTAGCAGCATCAGTGTTGCTAACAGCAGACAAGAAAAAAAAAATAGCATGAAGCAAAAATAATGAAGCAAAATAAAAGGAGACACAGGGAAATGTAAGCAGAAGGGGATGGTCAAAGGGCTTGTGAGGTTGATGGTTAAGGACAGATAGCTGGCAGGGCTGAGAGGTTGAGAGGTGGGAGGGTGGCAGCAAGACCAACTTACATAACAGAAACACTGGACAGGCCCTGCGTGCTGTGGTGTCCAGTCTTCATCTATGATGAGGTCTGTGTGAGATGATTGCTTTATGTCCTTGAAACTGATGAATTTGCTGCTGTTGTTTTCCTCAGCAATCAGGCAGACAGTGCAGTGAGGATCGTGTGTGTTGTGTGTGCGTGGGGCGGGGGCATACATTATGTTATTTCATTGTAAGCTGTTCGTAGCGACAAACTTGCTCAGTGAGAGGATCAAATCACACGCAGGCTGTGTCCGATCTCAGCTGAGACAATTCTCAAACGAGCAGCTCACGTGCGGTCAGGCAGGCGGCAGAAAACACCACAGTATGTTCAGCATTCAGAGTCACTGTCAATCAGGATTTGGCTGTGATTCTGCATCTCTGTGGTTACTGTGCGTCTATCTCTGCAGCTGAAATGGAATCAGTTCCAGCTCTGAAAATGACTGCAAATACAGACTAATAACCTGCAACAGCTTCTTTGTCTCATGGCCTGAATGTTTGAGATCCTTTGCAGTGTTTTTGGTCTTCAGTGATTCTGATATCCGACACACGATCTTATCTATTTCATTTTTACTGCAGCAGAGGAACTACAAAGATGTTTTTAATGAAAGAATTCACACAAAGTCCCACAACTGTCATAGCTATGTGACATATTAAATATTGTCAACATGACATAAAAGCAGCTCTGTTTAAAGATACAGAGTAACTAACTGAAAAAAAAAAGCATTCCCACAGTTAATTCTGGCCCATCACTTTCTTTTCATATCTGTGAAAAAAATAAATGAACAAAAATTGAACTCTATGACAAAACTGTCTTTTTGTTGGCTGTCAAAGATGATGAAAACTGAGTCAATCGAAGAGATCTCCAATAGTTTAGCAGTTTACTTCAATAATGGTGTCAGGCTGCACCAAATTAGTCAAAATCAATAGGACACAAGCAAAGGTATTGTTCTTTTCATCCCACATGTTCGACCTGATTGGATTTGACTGCAGCCAGACAGTTCAGCAAGAGAACAGAGATCTCTGGCATTTTCAAACCTGTAATTCCTCAGCTGTACCCAAAGATGATTCATAGGACAAACAGGCAATTATACAGATTTTTCCACAAATACTTTTTTTGGACTAAACTCAAATACAAAATCAAGTTCCTTTTTTTTAGCTGGCCATCCAGGACACAAACAAATGTAATTAGCGCACATGCATTACCAGTCAAACGTACTATGGATTATATGAAGGGGGTTGTACACTGCTGAAAAAAAAGTTGCCACCTGGATTCAACTAAGCAAATAGGTACGAGCCTCCTATTGGATAATTACAGCATGGATGATTATCTTTCAGCTGGCAACAAGTTATTTAACCCCAACTGGTACAATGAGTTGCTTCTCATTTCCTAAACAGCCATGTTGAAAGACACATCCTGTGGTCGTGGAAAAGATGTTAGTTTGTTTGAGAAGAGTCAAATCATTGTTATCCAGAGAAAACATATAAGGAGGTTGCAGAAACTACAAAAATTGGGTTAAGAACTGTCCAACGCATTATTAAAAACTGGAAGGATAGTGAGGACCCATCGTCTTTGAGGAGGAAATGTGGGCAGAAAAAAATCCTCAATGATCGTGATCAGCGATCACTTAAAAGTTTGGTGAGATCAAATTAAAAGAAAAACAACAGTAGAACTCAGGGCTGTTTAATAGTGAAAGTAAGAGCATTTCCACACGCACAATGTGAAGGGAATTCAAGGGATTGGGACTGAACAGCTGTGGAGCCTTGAGAAAACCACTAATCAGTGAGGCTAACTGGAAAAAAAGGCTTCAATTTGCTAGGGAGCATAAAGATTGGACTCTGGAGCAATGGAAGAAGGTCATGTGGTCTGATGAGTCCAGATTGACCCTGTTCCAGAGTGATGGGAGCATCAGGGTAAGAAGAGAGGCAGATGAAGTGATGCTCCCATCATGCCTAGTGCCTACTGTACCAGCCTGTGGGGGCAGTGTTCTGATCTGGGGTTGCTGCAGTTGATCAGGTCCAGGTTCAGCAACAGTATGAGCTCAAAGAATGAGGTCAGCTGACTACCTGAATATACTGAATGACCAGGTTATTCCATCAATGGATTTTTTCTTCCCTGATGGCACGGGCATATTCCAAGATGACAACGCCAGGATTCATCGGGCTCAAATTGTGAAAGACTGGTTCAGGGAGCATGAGCCACCACAGAGTCCAGACGTTAACCCCATTGAGAATCTTTGGAATGTGCCGAAGAAGGCTTTGGGCAGTAGTCAGACTCTACCATCATCAATGCAAGATCTTGGTGAAAAATTAATGCAACACTGGGTGGAAATAAATCTTGTGACATTGCAGAAGCTTATCGAAACAATGCCACAGTGAATGCATGCCGTAACCAAAGATAAAGGCAGTCCAATGAAATATTAGAGTGTATGACCTTATTTCCTGGTGGCGACTTTTTATTGTTGTTCAGTGTATTAAAGAGTTGAAAGAAAGGTGCTGTAATAATAATAATGTTACTTTCTTAGTTGTTATTCTTCAGTTATTCTTCATGGGCAACATGGTAGTGTTGTTGCAGCAGTATCACTGTTGCCTCACAGCTAGAGGAGTAAAGTGAACAAATTGGATAGAGTACATTATCATAATTAATAGAAATGATGGTTAAAACCATAAACAAAAATTATCACTCACTGAAATCTACAAAGGCAGCCCATAAAAAAGCCTTCAGATTTTAAGAGCCTTCCCACCCAGCTAACTACCTTTTTTTCCCTCCAGAAGACCAGAAATAATTAAGACAAGAGCAACCAGATTCCAGCTCGGTATGTACCCCTATCTGCCGTCTGTCTACTCAGCGCCTATGATCTGGCCTTTAAACAATGATTGGTTTTAATTAAGGGTCTGCATTTTTATATAGTGTTTATTTATTCATTTATTTATTTCTGAGTAGACATTGCTGCTACTCAAACTCCAGGTGCTTCACTGTTATTAAATTCCTTTATTTTTTCTCTTTGTAGGGTTTGGATTTTTTTCATATGGGTTTATCCTTTTTATGGATTTAAATATACTTTAATAAATTTGATCAATTTATATGGCTTTTATCTTATTCTTATGCTTTATTTTGTGATGTGCTAAGAATGAATGTGCATGAGCTCACTAAAGCAATTTCCAATCAACTATGATGACATGGCAAAAGTATTGTAATCTTGAATTAAGGTCAGATTTGTCATTAAAAAAAAGAAAATCTTAACATGGCAGATGCATTGATTGGGAGAAGAGATATTCAGTATTTCTGTCTGACACTCCAAAGAATACAGTAAACTCGGCAACAATGAAAACATGAATCACAAATTGGTCAGCAATGAATTACTTAAAAAAAAAAAAGAATAAAAAATCTGTTCTAATTATTTTATATATCAATTTTGTATTTTTAAGATGCTGCGCACACACAAAACTATTCTTTACAGGAGCATATGTAATATATCTAATAAAATGTCCTTTTACAAACTAGTTGCTCTATTGCTTATGCAAAAGTAGTGTTTAGCATTGCATCCCTGCACCCGTGCAACATCAGTATTATGACTCATTCAACTTGAAGCTGCAGGCTGGGAACACAGAGAATCCATCTAATGCCATGCTACAATACACAGCTGCTGGCAACCAGCTGCATGTACTGCTGGGTCTGTTTGTCACAGAGAAAAAGGCAAAGAGAACAACTCAGGGCATGATTACGCAGACATGGAGCTGGTGGAAAAACATTTTTCTGCAGGCAGCAAACATAAACCTAAAAAAAAAGTGCTTTTTGGCAAGCATTTATACGTCAACTTAGTTTTTGAGTATTGCTGCCGTTTGCATAACAGCGATCAAGCTTGACCTTTAACAGTAAGCTTCTTACAGTAAGAGCTTTGCTTAAAGTTACAACCCTGATCATTTTTATGAAGTCTCCTTTTTCCCACAAGAGGTAAAATAGACACAAGGGTCTGCAGTACATATACATGAGCATAAACCAATTGTCATTGAGATTCTGGCATTTCTGCCATAGTCACAAACACAACATATACACAGTAAACCACATGTATGCAATCCAATGTGATCTGTCAAATCTGTATGAGTTTAATGGCTTTAAAAAGGTTGCTGCATCTATTCTGCATTATAATTAAACGGAGAAACTAAAGAAAAATATTTACAGTAAAGAAACTAACAAGCATCGTAATGGATTTGTCTTTGTAATTGTATTAAACTGCCTGAAAAAGACTGTAAATTTGAACATAAAGCTAATTTAAAGCATTTTCTGACAGCAGATAGTGTGGAAAATGTCATGCACATATGACACACAACTCCCAGTCCACAGATCACTGACTCCAGCCATCGACACTTAAATACTGTGTTACTAACGCAAAGTATATATATATTTTTAATGGTGGACAGTGAAATCTGCAAGTACCTGATAATACCAACTGGCTGTGTATCATCACTATCTGCGTATCCTGTCTGCCCCTCCCCTCACAGTTGTGCATTTCTTTGTGCGTATGCATGTGTATATGTGTGTAATGAGGAGCTGTCTCCTCTGGTGCTGAATGAAAAAAACATCTCAGAATGAAGACATGCTGTCTAGTGTGAGTGTCTCTGTGGGCGTGTGCATTTAAAATCTGTACGATTCACGTCAGTGGAAGCTCTTCACCTACACACACACGCATAACTGGGTGCACACATGAAGATACACGTACAACGATGCCAGATATAGCTGCTCTATATTTGAAGGAGTATAGTCTGAGTCAATGTCTAATCAATGTCGCAGCTTGTCTGTTGACTCCAGGCTGAAACAATATTATGTTAGATGGATAGATAACACAGAAACATACAGTATGCATTGAATATAAAGGAAAATAAGACACTTTTTAGGGGAAAAGAGGAATGCATTCATTTTTTAAACAACTGTCTACATATACCCGCAGGGTTAGTGCAAAGACTGGCAAAAACCCTTTTATTTTTTAAATATGCAATTTGCTCTTGCAGCAGATGTAAATTTTCTTGTGCTCATGGGAGAGTGAGGGTGAACATGTCCTTCAACAGCCTACTTGACAGTCTGATCTAACATAATTTATTGGGACCGTAGACTGATTCTGTTAGAGAGGATTAAATCACCACCAGTGAGGCACCAAGAGAAAAACAAAAACACAAGACAGTGATGGATGTGGTCTGTCGAGTATGACGATGCATGTGGCGTTTGTGTACCGTGGTGCAATGAATGTGTGGTGGTTTGTGTGGTTTCTGTTGTAATGTTGGATGTGATGTTGACCTGAAACACTTTTTCAGTAACAGCCGGAGACCGCAATCAGTAGTTCGGGCTGAATCCCAGTTTGTGCCAGTGTCTTGGGCCAGTGTCATGCAGAAGATCTCCGGCAGTGCAAATGTACAAATATACAAAATGTGTAGCTTGAGATTATTAAAACTGTCTTATAAAAAAAAAATATTGCATATTCAGTTGCAGTGCAGATGTAACAACTTTAGAGTGTATTTATTTTTGCTCTGTATGAGAGTATGAGTCTGTGAGAATTGTTAGACAGAGTTGTAAATGTCTGATTCAGTAAAGTAACAAATCAGGTAATAAATAACCACAATAAGGAATAAACATCTCGGTGTGTTTAAAGCTAATGGCTATATTTTAAAATTGGTCATCATGGTGGTACTCAGAGAGCTGAACAGTTTTTCAGATGGTATGTAGTATTAAAAGTTTGACAACCACTGGTCTACAAGTTATTCTACTGTTGTCATACACAATAATAAAAAAAAATATTAAATTAAATTGTATCAGCCCATTTTTTTTCAGTGTTTTATTTGAAACTTCAAGACACTGCTGATATGTACACATTCTATATAGTGTCCAGAAGAGATTTAGTTCAACAGTGCACTGCTTTTTTACATGCAAAATGTTTATTGAGGTTTTCTTGTCAGTCTGCTGTAGTCAAGGAGAGAACTATGTTGAACCACCACAAGTCCACCATGAAAGAGCAGCTCCAGAGAGGAACGACGATCTTCTCCAACAGAGGTTGGAGGTTGTATTATAGTGAGCCTTTCCCACCGCCTGGTCAACACGGTCCAACTGGAGGACAAAACAGTCAAATCTGGGTTAGGCTTAGAGTTAGTGGTACTTTTACCACACTGCATTACAGTTTTAATCTATCCATTTGGTGACGCAGTTCAAATGTGAGGAGGCTCAGATGGGTATTCTGATCCTAAAAGCACAAGCACTTTTTAAGCACCTGTTTAGTCCATGAGATTATAAACTCAAATGCAGTAAAATGAACTGCAATGTGAAACACTGAATTTTACTGACCTGCATCCAGCTGGACATGTCAACAACCCACAGTCCACCTATTTTCATCAGACATGGAGGAGGATGACCACAGAGACTAAAGAAAGGTTAACCTGCAGATTAGGGTTGACTGAAATGTTAAAAGATAAAAAATGTTTTTACTGAAACCCAGTCACAATTTACTAGAAATTTCTTTATTATTGTCCTACATTATTATTGGACTATATTGTGTCGTTTCATTAAAACTGCATCTCTAAACATACAAACAAACAAACACAATGCCAGTTCATTTAAGGATCAGTTTCAACACTATTCACCGATCAAAGAACCTTAATGATGACCTTTTCAAACGAGATAATATCAGTAATAAAAGAAAGCAGCAAGCTAGAGTAGTCAACAAAGCTAGCATAACAAGCTACGTAGATTTACTACCGTTTAACTGGATATATCTCAACTACAACTGCATATGAACAGAGAATGTACAAATACATTACACTGACGTCGCAACAAAACAACTATTCTAACTTTAGAGTCAAAATTAGCATTAGTTAGCAACAAGTTTAGTCTACTTACCGATGCGAAACATTGTCAGTTCTGCAGCGTATTTCTTTTCTTTACTTGCGAACAGAGTGTTCACTTTCCCTTTGTTAATTCGCTCTTTTTTTCTTTTGCGCCGGCCGTGTTTTTTGTCAAGAGCTGGTTGCGGTAGTCATGAGACCAGAGTTAATCCAGAGGATCAGTTTTACCGCTCCAAACTGCAAGCTGGAAGGATGATAAGTTTTAATCAAAAGCACACTTTAATCCTCTAATTTTATGCTAATGCCTTCAGGTCGATGTTATTAGATGCCTGCAACAAAAACTAACTTGTTATTTCAAGTTCTTCAATCTAACTGCAATCAGAATACTGAACTGTGATTTTCAGTCATTCTAATTATTTATTTTTGAATTTTTAGCCACTGATTTGTACTACTTTATTGTTTTTCTGCTGTTTATTATTTTGAACTTGTAGTCTCTTCTTTTATTCTTGAGCGCTCTGTTATACATTGTTACTGTTGCATACTTTAAGCAAATTTTTACTCCTATGGCTCTGGCACTGCATTTCTAGGATTCTAGATGTGTGTGAAATGAGGTGTCATACCGCCGCATATCTGTTGGTTGTGTGCATGTTCGTGTGTAACTGTCAGAGTTGCTGCAAAAATTGCCCATCAAGGAATTAAAGTTTTATGATTCTGGTTCTAAACTTGTACTTGAATTGTTTGGCAAGTGTCAATTGTTGCCATTAGCCACTGAAACTAGTTCTTCTTTTAAGTCTAGAAGGTAGACCGAACACTACACTGGGTTATAACACAGCCGGTGGTAGAAAGTGGTATTACACAGAGACGGTCCATCTCTATAAATGAGCAGAGTTCTCCACAGGGCTCTGTTGTCTAGACAGCAGACACAGTGGATTTATGTATTTAATATAACTTCAAACACCTGTTCTTTTTAAATTACTTCCATTGATTTGCTCGTTTTGTTTAATAATTTAAGGTATTCCTCTGACATAGAACAGCTGTAATTGTGATTTTTTGTTTCTCAAGTTCACAGCTTGTTCTGTTGAATTGCTCATGCAGGTTTTGATGAATGCAGTTAGACAGCAAGCTAGCTGTCTAGCTGCATTTGGAATACTAATATAACTTTTACCTGATTTGAAAAAGAACCAAAAAAAGCAACTGTCAGTTGCTGCGACACATACAGTCATAGAAAAAATTATTAGACCACCATTTTTTCTTCACTTTCTTGTTCATTTTAATACCTGGTACCACTAAACGTCATCATGTGACTAAAACAGACAGAAAAGAAAACACTGAATGCATAAAAGCAGTGTTTTTGGCAGTACAACGACAAAGCTATTGATGTAAAAACTTAAGTGATTTAGGTTATAATCAAGAAAATCATGGAAAATGGTAAGATATCAGCTCTTAAATAAAACTCTTATGAGCAATCTTTGTGGTTATCGTTATGTTTGTCCAAACAAATGTACCTTTAGTTGTAACAGGCATTAAAATGAACAAGAAACTGAAGAAAACAAGGGTGGTCTAATCATTTTTTCCATGACTGTTGTCTATTGAAACAGATAGCAAATTAAAGATACTAGGCATAGAATATATAATTATCTGAAATGCAGCCACCTGTTCTAATTTGTCATGTTTAATGCACTGACATGCAGATAAAAGAGGGAAGTCTTACCGATTGGGTTTAGTTTGGCATCCTGGGTGATGTTCACCGAAGTTCCTACTGAGGGTGGAACAGGAAGTAAAAAACTGGTCTCACAACTCCCATGATGTCTTTTAGGAGGTGGGGATGATGGCAACATTGGTGTCGCCATTAAAGGGGATGAAATCATTGTTGCCAGTGCAGCGGCAGCTTCTGTACCATCCGTGACCGTTAGCGAGCGCCGGACAGCCACATGTGGATAGGGCGCCCTGGGTGGGCAGGCTGTTCCTGTCAAGGCGAAATTCGGCACGGTGGGGACCATTACTTGTGAGACTCCCATACCAATGGGGTATGTTCCAGCCATTACCAAAGGAACTGACAGATGTGAACAGTCAGACATTGCACGTCTCACTGTAGTCCGCTGAGGCAGGTCACCGCTACTACCAGTTTTTGTTTTTCTGTTTAATGTCACACATGGTTCCACTCGGATATCTTCAATGCGATTTAAATCCTGTGAGACACTGATGCTTGCGACCTCGCTCTTTGTTACTCCGCTGCAAGATTCAGTACGGGATCCTGTTCTCCCATTTTCACCATGGCTCAAGTTTTCACTCTGGAACTCATTTCCACCAACACCGATTACAGCTCTGTTAGCAGAGGCTAAAAGTGGGCCTACTACGGATCCTTGTTTGCCACCAGTTTTATCCCCTGTTATGTCAGACGCAGGAAGAGCAGTTGCATCAGCACCTTGCTTTTCTAAGTATGGCTTGAGCATCTGATTTCCACATTTATGTGTCACAGAATCTTCCTTCTGATTTCTCAGCAGGCTCCCAGAGGTTAAACTCTCATCCTCTTCGTACTCTGGACTTGGAGTGGTGTTTTGAGTGAGTGAAGCATTAAGTGTGGTTCTCTCCTCAGAGCCTGAAATCTGTTTCTCCACGGGAAGTAAGCCCTGGCCTTTGGTAGCCGCTTGAGATGCCTCAATGTAAAATCCATCTTTGCTACCTGTATTTTTTTGCGGACTACCTTGTCCATAGTTAGGGTTGGACGCAGGTTTGAAGTCTGGGGAAGAATTAGGAAATAATCTCCCAGATGAGACAGAAGGGGAAGGTAATGAAGAAGAAGGGGAGGAGTGGGATGACAAGGGGCTGCTCGGGCTCTGCCCTGCACTCCCCAACATGCCCTCTTCCCTTCTCACCCTAAGTCCATCCCCCTTTGCCGCCCCCCCTCTAGACCCCTCGTCCTCCACCTTCAGCACTGGCATATTGAAGCTCAGAGTTCCTGGTGCTTCGGCCATCATCCCAGATGATGCCCCCTCAGTTCTGCCTCGCCCTAATTTTACTTCATCTTCCATCAAAGTTATTGTGCACCCTGCCTGCTCTGCTCCAGCTGCCCCCCCTTGTGCCATCTGGCCTTGGCTGTGCCTGACATTATGCCGAGCAGAGGTTGGACTGGAAGATAACTTTGGAGAGGAGGGCAAGGCCGCAGGGATTTTGGCAACAGAAGGAGTGCTGGGAGTTTTGTGTTGCTGTTGTTGCCCACTGGAAGGTTGTCCATACCCACTGCTTCCACTGATGATGCCAGGCTGCTGCCAGGGTGAGCCAGAAAGAAAGGACATTCTCCTGCACTGCTGGCAGTCGTCTTGTATTGATCTTTTTCTAGCTTATTCTCTTGTCGGCCTCTTCTTTTCTCTCCGGCTTATTGTTGTCCTTCTTGTTTCCTCTTTTTCTGTCCTTAGTTTTTGGTCTCCCAGTTCTGGCTATTTTCTGTCTCCAATAACGGTGGTCCAAAAAGCAGATATGTCCTCAGTATCCAAAGTCTTGTGAGCTTGCAAAAAATAGAAAGCATTGACTCCTTATCCCCCTTTTTTTTTTTAAAGTAGGGTGTAACTATGTTGATGGATGGTGCCTGTATAAAGTGCATGTGTGCTTACAGGCAAGAAGAAAGTCATGCATGTGAGTGAGAGTGTGTGCATGTGTGAGTGTGTGTGTCTGGTTGTCTCAGCCTTTCTCTGAGCGCTGCACAGATCAGCTGTGGGGCTAAATTGCACCTTGCTCTCTCTCACTCTCTCTCTCTTTGACATCACAGTCACATGACAGCCAGGAATTTTCCCTCATTCGCTGGAGCAAAATTCAGCATCTAGACCCTGGTGACAAACGTGCACAGGCACACACACATGTAGAGACGAGCTTGCACGCACATCAACAGTGGCAAACGCACATGAGCGCACACACGCACACACCAACAGATCAGTGGTCGTCACAGTTGCTCAGTTGCTATATGACAGTCAGTGCACACATGTTGATACATAATAAGAGACACCAGAAGAGGATTGCTAGACACAACTGAAGATTGTCCTTATATTAGTCCATGACTGGCCACAAAAAACATAGAATCTAATAAAAATGTCCCTTATACATTATTACAGTGTGCACACAGATCAGTAGGCTGCATGGTGGGGTTGGTGTCTAGTTTCAAATTCCAGTCTGGGTCTTTCTATGAGGCGTGTGCATGTTTTTCTTCTGCTTGCGTGAGTTTTCTGCAGATACTCCCACTTCCTCACACAGTACAAACACATGCATTATGGGCTGACTGGGGATTCTAAAAATAAATGTAGGCGTTTGTGGCAGGATGAAATATTGGTGACCCATCCAAGGTGTACCTCACCTTGCTAATGACACCTGAGACAGAATCCAGCCTTCCCCATGACTCTAATGGGATTGAAGGGATTGAAGAGGGTATAGAGTCAGCCAGTCAGGAGCTACATATCAAAAATACAATTAGATGTTTGAATCTCTATGTGAAATGGGGGAGGGATAGGGATGGAACTAACTGTTTCTGATTGAAAGACGACCACCTGAGCTGCACCTGTTGGTGCTGGTAGAGTCTGCACATTACACATGATGCTTTCTGCTCTGATGCTGTCCATTGCTACAGGTGTCTTACCAGTTCTTAAAAGGGGGGGTAAGCACTGTTGATAACTGTAACTGTAACAAGGTCTGAGTTGAGCCATCTGAGCAGTTCATTCGGTTTAATTGCTCCGTATGTCGGTACAATAGTCAAATCACGAGGCCTCTCTTTCACATACAGTAGTAGCCATGGCGGGCTGTTACTGTTTCAGTCTGCTAATTAAATCGAGATGGGGTCCAACTCTTTTCATCTTGTTCAAAACATGGAGCATCATTTTTGAACAGTGGAACCTCCACCCTACAAGGAACTGGAGCTTATTTGTGAAGAATTGTGGAATAATCCCCCACACTCTGTTTGGGATTTATATTCCATTGTGGCAAGGATTAAGACGCTTCTGATGACAAACTGTGCCATCCTACACCCTTTCTCTCCCATCCCACTATTTTAGCAAACCAGAGACTCTCGGGTCTTAATGGGAAAATTGTTTGTGTGTATGTGAAATAAATAGATTGTGAAATCAACATCCAGCTCCTTTTTTAAGAGATTTTCTACATTTTTCCAATTTAAACCCAAAAACCACAAAATTAGATTGTTTTCGCCGAGTTTGGTCACATCTGGCTTTCTTAATTTCTTGGTTTTTGCAGTAATGCAAGTGCTTGACTGCGACACTTGTATCGTAAGTACTATGTGCTCCAAGGAGATCATTTGGCTTCAAGGAATTCAGCCATGTGGAAGTATTCTCCTTTAAAAGAATCTACTTTAGATCCTTTTGTTTGCTTAAAGGAGGAAGCAACCTTTCTGAAGGACCGTACTCCTGTTCAAAAAGGCTTCCATGCACCATGGAGCTTAAAGTAAAAAGAAAACATTGACTGTCTTGTAACAACATTTCAACATGTCAGCGTTTAAGACACTAAACAAACATTTAGCTTTCAGAGACTTGGCACTGGATGGAGGAATAATTTGCAGGTGTTAAGGCCTGAGTGTCCCGGATACTCAACTGATCACAACAGTCGGAAAACCTGGTTAAAGCTTCTCTAAAGGTGTCTTCAAACTCAATGGGAATCATTTGGAGAAATGTGAACCTTGATGAGCACCAAACAAGCAGATGATACCGGCTTAAAAAGTTGGATCTGTGCTCTGAAAGAAACAGGTCTGAATTGAAAACATATAAGTATATTGACAAATTAAATTAAGCTGGCAAAACATGAAACAGCTTGGACTTTAGTCTTTATGAAACAAAATAAAAGTCAAGATAAACATAAGAATCGCTGTAATTTCATAATTGCATTTCCTGTAGTTTTTTTTAGATTTGAAATTTGATATAGTCTAGAAATCTTCGCCGTCAATATGATGCCTAAATCAGCAGCGGACCATGTCACTGCCGGGTCATGTGCTGGTTCATGTGCCGCAGCTCTTTAAACCCAATAAAGCTTGTGATTACATCATTTTACAACATACAGATGCCCGCAACAGCGGGGCTTACAAGCATTACTACATTTCTGACACATAGCTTCAAAGCATTTGATAGTAAGAGTTCAACACCACGAAGAGTGACTATGCCATTTTGAAATCAATCAATCCTGTAGTATTATGTCATAATATATTGTCTAAAATGTATTCGGCGGTTTGGGGTTGTGACGTCACATGGGAGACGCATCGCTGTTATTGTTGTAGTAGCTATCAGCATTCATTCATTCTGCTCGGTACCAAGTGCTGATTTCGCCTGATGTGTTTCCATTGCTGTTAATAAATAGCAACTCCGAGCACGTCGCTGTACGAGCCTTTTTGCAAGAGTAACCTGACAAAACCGACATGAAGTCTGACAAACCATGAGAACAACAAAAACATTAGGCTACCTGGCCCCTAATAATAATGTTAGGCAGGGGGGCTAGTCCGATAACAACCACATCAACAGTTTACAACTAACTCATTTGGCTCCCTGACCGTGGTGCCAGTTTTGGTGGGCTTGACTCGCTGCCAACAATGTCAGGTTCATCTTCAGGAGGATATGTATCCAGCTTTTTTAGTTTAGTCTTTTCCTGCGCTCTTTTTTTCCTTTTCTTTGCGTTTTGGTGGTCCACTTTTATGCTTGTATGAACTCACTCATGATTAGATTAATCCGTGATCCACCTAGTCTGCACCACGTAGACTCCTTTGACTAGTGACTGATGATGACACTGTAGACGGCTGTTGATGACGATTTTACCCAAAATACATTTGGAGATCTTAACGGCGATCCACTTGTAAATTTGCAAATTGTAAAGTTAACTGTGAGAGTGAACATGAAGCCAGCCATGCAGCACAACATTTAATTCACTGTGTTGAAGAAACTTACATGACCAAAGTTAGTCTTAAATTTATTTGACCAACTGTGACTCATTCTGGTCTGGGGCAACCTATATATAACCTCATACGTAGCACGTAGAATCTTTCGCAGATATCATTGTATCCAAGAAGTGCGTAAGGTGTAACCGATGTCTGGGGGGAGGTCTGTTTCTTCTTCTTTCACCGGGCCCTCCTGGGCCCGGGCCGGGGGAGTGCTGTCCCCCCAGCCCCCCCTGAAGCTCCGCCCCTAGCCTAAATGATTGCTAGTTGAACAGTTCAACTCCTAAATAGTACAACTTTAAAAGGAACCCTGACCAATATGAATTAAATGGCTTATTAGAATTACATTTGCACTGGCTACTTAGATGTCTTATTTATTAACACAAGATGGCAGCGAACAGTTCTAGTGTCTGGGCCCTGCAGTGAGGTAAATATGATATCGATACAACCCACTTTAAAACTGAAAGCAGGACAAGTTCTGTAGACAAGACTGAAGATTTTACTGGAAATATACACCAAATTAAAGAAGATCAGAGAGCTGAAAAGGTGGAGTAGGGCAAAGTCTATCATATTTTTGCAACAGCTGTTTTCACCATTCAACATTTGATGAACATTCTGCCTTCAGCTGCTCAAGGTAAATATATTATCGAGGGCGAATGTGACTAACTGAGAAGAGCTTCGTGCTGCTTAAAGAAAAGGCTTATGGGAGTGTTCATTTTAAGTTCAAATTGTTCATTTGGAATGTATTTGTGGCTTTCTTCTCGCTACAAGGAGCAGAAATATAGCTGTGGTAATGGTTTCGCATTTAATTACGTAAAGCTGCTATTTGTGTTTTGCTCTTGTGAAAGCAATACTGGCTATTAAGATTAGCGCATAAAAGCAGGCAGACATTTTGTTTTAGTCTCCCATTACAGCAGGCATTACCCATGAGCTCTCTCCTATTAGCTTTAGCTGATAAAGGTATTAAATGGATCAGAGGAGATGTGGCGAGAACACAGACACGGGTCTTTAGGAAGCTGTCTTTGTTCATTCTGTTATCTAGAAAAACTGTAAGGGCCCATTTACTTCCTCCGTTGCCTTCAGGTGAAAAACTACACGCAAAAGCTGCAACATGACGCATCTTTACTGCTGGCTGGTAAAAGTTCAAACATTATTCAAATAGTGATTGTTGAGCATGAGCAAACAATGTCAGAATGCGTAATGGAAAGTAATGGAGGCGACTGTAGTTAGATGTGTGATAAACAGAAAGAGAAAGCTTTCAGTGCTCTCAGAAGACAAAGACAGGGAGAGAAACATCTAACAGTCATGCCTGTGTAGCAGTTAACATCTCCTGAGTAACTTGGTAACTGCCGGGAATCAGCAAGTCAGCTTTGAGTGTCAACCGTCCCGCTGAAACAGCATTTTAAACTAAAAACTATGCCTGATAGAAAATACTGACAACTTACTCCAGTGCGTTGCACTAATCCCACATGCACATAACCCCACCCCCAACGTCACCCGAGGGCTGTGCCAAAATAACAACTGCAGCAGATTGTCAAGCATGACTGATAATGAATGAGTGGCATTACATAATGCTCCATAAACAATTTGTCTACTGTAACCACAGAGGAACAGTGAGCCAAAGACAGGAAGAGGAAGACATTAGACTGTTGTTTAGTTTCAAAAGACTTGGAAAGGATGGCTATTATGCAAGAACTACAGGCAGCACTTCTGTTGAAGAACTGGTTTGGGCTTAGAGATGGCTTGTGTGAACATTCAAAGGGGTTCCAGAGTTAAGTCTGACATGTAGGAATACAAAGAAGACATAAGCTAGATTCAGCTTCTGAAAGCACAGATGACTGACCCCTTTATTTATGAACTCATCTCCTTCACAGACTAACCACTTTTATGTGATTATTGATCAAATTAGATAGTAGTCCTGGTGAAACTGAGCATGTCCATGAGGTTACAAGCCTTTGACACGAAAATGTATCTAATATTCCTGCTGATCAGAGTTTCACTGCATCTAGATGAAAGGATGACTGCTCACCTGTCCTCTCACCCAATGACAGATGGGAGAGACTGCAGCCTTCTGGGTTAAATTATGCTCTGTATATCCTTTTTTGAAGACTGACATCTGATAAAGACGTACTTTTTTTAAAATATACACTGCCTGGCCAAAAAAAAAGTCACCACCAAAAAAAAGGTCAGGGACTTTAATATTTCGTTGGACCGCCTTTAGCTTTGATCACGGCAAGCATTCGCTGTGGCATTGTTTCTATAAGCTACTGCAGTGTCACAAAATTTATTTCCATCCAGTGGTGCATTAATTTTTCACCAAGATCTTGCATTGATGATGGTAGAGTCTAACTGCTGCGCAAATCCTTCTCCAGCACATCCCAAAGATTCGCAAAAGGGTTCAGGTCTGGACTCTGTGGTGGTCAATCTATGTGTAAAATGATGTCTCATGCTCCCTGAACCAGTCTTTCACAATTTGAGCCCAATGAATCCTGCCATTGTTATCTTGGAATATGCCCGTGCCATCAGGGAAGAAAAAAAAAATCAATTGATGAAGAAACGTAGTCATTCAGTATATTCAGGTAGTCAGCTGACCTCATTCTTTGAGCTCATACTGTTGCTGAACCTGGACCTGACCAACTGCAGCAACCCCAGATCAGAACACTGCCCCCACAGGCTGGTACAGTAGACACTAGGCATGATGGGAGCATCACTTCATAGCCCTGAGTTCTACTGTTGTTTTTCTTCGATTTGATCTCACCAAACGTTTAAGTGATCACCAATCACGATCATTTAGGGGTTTTTTCAGCCACATTTCCTCCTTGAGGACGATGGGTCCTCACTATCCTTCATGTTTTTAATAACCCATTGGACAGTTCTTAACCCAATTCTGGAAGTTTCTGCAATCTCCATAGAGGTTTTCTCTGACTGATGCATGCCAATGATTTGACCCTTCTCAAACAGACTAACATCTTTTCCACGACCACGGGATGTGTTTTTCAACATGGCTGTTTAGGAAATGAGAAGCAACTCATTGCACCAGTTGGGGTTAAATAACTTGTTGCCAGCTTAAAGATAATCATCCATGCAGTAATTATCCAATAGGAGGCTCGTACCTATTTACTTAGTTAAAGCCAGGTGCAACTTTTTTTTTTTTTTTTTGGCCATTTAGTGTATTTGAGATAACCTTTGTATTGTAGAATGGCAAATAATCACATAAAGAAACTGTATTTACTGTGAATAATTAGTTATGAACGATTGCATCATTTAACAAATAACATCAAATCATGGAATCTGTTTTGTTCCTATTGAACAAGTCATCATAACATGTTTGTGTTATCGTCTTAAATGTGTTCGTAGTTCTCTTCATAGTTGAAACTCAAATGAAGATCATATCACATTTTATCCCCTATTAACTTGTTTGAAAAAAAAAAAACCTTCAAGTGGGTTCACAAGGTTTCTTTTATCAAGGATAGCCACACTGTGTTGATAACTACGTGTTACTTGACCACATCAATGGCATAAGTTTTTGTCAATCTGGTGGTACGGGTTGAAAAGAGGCCTACCTTAAAGATGTGCGTCATTGCAATGGCACTGATGCAGCTGCAGCTGGTGATCAGGCTAATTATACTCAAAGTGTAGGCCACACTGAAAAATCTAAAAATATGTGGACCATCTTTAACGCGGAGAAAGGAGAATCAGTTTTGACATAAACTGTGCCTATCTTTAGTTTTTATTACCAAATAACCTTTACTGCTTCCCTGAATTGTGTAAAGCTCTGCACAGCTCCAACTTCTAACCTTTTGAAATGGAAGGACAAAAAAAGGTCAGTGTAACCCACAACGACGACAGTCGCAGGTAGCAGTAAGTCCCTGTCTGTTTTAACACGCGGATTATACTTGTCTTGCATGGCTGCAATTCTCCTACACTCACCCGGAAAACCCCCTTAAACCACAACAACACTGTACACAGCTTTCATCTGCATTGCTCAAGTTGGTGACGTAGGAGGTCATTTTTTCATTTTCAGTGACTATGTTTCTACTTCTCTCCTCTACATCTTTTCAAGCAGGTAAACTGATCGATCAAGCTGTGAGGAGATCTGAGAGCAGATCCTGAATACATGTGGATATCACTCAGAATCAGCTGATTTTATGTATCAAGAAAACAATGATGTTGGTCAGTTTTACAAAAAGACAGAACTACCAACCCTCCAAAATAAGGCAGTTTTATGGATCAATATAATGAAGATGACTGACAACTGTTTACTCTAAGCATCCGGGTAACATTCTTATTCTCTACAATATCTATTGTTTCTGTGTTGATTATCAAACGTTAACATACCAATATCTACGTTCTAGCATTGCTGCTGTGAACACATTAGCATGCTGTAACTACATTAAGCTCCGAGCGACACTGTGCTGACGGAAACTGGAGCAACATAGTGCTGTGAGTGTGGCTGAGTAGAGAGGTTAGCAGCTGCTGAACATGGTTGCCATGTATTGTAGCCAACTATTGTTCTGACTTCAACAGCTGTCATTAGAGCCTTTTTGTCTATATTTCTTATCACTGTTTATACACCGTTCAAGCATATTTTCTATGACCACTAACAGGTAACATGAGTAAACTAGTACTCATATCAAGTACAATGTTCTGCCAAGAAAACCTGCATCCTGGCATTCACATTGAATCCTATCCGGCACATGGCACTTAACTAAAAATCTTTGCAGACCAATTACAACATGGTGACATTTTTCCCTGACAAGAGCTGCCTCCCCCAGCAGGTCAGCAGTGGCCCCTCATCAATTTTTGTCAGAAGTGCACAACCAAGGATCTGAGCTGTTCAGCTGGTCTTCAAACTCCACAAACAGCAATCTGATGGGTACCTGATGGCATGGGAAGCAATCCCCTTCCACAGAGACCCCACCCCACAACCCGCAGGGCCCAAAAGATCTATTGATTAACATCCTTAGTACCAGACACTGTGGGACACTCTCAGATGATCTTTGTCCAGACCCCGACTGGTCAGAGCTCTTTTGAGAGCAAGAGGAGGACTTGCTCATTATTAAGTTGGGGAGTCATAATGTTCTGTTTGATCAGTGTATTTTGTTTATATTCTGACTAACACTTCTATGAAAGTTTGCCTTTAGATGTGATGTTTCCAGAGTGGCTGTAGACGCATTTGTTTCCTCTGCTGCAGCTCTCCAGCCTCCTCCAGTCTTTCTTTTAATCTTTCCTTTCATTAAATGCTAATGGTAGAGGACTGCAGCATCTTTAAAGTGTGGAAGTGAATCGTCTATGTAAAGTTTAATGACTTAAACATGGCTCTCTCACTTAAACTGGAAAAATCTCTGTTCAAGTAAAAAACTTTGGCAACGAATGAGGTACAGCACAGAGACACCGAAGACGCAAATAAAATAACACATTTCAAAAGCTGTTTTTTTCATAGCAAATGACAGAATAAAATATAAAATAATATTATTAAAATATAAAATAATACTCTTGTTCCTTATGGAATTGTGTATAAAAAATAACTTAGGTTCTCAGTTGAAGGTCACGTAGAGCATCAGCTGGTAAAGGAGGAAAAGATGGATGAGGAGACACTACAGCTGGTACCATGGCGCTGGGCAGAGTGAGGTAGCAAGCACGGGTGAGGATGGTGGAGGTGAGGGGAGGGGGAGGGGGAAGGAGGAGGGGGAAGATCTTGTCAGAGGGTTTCTATTTATAGCCTTGGAGCTCACTGCCTGTCACACCCAGTCCACCCCTTCTCTATGTCTCCAACCCTAACTCGCAGAGTCTCTTTGTTGCCACAGCAACTACCTCCCCCGTCTCCCTGACAACGCCCTTCCACTCCACCACATCCGAACCCCCCCCCCCAATCCAAACCCAAATCGTCGATGCAGTGATGATTACAGTGCAGCAGCGACATGGGGAGCCTGAGCAAGAGAGGGGAAGATGTGCTGTGGACAGAAGGAGACAGCAAGGGACAGAGTGGGATGTGGAAAGAGGAAAAAGCAATGAAAGGAGGAAGGGAAGAAAGGGATAAAGAGAGGGAGGGTCCACAGAGGCAAAGAGAAGACAGAAGTTGGAGTTTATCAGTTAAAAATGCTTAATGGTGAAGGGCAACAGATGAAGGTAAAGTTCACTGAGGAAGGGAGCAAAGAGAAGCTTGAGAAAAAAAAAGAGTGGGGGATGTGATAAAAAAAGAAACTTGGGGTGAAAGGAGGAAGGCAATAAGATGGGGCAGAAAAGGAGGACGAGAAGCAAAAATAATCCTTAAAATCTCTCTCTGCAGCCCAGCTCTTGCTAGACATACTAGTCTGGCAACTTTATGGTCTGGGTTTGGTCTAGACGCCCACCATGAACTATTTCCTTCGAGAAATCAGAATTAATAAAATGTGAAAGAAAAGGTAAAAAAAAAACCTACAGTGAAATTACATCTACACACCAAACACAAACTGAAGGCTGGCTACATCTTCGAACCTACACTGCAGTCTATGTTATGTGTGAAAGAGTCAGACTTGGCAAGAACATTCAGAAAGACTAAAATAAAACCTGGGAATGATGTGATCCCTTTTTCAGGAGGGAGTACTTAGAGTTTTGCTATGAATTAAGTGAATTAAGTGTACTGCTGTTGAAGATGTAATGGCAGCGTTACTGGACTGGACTGTCACTTTTTCAGTCTTAAAAAATGCTGCTCTCTGCATGGCTAATCTCTTTATGTGCTGAGTGAAATATAACATTCTGTGAACTCGGGAACAGGAGATTATCGTGATGTGAATGCTGGCCAGCAGGGAAGTTGATTGGGGGGCGGGGGGGCAGCTATACATAGACTCAGTATACAGATACATTGTAACTAATGAGGGACGGGCTGAAATGAATCCTCATCATCACATCCTCCATTGTCAGCTGTAGATAATGGAGATGAAAAACCCTTCCAACCAAATGATTGGATTGTAAATGAGGTCCATTACCTGAGGTACCTGAGGTGAGACTGATACTATTCTGGACTAAAACAAACATTTTTGGAACCAGTCCAAACTGAGTTTAACTTCTGAAATCAGTGATTTCAATAAAATCAAAAGCTGAATGCTTTTATTGAACTAAAGCTAAACCTCAGACTCAAAATCAGTATTTACAGTTGTGCCAGAGGATGGTAATATTACATAGCACTTGCTTTGGTAAATATGGGATTTTGATTTGGTAAATTTCTTCATCAACAAGCCAGTCTATCAAATGATCCAGGGTCATTTCACTTTGCCACCAGCAGCCATTTTTATCCTTGTGGCAGCAGTAGTTTATTGCCACAGCTGCAATTCCCTCAGTGGACACTTGATGGAGCCAACGAGCAAGAAAAAAACTCACCAACAATCTCCCTTTTTTCTCCTTAACTAACAAACACTATCATTATTCTCTGGCTGATGCCTTGCACACCCATACACAACATAATTTCCAGTAATCATTTGAATTTACAGAATTTAAATAATTCCGCAGTGATGCTGTCTCACTGGTTAACTTGTAAAGACAAAGGTAGTCCATAAACGAGTGATGACCAGTTTGCTTTAAGTATGGGTGAAACAGTCACAGCCATCAATATTGCATGTGAGAGAAAAGGGTGCAAGTGTATAAATGGAAAAGATAAGAATAAAAGGCCAAACACATGTCTGATTTCTTGAATTCACAGGACAGTAAAAACACTGGCTCTTATTGTAACTCATTTTCTTTACATGGTACGCTTTTCATTTTTTGATGTTTGGTTACATTTAGATCTAAAAACCTTTGTGGGATTGTAAATTTAATGAGTTTGGTTGAAAATGAACCATTTGACAACGATAATTTTCCTCCATTTTCTGTATTACCTTGGTGATGAGTCCTGTAACAATGACATCACCAGCAGGTAATCTTTGATTATGTTGATGGTGAAACACTTCTATTGAGGACCCAGAATAAGAACAAACCAGAGATTTCAAAGTTAACACTAACGGTGGTGTCCTGCGCATTAAATAGTGACAACAAGTGTTCCTGACCAACAGCATGTGACAGGTTCAAGCGACAACAGATGGTTTAGGCTGAAGTCTTTTGGACTTTTAGACAAAAGACAAGTGACTGCAAGACTGGACAGAGAAGAAAATCCAGAGCAAAGTAGCAAAGTGACAGACACGACATTGCACATCTACCATCTTAATCACCTCCATTTTTCTAATCCCAAGTAATTTAAATGACTTCCAAACAACAGTTTATGGTTTACAGTCAGGCTCAAGCACTGAGGAAGGGCCAAGTAAAGATGAACATATTCATCCTCGGACAACTTAGAGCTAATTCAATATGTGAAGTAGAGGAAGTGACCATCTCCAACAAACAAAAAGACACACGTTTAAAGCTGTAAGTTAAAAGAAGAGCCACACAGTTTTCCAAAAGACTATAATATATACTTGTTTGGAGAAACGAGAAATAATTCTTTTAGTGGCAGATGAAGCTGAAACAACTTTTAAACCTTTCATGCTCCAGACATTGTCCCTGATTGGACAACAGTCTCACACTGACTCTGAGGTATAAACTGTAACATAAGATTCTTTCAGGTAATACCATCATTACTTGGGTAATATTGACAGATGGAAAAAAGTCTTACCTGTTGATTGAGGTCACATTGTTGGTGGCGTGTAAAACAAATAAAAGGAAAAGAGGGAGAGAAAAAAAAAACAAAGACTGTTTAGTCTCTTCAAAATCAAATTCAATGAGTTTTAAGCAAAATCACAGTTGAACTTCAACATGACACCAGTATTAGAACTTCTGTCAGAAAAGATAAATCCAGTAAGAAATAAACATACAGTTAGAGTTTCTGTTCTAGAGATCTGTCAGTAGTTAGAGGTTTGTCAGTATTACTGAAAGGCTGGCATGATAATGAGTCCTGTCGTGTCAGTCTCATCAAGATCTGAATCTGAATTAAAAGCATAATCCAGACAGTGTCAAGCGTGAGAAGGTTTTAACATTAAAGAAGATTCTTTTTATTTTATTTTATGAGGGCTCTAGTCAGAATGCTCAGAACTAAACCGTGGCAAAGATTATTCTCTGAAAAAAGCCAGAACTAACAGAACTAAATAAATGAATTCTCTAAAAGATAGTTTAACTCTTGTCCTTGGAAAAAATGGATCAAGCTTATTACGGTTTTGCTGAAGCTTGTGTGTGGCCTTTATTTGTGGGAGGATTTTCAGTATTAAGCAGAAAAAATTCAACTATCTGCACTTGACCAAAAGATGAAAGTACGGTGACTGACAGCTAGTTATGTGAGTTAACTAGATATGAGTCCTACAGCAACCACTGTAGAGGCAACTGACAATGTGAGGGCATGTCTGAAGGCTGGGGATGATATAGCAGATGGGTTTTCTTTCTCATTGTCTCTGTCTTGTAAGCTCAGACACTATATACAGTATATGTAGTTATTCACAAAACAGCTCAGACATTTTTTATTTTTATTTTTTTTGGGGGGGTAGTATTAATGAACAATAAATCACTCCATTTTGACCTGATTGTATGCTGCACGTCAGATATACTCCCAAGATCTGAACACGTTACAGTGGCATAAACGTGTATTTTCTCCGTTTTGCCAGAAATAGACTTTGAGACTAAAAATTAATTTGTCACTTTTAGTAGATTAACTAAGACATTTATGACCTCACAAAGCTGAAAAGGAAACAGGAACCTGGCTTTGCCATGCAAGAACCCAGTAAGTATGCTTCTATAGACAAAGAAGAGATAGCGGGAAGTCAGGCAGGAAGCTGATAATCAAATGAAACGATAGTGTAGCAAGCACAGACAAATCTATCAAAATCAGCAGGTCACTTAACAGAGTTGTTGTGCTCACTGTAACTAATACACAGAGGCAGGCAGAGGGAAATCAAATTAGACAACTTAACAGTTTACCATAGCGGTTTTGTTATAGAGGGCCCGACCAGCACGGTACATTTGTGTCCCGCACTCATGCCAGTGGTATGAAGTGGACACAAATGTTTTTCTTTTTGTTTCGTTTTGCTTCTCCTGCTGAGTGTCTACCAGATCATGTGTTTTGAAATGTTGTCAAATATTTATTGCTGATATATAATTGATATAAATATCTAAACTTGATTCATGGATTTATTTGTCGGGCCCTTGTTATTACACATTTACAGAAGAAAGGATCAACCACCAAGCAGGCCTGATGCTCGATCCACAAGTAGAGCCATGCATAAAGAAGACAAACAGTACTATTTCCTTCTATCCTAGCTTATAATCACTTCTGTTCAAATCAGCCCCAAGTTATTCATAATCTTTCCTAGAGTTCACCAACCTTCCAGTGGGGGGAGCTGTGGCGACGAGGACTCCTGGTGCTCTGAGTGTGCAGGGAGTGAGGGAGGGGCTGCTTGGGTGATGGAGGGAGGGGGTGTGGCTGAGTTCAATGGCGTGACTACACTTTTAAGGGTAGTGTCAGGGAATGATGACAGCGCGGCTTCATTCTTAGAGGAAGCCAACGAAGAGCTAAGGGGAGTGACTGAGGTGGTGGTGGATATGAAAGCAGTGGATTCTGGGAAGGCTGCTGCTGCACTAACAGCAGGGAGGCCTGCTGAGGTCATGAGTGCAGCTGAAGGGACAAATGCTTTGGCATCAACATTGAGGGTTGATCCGACTACAGTTGTTGGGGGAGCTAAGGGGGGTGGGTTGGTGGACCGAGTGTTGTCAGGAGGAAGGTTTGTATTGCTTTTTGCAGGGTTAAAAACAGAAGAGGTGTGTGAGGCAGAGATCGTGGTTTCTGTCAGGATGGGCTTAGTCATGGAAGCAGAAGCAATGGAGGGGGTGTTGGTGACAGGGGTGGTGGTCTGCGAGTCAGGGGTGGAGCCCGGAGGAGTCTGGAGAACTGAATCGAGGAAAGAGAAGGTCTGGGAGACTGGGCTCAGATTGTCCCCTGTCATTAGTGCTAAACTACCACCAACATCCCCACCTGATCTATTCTTACTGGCGGCACCAGGGTCTAAGCTCATGCTAGGTTCAAGTTTCCTACTAGAAACTTTCTCTTCATTTGTCTTTTGCATATCTCTACCAGACGGAGGGAACTCATCTACACACATGGGTTCATAGACACGTGGAGATGGATCTGTGACAAGGCTAACATGGGAAGAGTTGGTGATACTTGTGGGTTTTTGTTCGGGGCCAGAGGACAAAGCAGGCTTGGGATCAGAGTTTGGAGCTCTGGGCTCAGCAGCTGGAGCCCACTTAGGAGTGACTGCAGCGGGTGTGGGAGAGACGGGCTGCTGGGGAGCGCCCCACTCCTCTGGTATTCTCGCCCGACTCTTGGTCTTCCTGCCTTTTACCCTACCCCCTCCTCCACTCTCTCTGATCTCCCACTCCCAGTTCTCCTCCTCATCTCCGTCCTCCTCCGCCTCCCATTTGCCCTTATCCTGCATCCCAGGCTTCTCTGATTGGCTGATGTTATTCTCCTGGTTATCCAAGTAGTTGTAGACCTCGTCACGTCCCTTCCTCTTCTTCTTTCGCCGTCGCTGTTTGCTAGCCTCACCCCCCGGCCCCGCTCTCTCAGGGCTGAGGGGTTCAGAGTTGGAGGACGTGGGACTGCTGTCATCCAATGAGCCGCTGGGAGAGAGGGCAGGAGCTGCCGAGGGGGGGGGAGGGTTTTATAAGAGGAGGAACCAATCACATACTGTGTCAAAGAAACACAAGCTAAAAAGCCAGCAGGTTTAAAACTTGTCTAAATTGTTAACAGTCTCCTGGCAGTAACTCGTCAAAATTCTAAGGTTCATACCAGATTGAAGCATCTCAGGTGATCTGACCACGAGTGGACAGCTCTAACTGTGTCAATTCATCCCTGTCAGTCAAATGCAGTGCCACATGCATGATGACACCACTTATGGTTAATTCTCACTTTCATTTTTTTTCTTTTTTTACTTTACACTGTAAGGTTCTGTGTAATAGTAACATCAAAGAATAAGAGAAGCGACATACATGAAATAATTTCATTTTTGGTTTTGGAGTGTTGCATAACTAAATTGGCGGTGGTCTTTTTACGGATCAAACATGTGTTACTACTATTGCAAGTCTCTGGTTTTGTGTCATGCAAATTGTGTTGTTCCATGGCACATGTGCTAGCGCACAACATGTGCTAGCGCACACTGAGTGATCTCATCCTCTGAATCACAGATAAATCTGGTTGTAGTGGTATAAATAGTGACCCCCAAAAGATTTCCAATCTTAAGTCTTCTGCTTTAAAACAATGACTTTATTGTCTTTAGATGTGAGAGTACACCATATGTTAGTCTTTAGGTTTTTCTAAAGTTTATGCAAAGTTGTCTAGTGCAGCCATTCCCAAACTTCAGAATACCAAGGCCCAATTTGAAATGTGAAAAATCTCTGCGGCCCACCGAGACCTTTAAATCACAACTGTGATCAACATCCAGGACTAGAAGCTATGTTCTGACATTAATGTAAGGGGTCAACAAATAAGGTGACACCTTGTCATATTAAGTTAAGATGACGGTAGTATAACACTTAATCGGTTTGTTTTGTTACTTATTAATGTTTTTAAATCATGTTGTTGATATTTTACAGTAATTAAAAACATATTTTAAAAGATTGAGGATTTTAATGACCTTTCACGGCCCACCTGCAGTACCGCGACGGCCCACCAGAAGGCAGCGGCCCACACTTTGGGAATCACTTGTCTAGTGTATTGTCACTATAAGCTTATTTAGGGCAGAAATTGGAATGAAACCCTAAAACACTAGAAACTTTAAAAAAAGGCAACTCTACTACCTGCAATATATCTGTCAGCTGAGTAGCTCTTGCAATATGAAACAACACATTTCAAACAACACCCATTCGAACTTTCACGTTCTCTACTCTGTTCTAATATCAGTCTGAAGATCAGAAATTTGCCAGGCGACAGGATCTACAACGTTTTCGCTGCACGATTTTGTTAATTGTCAGGCATTTAGAGATATTTATGTTCTGTGACCGTATGCCATCCCCATCCCCTTCAAACATGAATAGAGCTGTCCATTTGGGATCAGATCACCAAAGACGGGTTAAGACTACGGGTAAACAGACTTTGGGACAAGTGACTGGGACAAGAGCTTTTGACAAGAGATCACTCGTGACTGGAAGGATTTGTCTAATGCAGGGGTGTCCAAAGTTGGTCCTCGAGGGCCGCTGTCCTGCAGGTTTTGCATGTTTCCCTGCTTTAACACACCTGATCCTAATTAATGGCCACCATCATCTTGTCATCAAGGTCAGCACATGTCTGTTAATGACACAGTCACTTGTATCAGGGTGTGAAGAAGGAGGGAAACATCTAAAACCTGCAGGACAGCGGCCCTCGAGGACCGAGATTGGGCACCCCTGGTCTAATGCCACTGTGCGCTTACTGAAAGCCTTTTTTGAATTATTAACATGTAAACAAAACTCCAATAACCAGTGGTTTAGAACTCTAAAGGAGCTGGGAAAATTTTGATCAACTCCTTCCATCTGAGGTTGAGGAGTAAGAAAGAAGTGGTTGGCCGACTTCTGCTCCTCGTTTCTAGCCTCATTTCTAGCCAACACCAGCGTACCACATTGACAAGAGCAAAGGTTATTTTATGTACTAAAGAGTCTTAGTGAGAAAAATGAGAGGAACAAATAATGTGATATTTGTTCATTTGCCGGTTAATCTCGAACGCAAGATTGATTGTTTAGGAGACTGAAGAATAGATAGTCATGTGGAAAGAAAATTAACTGGTAAATACATCTTCAGATGAATAGCAACAAGTGGCACATTACATCATGTCATTATTTATTGACCAAAAACTAAAACCTAAAAGCACTCCATCATTCAACAGGTTGTAGAAATACCTTTAGCATTAATAAGTAATACCTTACAGTACTATTATCTGTTTCTCACTTAATTGTGAAGGAATTCTGGCCCAACCCTCTACAGGTGCTGCAGTTCTTTGAGATTTGGGTAAGTTATATGTGGTGTTTGGTTTTTTCACCAAGTGTGCATTATGGTCAAAACAAGTCCACTTTGGTCCACATGAAATCCCAGAAGTTCTGTGGTTTTTCCAGGTGCAACTTTGCCAGCGGAAGCTCTGTTGCCCCATCCCATTTAGAAAAAAAAGACGTCCTTTCATCAGCCACCTCCTAACAACCCATGTTGGTGCAGTCTTTTTCTAACTGCACTGAGGAAGACTGGCGTTGTGTTAACTGTTTTCAGTTATACCTAATGTTCTCATGCTTAGTTCCAGTAGAATGATGGACTCCAGATTGTTTGGAAATGTCTTTTTAATGCCCGGTGACGAAAAAGGCCTATGAAAAACAATTTGTGGGTTAGAAAATGATATCTCATGTCAGATGGTATAATTGCACATCAAAAGCTCAGCTTGGAAAACTAACTTTGATGCTTCTGAAAGGCTCCTTGCTCTGTCACAATATAGACAGTAACAAGAAATTTTCCTGGATCAGCTGAGTAGAGCTTTCATGAACTCACTGTTTTCACTTAGTTATAACTTCTTTTTTTTCACCAACTATGATATGTAACTGAATATGCTAATTTTGTCATTATTAACGGTAACATCTACATTGTCTGGTTATTTTCTGGATACAAAAACCATTTAAAAAATGTTGCATCTTACAACCATGCATTCTACCTGTATTGACATGGAAATATATATTTGGACCAAGAAAATACATGAAAGCAGTGCTTAAACTTGTTTCCAAAGGCTGCAGCCATTTTGGATTCTGGGCTCAAATTGATCTGAGACCTCCTTACCTCATCTGAGAGGTTTACTGGTACCTTTGGGAGTATTAGATTCAATTGATTAACTAGCTGTAAACCTATCCTTTCAAATTCCCATGACAACAGTAGGGGTGCACTTTCTCTTTCACACAAATGTACTTATTCCACCCTTGGATGACCATTAATTTACCAAAATTAGGCTAAACAATTACAAAAAAGAAATGAAGGGCTTTTTTGAGTTCTATGACTTTAAAGAATCAGAAAAATGTTTTAATTCCAGTCAAGAGTACTACATAAAAGGCAGACTGTGTGTTAATAGACCCATAATACCACTACTGAAGCGACTGAGAAGATAGTAAACTGAGTCACTTATTATCTAGAATGAAGCATAGTAACAGGTTGCTTTAAATATATGAAATAAAATTGTGGCCCACATGAATAGTGAAGTAGGAAATGTAAACTGGTGCTATAACACAGACTGTGAGTAAAACTGCAGTAAGCATTGCTGCTTTTTTGCACGACAACTTATGGTCTAAAACCTAATGGCACAGAACATGGGATGGCATATTTTCCATGCCAGTCATTAATATGCCTTCTCCAGGTTATTAGCAGAAACAAAAACTGGATGCTATGCAGACAAGATGCATAAAATTCACAAATTAACTTTACTCTCCTGGATGTTTCTATAGCCTCACTCTTTCAGGTTCTTTTTTATACAACCTAGTGAACACCCCATTGCACACTTTGGCTGAGACATCTGAGTACAATCAGTTAAAAACAAAAGTAAGTATATATTATTTGCATCTACAGTTTCACCTTTGAGAAAATACAAAAAAAATCATCTTGATCTTACTTGGACTTTATATTAGGTAAATATGACTTCAGATGAACTATAATACATGACGCCGTTTCACTATTTTTTTTAAAATCAAATTTTAGATGCAGTTAAATAAAAACATAATAACAATTTGTGATTTTATAGGAATTAAGAGGGTAAGTAGCAGCCAGGTGCTGCTAATCAAATTCACTGTATAGCCAATCATTGTAGATCGAATAAACCACAAGACTTCTGTTACGGTGTTTGTTCTTTGGGTGGACAAAACCAGGGTGAAGATATCTGGCCGCAATGCACATCATGATGTTTGGTGAAAACCAAATACAGCATATCAACAAAAACACTTCACACCAACTGCCAATGATGACATGATTGGTGCTGTCTGATAGATAACCTCACATTTAACTCTGCCGAAATTCAGTCATGCAACAGGACAAAAATGTCAAGTAATCTACTGATAAATGTCTGAATAATAAAAGTATCCAGCTGTTGCAATGTCCTCAGCTCAACCTGATTGAAATCCTGTGGCGGGATCTTAAGAGAGCTGGACATAAAGGAATGCCCAACGACGTCTCAGTAATGTGAAGCAATGTTGCAAACAACAGTGGGACAGAATTCCTCCAACCATGTGAGAGACTGGTAACCTCATAAAGACAATGATTATTTGAAGATAATACTGCTAAAAATGGTTCTACAAACTATCATCATGAGATCTACTTTGACTTTTTGGGAACTTTCTGCAATTTGGCTTAGTTTTTGTTAAATAAAGGGCAATAAATGACACAGCCGTTTGTTGTTCATCTAAGGTTATATTTACATAATATGAAGACCTAGTAGGGCTCAAGTTTCTTTTTTTATGTCTTGTCATGTAAAGAGGTTGTATTTTCTTTTCCTTGTGACTTTATCTAAAACTAATACTTATTACTATTTTTGAAATGACACATATGTAATAACCACATATACAAGTAACGTGATAGGAAATAAAGTCCAAAGAGTCATTGGCCATATCACAGTGAGTCAAATTTAAATTCCTCTCTCTCTTCTCTTAAACTCAGATTGGGACAAAGTATGTCATGTAAAGAATGCAGAAACAACGGAACAAAACAACCACACTGTGAGCAACAGATATTTGAAGCAACTTACAAGATAAATAAATCAAGCTTATATACAGGGTGAAGCATGTATGAGCAAATCAAAAGCATGCATGTCTAAAGAACCACATTGATGAATGTGCATGTGGCCACACTAAGATGACAAATGAAGGAAAAGGAATGCAGGATCATGAAACGATGACACAAGATTTAATAAACAGAAAATATTCAGTTTGTGTTGAAATAATTCCTTTTTTTCTGTTCCTGTCTTTTCCCATGTAGGACATGAAGTCATCACTGTTGGGGACTGGCTTTTTCCTCTAAAGCAACATTTTCAATCATTACTGACAAGCACTTCATTAGGTTACAGATAAACAGAGATGGAAAGATGAATGGACAGAATGAAACAAACCTAAGCTTGAAGGGGGAAATACAGAATAAAAGTCTGTGACCTAAACACTTCTCTCAGTTTCATATTCAGTCCCACTTAATATATACCATCTTGCCTCTTCGCGTGCCTTTCAGTCAGTCTAACACCACTGCATGTTAATGGATGGAGAAAAAGACACATGTCGTTTTAATTCTGTCACCTTTTCGTGTATTTTTAATTTGATTGAAGTTGCTATTTTCTCCCTGTGACCTGAAGCTTTCCCAGCTATAAACAGCTAGATGGGGTATTATCATCTATATTTAATGTAATAAGATATTAAATGGGAGTACTTCTTAATCTGGACTCTGGCAAAATGCCAGGAAATGCATTAACGTTGGAGCACTGGTTGCTTCAGACGAACCATAAAGACCAAAGCAACAGTGTAGTGTACAAATTACACTTTTTGTTTTGTTTTGTTTTGTTTTATGATGAGGGTTCCTCCTGAGGCTGCACAGTCGGACTGCCACCTGCACAGACTGAATAAGTGTGTGGAGGATTTGACTGCAAGTTTGAAGCACAGTGGGGGAGAAGCAGTGTGTTTGAAAAATCTTTCATCTATGTTCTAAGAGCTTTTTCCCATAAACTGAGTTGAACATGTCAGTTTAAAAGCAGCAGTCTGAAAATCCGCTGAATAAGAGTGGTGACATTATGAGTTATTAATGACTCATATTTTATAAAGTAGCCCAGTCATGGTACTTCTTGTACTTTTACTGTGACGTGAGATCCCCCTAAGGCGTATTTATGCTAGGATATATTCTTAACCTCAAAAATATCCACTCATCATCAACACTGAAGTGTCTCTAAAATCAACTGACGAAAGAGAGGATAGACAGATCTAACCGGACTACAGTTGCTTTAAAGCCACGCTATGTAGCAATACCACTTCTGACCACATAGGGGCATACAGATAGATGACTTGTTTGAACAGGTGTGTCTCCCCACTCTTAATAAAAGAGACTAGTGCTACAAAATCATAAAATAAGATCTGCTGTGTTGACCCAAGGGTCACTGAGAACATTATGCTCATGAGTGTGGATGGTCTGGCACGTCTGGCGATAGCACTTTGTCTCACTGGAGGTGCACTTCATTGCGCCTCATGCCAGAAGCTGACATATGACACCTTCTTCTGATGTACTGCCCCCATGTGGTCAGAAGTGGTGTTGCTACATAGAGTGGCTTTAAACTTTACTAGGTACCCACTTTGTGAAAACAAGTCACTATTAATCTAAACATTTACAACTATTTACTTCCTGCAGCAAAGATAAACTAAGGACACACCTTGAAGAAAAGACAACTTTCAGCAACTTGTGAAAAACATTTGAAATATTACATCCTTACATTGCTTGACCCTAAATGTTGCCAGTACTGGCACAGATGTTAGATTTTGCACTTGATTGTTCACTTAAGATGCAAACTCTTGCAAATATTACCCCGAGCACTATGCTTTTCTGACAAGTCAAACTGCTGACAGGTTTACAGGAACCTTTCAAAAATCTAAGACAGAATTTAACAAAGTCTGTTAACACTGTTTTGGATTTGAACTGATGTGAAACGAAGAGGAATTGTCCCTTTTTTTTTTTTTTTTTTATCAGTACACAAAGTTGAAAATCTGTGAGTAACATGCAGCTCAGGCCAACATTAGGCTTCTTCAACAAGATTATATTTTAGTTTTTAAGGAAAATTATCAAATATCATAGTATCTGCAAGTGAAAAAGTTTGTAAAGATTCCAGTGTCTGGTGCGGCCTCCTTTGTGTAGCAATGACTGTAAGCAAAAGTTTCCTGTAGCTGTTGATCAGCCCTGAACATCAGTTTGGATTAACTCCTCTGTAATGATGAAACACTCGCTTCAGGTTCTGCCATGATACTTATGGTGGATTCAAGGGCTATATTATGGGGGGGGATTCAAGAGCAGTTACCTCACCATTATTCAAACACTTCTTGGCACAAGGACTTGTGTGCTTATAGCTGTGGACTCGCTACATGAGTTAGTTCATAGCTGACTGTCCTTATTAATTATTTTAGAACTCATTGGCACATATAGTTAATAAATAATTAACATTATCCTCAATAAGTACAGAAACACATGTTTATTATAATTCATTTTCTTGTTTTCTTAGGAGGTTCATTTTTTTTTTCAATTTTAGGAACAGAGTGAAAATCCAATAACAGGTTAAATCACACCTATGCTTCATATAGAAAATTATGAGAAACTAAATGTGGGTCTAAGTGGATGCTTATAGGGATAGAAGCTAAAAATATGAAACAACAACTGACAAAAGATTTGCAATGGTGAGGTTAAAGACTGGATTTTCTTATCTACGCTCACATTTTATGCTTGATTGTTATATATTATAAAAGGATTTTGTAGATCGTCTGCAGGTATTTTGTGTGAAGGTTGGGTTAGCGATGCTCAGACTTCAAAATAGCATCACGACAGACTCTTCCCTGAAATTTTAATGGGCAGCAGGAAGTTATTTTTAGTCTAACAAACACAACTGCATCTATTATTTTTAAAACACTGAGTGAAATGCCTAGTGAGGTAACCATGACTGCAGCCTTTAACAGCTGCTATTATTCTGCAACACAATCATTAGGGCTAACATGTGCTCTTACCTGAGCTCACCTCTGCTTTTTAAAAGAGATCCTACATCAATACTATCTGCTTTGTACTTGTGTCACTGATGCATCAGACCTGCTTTAACAGCAACTGAACCTTGAGTTTGGATGTACTGCTTCTGCTGCAATGTTGAGCTGAGAAACAAAAAAGAAAACCAGAAGGCTGCAGGTTCAAGAAACTGTAGAGCTGGAAGGTGTCAGGATTACCTGCTGGTCTGCTACAAGAGCCGTCATCTTTTCATGACACATTTTCTTCATTATTTTGGATAATGTTTATATCAGTTTGATGACAAGCAATCATTAGAGAGTATATAGAAAAAGACACCCCATTAGTACCAAAAACTAAAAGTGTGCTGCAGGCGCACTGAAATTCAGCCGACACGGTAAAAAAAAAAAACATGGACAAGACAGTCTGAACACTGTTTTTTTTCCTCCAGTCTGTTGTATTCCATGTTCATTTATGCTGAATTCTCATTTGATGGTGCAAGTTCCCATGTTCACAGTCTGGACTCTGGCTGTTTGTAAATGGATTTTTATCATCATGTGTTTGGCCTCTCACATTTTGAAAACAAAAATCTTTTAGTTTCGACAGCCGCAAGACGAAGATTCTATGCTGCCAGTCGGCTCACATGTAAGAAACTGTAAACAGGACATAATAAATCATGTGATTTAGCTTCTAACTATTTTAACTATAAAGACGATGGAAAGAAATAGTGGAGCACAGCCTTACAGCTGTTTTCAGCACCACAGCCTAGATCATCAATGTTTCTAATCATTCATCAAATCACGAGGAAAATTATTTAATTAATGTTGCTCAGGTTGCAGTGTGGACTTTTCATTGTTGTTGCGGTGGTTGTTCTTGGTGTAGATGGCCCAACACGAGCTAGCCCAGCTTCACTGCTTAAATAAAACAGGGAAGATAAGGGGTAGAAAATGTACATTGTTTCTGAATATTCAACAAACCCCGTGGAGGGTTAAAACTTTACAAGTGGAGTCACATTCTGAGTGAACACACAATTAGATTTAGAGGATAAAATAAGTATTGGCAGCACTGCATGTTCAGTTATATATGAAGACTGCGTAAGTTATGGCGTGTCGCATCTGGATTTTGTGTTCTTGTAGCATGGCAACTACAAAATTAACCGCCATTCGGCTATTACTCACTCAAGCTGCAATGGGTTATGATGAGCATTAACTATTTATAATAAAAGGCAACAAGCAATGTCTCAGAGAACATGAACCTACAGAGATCCATTTTCTCTTCAGACTGCAGCAAAAAAACAAAGGCATAAAAACTGTAATGTCCTCCGCATTTATTATTCAAAGTGGCCAGTTTGAGTCTCATCTGAAGAGCAAGATGCACAGAGCGTAAAGCCATGAGGTGGCCAACAACAAGAAAAGCAGAGCTGGGGGTGGTGCACTGAGAGCGAACACAGCGAGGCTGTCCTCTGCTGCTGAAGCCTGTCCTGTGTGATCAGGGCGTCACCCTCCTCCTGTCGCCTCTTGCTCTGCCACAGAAGGCTAGGTCTACTTCCTGCAGTTAGTTGAAAACAACATCTAACATTTCACTACATGTAAGATATGACCTGCTTTACCCTCCTAACTAACTGTGACAAACTGACTCCTTCCTCTGCTGCCCTGCAACGCAGTACCACATGCAACCAACCCGCTCTCTGATACCTGCAGAGCGATCCATTGAGTGGATTCCTGAGCCACCAGAAGAAAACAGATCACCAGTTTTCAGTGGACTGCTCCCGCCAACGTTACTGGTGGTTTTGTTTTCCACACCAAAGAGGCCTGAACTCTTCTGGGCGTCCACGGCCTGGACTCATCCCAGTCTGGCCGAGAGTGGAGCTCATACTGGTCTGGAATGGTGGCAGGCCGGCACCTGTGGTCCCACCCATGCCAGACTGAGGGAAGCCTAATGGAGAAACAGAGCACAGAGATACATCACCAACAAGAAAACTGCACCTTGAAGACAGAATATAATACCGCTATGTGGTTTTACACGTTTAATATTGCTCTCTTGACGAACACGTTTTTTTTTTATGATGTAGGCTGGACTGTACTAGCACTAGCATGTGTCACATGAGAGCAACATCTCTGCTTCAGTTCAGTTATATTAAAAAAATATTAAACAAGCCCACTTTGTCACTTGTGTCTCAGGTTATTATATTGTTTATAACAGTTCTGTCTTATTTCATTTACATTGCGTGAGGCAAACTAATAATGCTGTTCGCTTTGTATAAGTTGATGTTGATCACTTCGGGTTCTGACCCCTGATGTAAGTGACTTCTAACCCTACTATAAATCCTGAGAAATGTCTCTGAGAACAGGAACATTTATTTTGCACTGATTGCTTTGAAGAAGCACTCACAAACTCATGATATGATGATTAGTTTCTCACCCCATGTTGTTCACTACATGATGATTGAAGACAATCAGTTTGGCTGAGCATGGTTGTCTAGTTGTGGTAGAAGATTTTGAGGATGATACTTTTTTTTTTTCCTCATATTAGATGTTTGTTTGCTCTGAACCAGCTTGTTTAACATATTGTATTTCTATTTAAAATACTAGCTGGAGGTAATGACAATAAAGACTGATCAGTATATAAAGAGAGCAGGCTTTTAGGGTGAAAAATCATCCAGAAATAAAAACTGAAAGTTTGGCTCTAACTTGATGTTTCTCTATATTTGTGGATGTGTTAAACTACTTTTTTTTTTTCAATTTTAATTTCATGTCAGGAGGAATAAAATGTTAAGATACAAAGCTACCAGTATGAATATTTTAAATTAATAAGCAGCTTAGTTAGCCATATCATCGGGAGTGTCTGTATCTACTTATACAACTGTTGCTTTTCAAAGACACTTTCAGTGCTGTGCGGTTGTAATTTGTGCTGTCAAGTGCATGAACGAAGACAATAAACATATATATATATATATATAATGTTCATGTACTTAATGTCAATTTCATGATCTGATATCTGATTTAGCATCAATAGCCATTTTCTGATATATGATGCTGAGATGAGATATAGCTTATACTAGCTCTGCAAGCAGACAGGGAAAAAATTATGAGAGTGCGTGGAATAACGCAGATTTTGCAACAAGGATTAAGTCGATAATGCAGTGACCCAGATACATATGATAGCCGTGGTTCTGAAGCGATGTACACCAATGGAGTATAAACAGTGCTGAACGATTACAAAGCAGCAGCTTGCAAGCAGCAACTAAAGCAAATAAAACCAATATCTCAGGTTCCAGCAGGGAAAAGAGAAAATGTTAATAATCTCCATCTTTGTAGCTAATACTTAAAACTGCACAATAGGTGAAAGAGAAAAGTAGACCTAAAAATGAGTCAGGCATGCTGCTGTCCTTAGTCTTGTTCAGGCTCCACTGACCTGTCATTCCTCCCATCATAGGACCTGAGAGACAGACACGGGCAAGAAGTGGGAGTGGCAAAAAAGCACAAGTGAATCATGATAAGGCAGTGTCAGATGAAGCAGTGGGGTGGAAAATACAAACAAATGGCTAAAGCAAATGTCAGATGTTGCAAATTTGATTATAGCTCGGTCTTGCATTGCATTTTTGTTACATTTATAATGTTTTCATGAGGCGATGAAAGCTGTATATAAACACTTACAGTGAAAAGTTGATCAATTGTTTGATGCATTTTTTCACACTATCAAAGCTCCAAATTAAGACTGGTAAAGTATTTCTTTTTCCTTGTTTTTCAAGAATAAGTGAAGTGTTTTTGTTTTTGCCAATACTGTATCTCACTGTCAAGTGTTTTGTTGTTTGTTTTTTGGATTAACAAAACAACAAAACTTGTTTTCAGTGCTCAAGTGATGCTGTGGGTGTATACTACAAGACTTGCACTCCTTTAACCCTCACCAGACAGGTAGTCAGAGCTGAAAGCAGGCTGTCCTGGTGGATCTTGGCGACCACCAGATGACATCATCGATGACATCATCCCAGGACCTAAAGGGGATAAAAATGAATCATCAGTTTTCTTTTGTTAAACATTATCTACTGATCAAACATCTGCAAAAACATTCCAGTACTGTTCAAAGTTCAAGTCAAATGTCCGATACATTGTTGTTGCTACCGGTCAGTCAGATGCTAACCGTGATTTTTTTTCAAAAACCCGTGTTTTACACCACATCCTGCAGTCTTCTAGAAAGACCTCCACAGTGGCTAAGACAGACAAGCTGCAGCTAATTCAGTATGTCTGTCTGTGACTCTGCTCTGTCAGCTCTTTACCAGACACTCAGGTGCCACTTCTGCAGACCAACCTCTCCTGACAGTGAGTGTGCCCACGTTGCATCTTTTGACAGTGAGGCAAGTAGACACAACACTCTGCTGAAGGGGCTGTCACCATGGTTACGTGGGAGGAGGACGACAGCATCTGCGTTTCCCTTGGAAACATTTTCTGCCCTCAAACGCATCTTAGAAGATCTATGCATATGCACCGCCGACGGAGCCGCACACTCACCAAACGAGCTCAACACAGTTCACTCAGGCATGTGCGCTGTAGACGGATGCTAAAAATAAATATGTGATATTGCTGTAAGAGGTAAGTGCTGCACAATAAAAGAAATTGAAAGGATGACATAATCTATTTACTGTGGAGAGGGGAGGATTTATCCATTAGCTCGCAACGCACAGAGAATCCTGCATCTGCCCTGAGGCCTCCTCTGGGCTGGGACATTTCCAAAATAGTTTCCCTGAAAGGTGTCAGATAGACGTTCTGACCAGATGCCAAAACCATCTCATCAGGATCCGTTCAATACTGATGGACAGCAGAACCGTCCTGAGCTCCTCGCAGATAACTAAGCTCCTCATCCTATCCCAAGATAGGGAAGCTCAATGTGGGCACTTGTATCTATGTCTATATTGTTTTTTCTTTTGTTGTTGTTGTTTGGGTTTCGAACCCACTATGTAAGGGTTGGAATGCAGACTGACTGGTAAATTAACCAAATCCACATTTGAATTTGAATTCAACTCCATCCATATAGACAGCAATTTATTCCTGATCCAGAGTGGGATATCCACCCTTCCAAAACTGTCAACCACGGCTTCAGATTTGGAGATGCTAATTCTGATCCTGACTGCTTCAAGCACAACTGCAAACCACCTCATAAATGTGTTCTCACATTAAAGCATGTACAATTGATTAAAAAAAGATCCAAGATCAAAATCAGAGCACTTATCATTCTGAAAAATAACTTCTGTGACTTCTAATTGTCTCAAATGTAACAGACGTTATTACCATTATGTAAAAGAAACTTTTCAGCATCAGTTGTACCAATACAATGGCTACCCATGGAAATATGAACAAACTAAAGCGACTAAACGTGATTGCTACAGTATTTGTGTTTGAAAGCTAAGTGGGGCCAAGTTCAAGTGCTTTAAACACAGTTTAGAGAATTCACCATAATACAGCTAAAAAACACCCCCATAGCATGATGCTGCCACCACCATGTTTCACTGCTGGGATTGTATTGGGCAGGTGATGAGCAGTGCCTGCTTTTCTCCACACGTACTGCTTAGAATTAACACCAAAAAGTTAAATCTTGGTCTCATCAGACCAGAGAATCTTACTTCTCATAGTCTGGGAGTCCTTCATGTTTTTTGGCAAACTCTATGCAGGCTTTCATATGTCTTGCACTGAGGAGAGACTTCTGTCAGACCACTCTGCCATAAAGCCCCCACTGATAGAAGGCTGTAGTGATAGTTAAACTTAGTGGAACTTTATCTCTCTTCTATCTCCCTACTGCATCTTCTGGAGCTCAGCCACAGTGATCTTTGCGTTCTTCTTTACCTCTCTCACCAAGGCTCTTCTCCCACGATTGCTCAGTTTCTCCGAACGGCCAGATCTAGGAAGAGTTCTGGTCATCCCAAACTTCCTTCCATTTAAGAATTATGGAGGCCACTGTGCTCTTAGGAACCTTGAGTGCCATAGAAATTCATTTTGTAACCTTGACCAAATCTGTGCCTTGCCACAATTCTGTCTCCTGAGCTCCTTGAGCAGTTCCTTCGATCTCATTATTCTCATTTGCTCTGACATGCACTGTGAGCTGTAAGGTCTCATACAGACAGGTGTGTGCCTTTCCTAATCAAGTCCAATCAGTTTAATTAAATGCAGCTGGACTCTAATGAAGGAGTAGAGCCATCTCAAGAAGGATCAGAATAAATGAACAGCATGTGAGTTAAATATGAGTGTCACAGCAAAGGGTCTGACTTAGAGGTCCCCGACAACCCTGAAAACCCGAGGTTCTGACCCAACCTGAATTGGTTCTTGGGTCCATTCACAAGACATGACTCCGGATTCGGGCTGGAATCGGTACGGTTAGTCACGGGTCCGATCAGTGTTCTCTGACAGGCTGGGTCCGCGTTTACCCGAGAGAGGTAGGTAAAGATATTGGCGGTGGCAGTTGTCACTTTGTCTGACCTTTGACACGGAGAGCAATGTTAAGTGGTGAACTGTAATTCTGTAATTCTGTAATTCACAAAGCAAAGCCCTGACTGAACATGTATACTATGAATTACAACTGTGTATTGAGACAAAAACAACATGAATGGTTTTTGTCTATTTATGCAAATGAAGCGGAGTTTGCTGAAAAGCTGTTTTCTGTCAAAGGTTGTCTGGGGAAATGAGGCCACATATTTTTAGAGCTCAGGCAGTGTCAGTGAAATGGTGGATATATCGTGAATAATTAACAAGTGTGCATTATGTATGCATTTAGATGCACTTGAGAGAGTGTGTTGATGAGGGCCAGTGTTTCTCTGTGGTTAAGTGCATTTTGTTTTATCCAACAGTACAGACTCACTCAAATGCACACTGACAAACAAGCATCAGAGGTATAAACTGCAGAGTCATCCTAGACCAAACACCACATGATTCTTTTCTTTGTCTGTCCGGTTCTCCTCTGTGTCAATCACTGTTCAGCTGCCAGCCTCCCCTTTTGTATTGTGTCTGTTTTCCCTTAATATTCGCATGCTTTTCACACCATGACTCTCCTTCTTCCTTTCTATACTTTATTATATAAGATGTTATTCTGTCAAAGTTAAAAAACATTCAGTCCAATTACAAATACACGACACGCACTCACATCATACTGAGAACCTCAGTCACTTTCTCATTTTCTCTTCTGTCATTGCTTTCTGAGTCTATTAATCACCTCTGCCATGATGACCACTGTTGCTTTATGAGCTAAATTCATTCTTGTTGATGTGTGAAACAGTTGTTGGAAGAGAGAACAGGGACAGTAGACAGAACTTAATCTGGCTGGTTTTATCTGATAGCACGCAACGCAAGATGACGCTTCCAACAAGTAAAAAAATATTCCATCAAATGAAACTGAAACTGGTATTCTAATGTGAACAATAATTCAAAATGAAACCTTTAGTTCTCATGTTTTTATGCATTCGGATTAAAAACAACACTGTTAATGAATTCAATGTTATAAAAAAATTGAAGATTAAGGTAACAGACAAACAGACTGGACATTTGCTACTTATAAATTTATTCAAATCTCAGACTATGTCATTTAAGAGTTGGGTGATCATTGGCCTGTTCAGACTACATGACTTACTGTCTTCAAGTTACAATATGTTGTAGATGTTTTTCATTGTGAATATAGAACGGTAAGGAAAATCATTTGTGCAGCCTATAAGGCAACAAATGACTGGTGGACAAAAAAGCAAAATATTTGAAGTAATAAACTTAATCCAACGCTTAAATCTTTATTTACTAAGATAATGTCCACAGTTGATTATAGTTCTAGGAAAGAAAAGTGCAATCGGCTGCTATCGGTACTGGCAGGTCAAACCTTTAAGAAAATCTGAAATTGCAATCACAACATCTCTACGTTTACGGTCCTGGACCACAAAGTTTTAAAGTGATCTAATACTTTTCTTTGAGCTACAGTTGTCCTCAAAATGATAGCAATGCGTTTAAAAAAGTGAGCAAAACTAAAAGTCCTTATAGTTTTTGTTTCCAAATACACAAATGCAGCTGGAACACTGCACATTTCTTCTGAACAATGTCTGGAACAGTCCATTTTATTCAGATTTTCAGAGAAATACACCTTCGTCCCTAAATAAGGATCGCCTGTTTAACGATGGTTTTTTCCACAGAATTAATGACTTCACTGCACTGCTATTTTTTTGAACAGCCTAATACTCATTTTCTTCATTTTCTGTAAAACAAAATATGCAGTTTTCCCGATGTATTTATGTGTTTGAAAATCAAAGCTATTCTAAGGATCTTTAGATTTATTCACTTTAAAAAAACAGTGCTATTATTTTGAACACAAATATATAATCTGTGTTAGTCCAGATACACATTAGAGAGACATAAAAAGGGCCAATAAAGGCTGCCAGTATCATGACTAATCAAGAAAATAAGGTTAATTCTTTATTGCAGGAAGTGCATGCCTGAAAAATTTGAAATTTGAAAAGGGAAAAAGCTTTTCACCCCACAGCTCTCTTCCCTGCTTTCCTCACTTGTCTTATGTAAGATGTTACTGTATCAAGGTTAAAGCAAGTCACTTCTATTGCACAGACACGCACAAACACGCACAGACAGACCCAGGCTACAGTATGTGCGTGCATACACAGTAAAAACCCAGACAGTCCTCTGAGGATAGCAGCCAATAGCCTGAGAGTCAACCCTTGTCTTTTTTCAAACCTTACTTTGATGTAATTTCTGCATCAGTGGACTGGAAGCTCTCTCAAACCTTCATGCAGCAGTAACAAGTCAAAACACGGAGAACCACAACAAAAATAGCCTCCTTTGTGTAGTTTGAGTAAATACAGTTTGATGGGCTTCCCACTGTGCTGGTCACATCATCTTCTTGAACTTATTGCACTGTACTGTTTAATAAGATTCAAAGTTGGCCTTTTCTTTTTTCCCTCTTGCATAACTTAAGTTCACCTATAATGGAGAGAGAGGAATGATTTGAAACAAAACCTGTCGGACTCGTGACTGGAGAAGTCTGGGCTGGATCTAATAGTCCATTTTGAAGCAGGTATTGCAAAAAAAAAAAAAAAAAAAAAAAAGATGGATAACTTTGTAAATAAAGGAAAACACAGAAAGGTAATTTAACATGAAAATGAGTAATACAAGACACAGGTAGATGCCTCCATAATCACTTCTTCTGACTACCATGACTAACAGAACACAGTTTGTGAGACTGAATGGATGTGTGTCTGACCAGGTGGTCAGCAGCACAGGAGCACCACAGGGCACTGTTCTTGAGTGTCTTGAGTCAGAGGCTTCTTAAGATCAGCTGCAACACAGACCATAACACTGCAAAAAAAAAGGGGGGTCTTCAAACAAGATAAAAACACTACAACTAAGGAAAAAGGTACTCAAAACAAGTGAAAAAAATCTGTCCATGCAGCAAGATAATTTCACTTGGTAAGATTTCTTAAATTAAGATTGTAGGAACATTTGTTTCTAGATTTAAGAAAGGTATAATTTGTTATTGAATCCTAAAACAAGATTTATTTTGATGAGGAGAGGAGATGAGGAGGACGAAAAATGTAATACATCTTATTTTAAGGGTTAATTGTCTCATTTTAGGATTCCCTGCCTGTTTGAGACAAAAAAGTAAAGTGTTACTTGATATAGGATTATACTGAGACTTAAAAATAAGAAAGTAATTATTAAAACAAGAAAAAATATCTAACGCTTCTAAATGTAAGTTTTTATTTCTTGGTAAGAACCAAATAATTAGCAGTGATATGAGATCCTTCCTGCCCACAGCTATAACCATTCTACAATGAATCATTGAAGAGACTTAAATCATGAAAGTTACTTCAACAATTTAATTTCTCTTTGGGGCTCAATAAAGTATTTTTGAAATTTTGAATTGAATTGAAAACTGTCAGCGTACCCCTCTGGAAAGAAATTTGGATTTCACACATCATATTCCAGGAGGAATGGGGCAGTACTTTGCATATGGATGGAAACACTGCTTTTACAAGCCCTCATGCCTTTTTCTTAAAACTACGTTCAAATTTATTTAAATCTTCTAAAGACCTTATTCTAAGCTTGAGTTCTTTGTATTTAGTTAATAAATATCTGCCTGGAACCTGGTAAAGTGGATTCACCCTTTGTCACAGCAGCTTAGACTTAAAGTGTTTCATGTACATCTATGTTTGGCTAATTGAAAGGAAGTCAACACAGCCTCAGAAATAACACAGATGAAGACACATATAATGTATCATTTATGAAGGAAATGCTCACATTCTAAAAATATCAATGATTTCATCCATCCATCTATTCATCATCTATACCCACTTATTCCTATCTAGGGTCACAGAGATCTGCTGGAGTCTATCCCAGCTCTCTTCAGGTGAAAGGCAGGGAGTACAACCTGGACAGGTCACCAGTCCATCGCAGGGCCACATGTAGACAAACAACCATGCACACTCACAATCACTCCTATGGGCAATTTAGAACCACCAACTAACCTGACATGGACTGTGGGAAGAAGCCCGAGTACCCGGAGGAAACCCACGCTAGCAAGGGGGGGAACATGCAAACTCCACACATCATTGCAAACTCTGACCCCGCAAAGGTTCGAACCAGGAACCTTCTTGCTGTGAGGCAACAGTGCTAACCACCAAGCCACTACACTACCTTATAGAAAAAATGTCTGAATATAAGTCCTTAAAGTCACAATTGTATAACAGTTTTTTTTTTGCTTTCACTTTGCTCTCTCTAACATTAAGTCATGGCTGAGATTATGTAGCAAAAGCTATCTGAGCGGTTTACAGTCTGCCTCCCAGGTTCAGTGTCACATCTAACCAGCTGGCAGCCGCTCTGCCTGCTACAGAAGTGCTTGAAAGCATTGCATTCATCATCTTTACTTCAAGATATCTGCCCAACTCAGCACACACACACACACACACACTGCAGACAGGGTCAGAATAACAGTCCCAGTGAAGGTGTGTGTGCTGGCACTGTTGCTTCACCTCACCGCAGTCACATGTGACTGCAGTGTTTTTAACTCTCTCTCTCACACACACACACACCACACACACACACTCTGCAGGCATGTGTTATCATCACTCAGCAAACACAGCTTCATCCATGACATGACAGAAACACAAGCAGACTGCTGAAACTTTACCTCCCGTGTTCTGTGAAATCAGCTCACAATAAACTGAATTTCACTCGGTCCAAATTATCTTAAATTATCTTAAAGTCATCTTATGAATAATGTGTCAAATGTTGTACAATGTCAATGGAATTAAGTGTAAAAGAGGATTTGGTTGATTTGCCAGAGAAATGTGATACATTGGCCGGACACTGCTTTACCTTGACCAAACCAGACATATTGTAAGATGAAGTTTTCTGAGTGAAACTAGTAAAAAATTGGATCAGTATAGTATATTTAGTAGACACTGATTCACTGTAAAGAATAAAATCTGCTCTGGTTTGTTGGAGTACATGTCAATGCCTTTAAAAGGAACACTTACTGCTGAATAAGAATCACGATTTAGAGTTATGACTTGCTAAATGTATTAATAATGTCTTGTTATTGTTTCTGTATATTTATTTATTGTGTTTTAGAGTTCTTTTTGAATAATCAAAAAAATTATTATCGAGTTTGCCTGTTAAACACATCTGTGAGGCTCTTTCTATAAAGTATAAGATGGTAGGATGGTATCCATGTCTGAACCTTTAAGACAATGTATCCACAACTCATGGTTTAAATCTGTCCTGTTTAAAACAGGAATGTATTAAAATATGGAAATATTAAATATATATTTCCTGATTCCTACTCAGACGTTAATCTGCTTGAATCTGTTTTACAGCCTCTCACATTTAGTTAATTCACTCTCAAATGAGGACAGTGTTAAAACGTAATAAACAAACAGCAGAGCTTTAACTGAGGGACAGTTTGCTCCAACTTCAAGCTCTCTGGAGATTGACACAAAAGAACAAAGGAAAGAGTAGAGAAAAAAATCTGCAAAGCACTCCCTGCTGCCTAACAAACATTTTATCTGGTCCGATGCAGGTTTGTCCATCCACAGTGTTGAGAGAATCACATCATCTGTTCATTTCAAATGTACATAAACTTGAAGAATGCAATAAACAATGACATTGTGCTCATCCTTACTTATTTCATCAGAGGCCACAATTACCAAATTACAGTTTCGTTGCATTTCAGGATACAACTGGAATGTATTAGACAGTTAACAGAGTATGTGCAAAGAGACTGGCCTCAGAGATGGAGATAAACATGACTTAAAATCATATCTGATATGCAACCTGACACATATGAGCAACCCTGTGGTAAAACAGCTGCTGGGGGGCACACAGCGGGGTCCTCGGTGTCATAAGGATCACCCAAACTGCAGACACAGAATAGAGCCTGCAGGCCTCTTTGGTCAACCTTGTTATAAATAGTCTCTCCCTTTTTTTTTTTCTTTCATGGACACACAGAGATGTTTACATTGCTTAAAGGCTCGTTTATACAAAACCAAAGTCAAGAAAGCCCCTCCTGCTGTGGTCCCTCATATTTTCATGTCTGGACGAGAAAAGTACAACTTTAACGCACAACGTTGGTATACATTGTTCATTAAGACAAACATATAAAATAAGGTTGTTTTTTTTTAAGTTCATTTTGTTTGTTCCAACATTTTTGTATCCAATGTGGCTGCATCAGTTTGGTATATTTTATTGAAATGAAACTCAGCTTCAGTTAAATGAACCATCATATAAACTGTTAGATGCTCTCATTAGACCTTAAAGCTTCATGAACTGGGTTTGAGAAAATAACAAGGATACTTATAAAAGTTCATAAGAATAGATACATTTTATATTTAACATTTACCCTTTACCTGCATGTGTGAGAGAGAGAGAGAGAGAGAGAGAGAGAAAGCATGTGTGTGGTTGTTTGTGAGCGGTTGTAGTGTTTTTAATGGACTGCCTCCAGGATGAATGATGGACACTGAAGGAAGGAAATGTAACACAGACTCAAAAAAAGAAAAACAAATGAAAGAGGAAATGGGAAACGTGTACACATTTCTAAGCCAAAAAAGACAGAGTGAAGAAGACCTGAGAGATTAAAGGAGGCCGCCCTTTCATCACATTTTAGTCTAGAAAGTGAGAACCAAAGTGCCTCATCAATTACAATCATCTTTAAAGTAACACACTTCAAGGAGAATTCCTGATAGAGCTTATAAAGAATACTCTGAATATCTTGGGGTATCTTTATTTTGCTGAGTAATTCTAATATCAAGAACAAGTCCTTGATGCATAATGGACTTAGAGTCACGTAATTTCACAATTTTAACCCTTAGCCAAAGCTGGGATAGGCTCCAGCAGACCCCAGAGACCCAGCAGAGGAATAAGCTTGTGTAGATAAAGGATGGATGAATGGATTTCAGTTCTCGTTAACATGCAGACCCACAGCCATGAAAAGTGGGATAGAATGAGTAATTTACAAAGTAATTTATCAATGAGACCTCCTGAATGCTCACCTAAGACAGATGCTGAATGGTGTCATCAACATGCACTTGTTGGGCCACACACCACATGTTACACATAACGCACCAGAAGTGACCCGCGGATGCATTGGCGCGCAAAAGAGGCACCAGATGCATTTTACAGGAGAACACCGGGCTGCAGCGCAGTACTCCCCCCTCTCTTCCCTCAGAGACTGAGAGAACAACAGGACAAAGGCTGAAATACCTGCAGAGTGTAATCGATTAGAAGTTCTCCCCGTGACCAGGATGGACCAGATCTCCCCGGACATTATCTCTCTCTCTCACACACACACACACATTTCCTGATTATCAGGTGTGCCCCGTTTTAATTTATTAACTTTGTTAATACATTTCTTGTTATATTTTATATCATATTTATATTTATATTATTACTATCTCTTAAGACAGTTGCTAATAACCTCCTTTATGACTAAATGACCATTTATATATACTCAACACACTAAAGGTAAACTATCAATCAATAAGCAAAACAAGAAAATAAACTGCACTTTAGTGGCAGCCTTTACGTGCACTGAAAATATTTCAAAAAAGAAGTAGCAAAGGAACGAAATGTGGTCTCAGTCACGGTTAGAGAGAAGATGCAAGCCGCATTAATTAATACACCATTTCATGTTGCATTTTAATTGGCCCATCAGTAGATGAAGTCACAGGATTTCTGAAAATCATTTTAGACAATATTTGGTCATAAAACCTGTGACATGGCCATCTTTATACCGATCACGCTTAGCAATTTAGGACCAACTGATTTGAAGTTACAATGAAAAGTATTACAACGAGTTGTCTTTGGTCGTCAGCAGCCAAAAACTGTGGAGCAGATGTGGAGCATTAAAGAAAAGTGAAGTGTAAGTGAAGCCCAGGGTACACTAAGCAGATACATGTCGAGATATTATGAAATAGTTTATAATCCAAAGAGTCCTATAACTCTAAAATATTAAATGCAACTTCATCTAGGTTTGGGATTACTCAAAATGTTATATATAAAGCATTTGGAAACTCCAGCAGCTCTCCGGAGAGATAAGAGAGCAGCATCTTCAACAGGAGTCAAGGCAACGTCGTACGTGGCACCAGCTCTGCTGTGAGTTCGGCTGTCAGATTAATGTTCACGTGTGTCACTGCAGATTCACCCGTAGAAATACTGTTCATCATAAAAGCGTTCATGTTTGTAAGCTCCAACTCTAAGTTCGGAGTACTCCTCAGTTATACAGCAGACAGGTTTGGAGTCACCTGAAAAAGAGTTCAAGGGTTCAAGGGTTCGATATATATATATATATATAGTTTTTGATCTGAAGTTGTACTGACCTAATTTTAAACACCTGGTAAAGACCAAAAGGTTATTTTTTTTTAATTATGTCCTCGTATGCAACTTTTAGAATCTGATTTTTCCACGTGACTGTATGGCTTACATTTGCTTGCTAATGCCAACGAAATCCCACAAACTAGTGCTACTCTTATTCAGAGCTTTGCTTTTTTTTTTTTAGAACTGCCTCCATTAAAGCCTAAAAACTGACTAAAAATGCATCAATGACAACACAAGCCAACTGGGAAACTACAAAGACTACATGCAGTATAATATAATACAGATACATACAACTGCAATCCCTTACTAGCACAAATGACCCCCAAGTCCCCTTTAAGTTTGAACAAATCCCCCTGCATGGGCTCTGAAAATCCATGTCTGTGTCTACAGGGCTTTTGTGTTTGCTCTATTTAACTCTCCAGCCGAGACAACTGTCGCACTCTCCATCCATCCTCTTCTCTTCGTCAAACCCTGCAGCTCGCCTTTTCCAATATCACTCCAGCCTTTCAGTATCAGGTCAACCATTTCCTTCTGCACTGCACCTTTCTACTATTCAGCTCTGGAAGATAAGCACACTTGTACGAAACTTATCATGCTTTCTTCAAGTTAAAATGTAGGTAATGATTCTGTATTCTAAAGCCACTACTAATTTAAAATGTCTTAGTCATTTGTCTTTTTATAAGGAGGGAATCATTTGGAATTTTCCAAACAGTATGACATTTAAAGTGATTTACAATCGTGACTATGGTTTTAACCATAGTCACAATGCACTTTGATTATTTCTCAAGTGAATGAGGCCTCCCAAACACTGCACAATTTCTGCAGTCATATAAGATTATAACATGTCACACTGTAGGATTTGGATTTGCTTAATCTTGGGTACGATATCAAGAATGGTATACGCAGACTGTCCGTTGATGAGCCCATCTTGAATTGTAGGCTACGACTGATGCAGGCGGATGTAGAAGTGGGTCATAAGAATGTGCTGACAGTAAACAAAAATCACATGAAAGAAACCACTCTACTGGAGCTTTTATTAGCTTTAAAATGATATTAAAAAGAAGCAGTGAAATGAGAAGAATTCGTCCCAGTCTTGATAAGAAGATTCTTATTCTTTAGAATTGGCGCTAGGTCGCATTAATTCATATCTAATTTCAAGATGGATTTTAATTGGCTCGTAAGTAGATGGCTCGTAAATAATTATGATAATAATTATGTCAGGTAGTCTTTGGTTGCAAGACTGGCGTGACACCCATCGTCAAACTGCTGACAGAATGTAGGACAGCCAATTTTAATGAAAGACAAAAGATATCCCCAGAATGAATCCGCGATGGTGATCTTTCATCTGCAACAACCCAAAATCATGCAGCGTTTTGGGACCTTAAGTTATACATTCGTGTTCATTTATTTGTTTGCATTCTACAACTTTTACCACTATACATCACTATATCCTCCACACTGCTCCTGTAAAGAGACTGAAGAGGTGAAGTTGATAAAATGAGTTTCCCTCTGACAGCTACTGATATCTTCAATCTGCCTAAAGCTTTCCCACGACATAATACAATTTCACTTTACTGACATCCCTTTGCCTTCAAACAGCTAACATTCATCTACAGTTCCTGGCGCGAGGACATCTGAGTCACCCATCATCGTAAAAACATATGTCAAATGAATGAGACTATTTTACACACAAGGGTCTGTGGATTTGTCAGAAGTCATCCACCAGTCTGTAAGTTCAGCTCTGTGACCTGTCCTTTGCAGCTTTGGAGGAACTCGTCCGAAAATGAACCCTGACTCAGTACAAGGCCTGGAGAATTGAATGATACGGGGCATGGTGTTTAAATGTCTTGATTTTTAATCGACCTTAAAGGGTCTCATGAAAGATCAGTATCAAATCCTGTTGGGGGTGTAGTGTTGGCGTCTCAGAAGGCTGGGCCCTACAGTGGAAAACAGACACATTTTGGCCATTTTGCTGAGTCATTCTGTGAAATCGGAAGATGTCTAACTGAAATGCGTACGCAGTGAATCAACCAGCAGCCTTTCCACAATGATCTCATTTATTTATTTTTTTTTTTTTTTAAAGCAGCAGTGGCAAAGACGCTTGACCCTGACACTTGACAACACATTTGGAGCACCATCCTCTCTCATTCACTGAATCCCACTGGCTATACTCCACACCTTTTAGTATCATTTATTTGTGAAAAATCAAGGTGCTAAAACCCATGAATGTTGTGCTCTTTTTCTGAGATGTAACAAAGTAACCTTGAATCGAGTAAAAGCATCTCTGGATGGGAGGTCAAGTGACCTGGAACAAAGCAGTGTTGCACATTAAGCGAGTCAATGGCAGAAACTGTCATCCCCTGAGATGGTCTGGTCAGCTGTATTGTGAAAAGTTTGGGCTCTCTCATGAAAAGAATTTACAGGAAATTCACACTCATTGCCATCGCTTTCTTTGGTAGATAAAGGAGACTCTGGATATAAAGGAAATCCTGCAATAAGAAGGGCTGAATACTCACAAAGGCTATTTTTTGTAGTTGCAATGGGCCTGAGAGGGAAAATGTGTGTGTAAGAGTGCCACAGCATTTAGCTCTAAACATTGCAGAGACTGAAAATAAGATTTATTGAAAACCAAGACATTAGATTACTGGGACTCAAGAAACAGAACCCTGTCAATAGGCTCCTTCAGAACAGAAGGCATTTCTCTCCTTCACAGCGTCTGAGCTTAGCCACTGAGCAGGGAAATTTTACTTGATTTTCTCTGTTTGTGAAGTGCTTAATCTCATATCTCCCAGCTCAATGCTTCACTTTGATTGCTTGTTGACTATATTTGATTAGTCTAATGGAGTAATGGTCTGGAGAAAACTCAGGGTGCTCCTGTGCAATCGTATTTAGAATATGAGCAGGACTTTTACTCCCGTGCTTCTTTGGCTCAAGAGACAACTTTGACATCCGGTTTTGAAAGCTCAAGCTATTGTGGAAGTACGGAGAACGGACATTTGACCCCCATCTTATACTAATTAACACCTCCCAGTTCTAGCTAGAAGGGCTGTATTTTTATTTATTTATTTTTTAATTGTTTGGTTGGGTGAGGCAGCACTATTTCAAGAAGATAAATATTCAAAGCCACTGTCAACTTCACTGGTGGTCCGTGTTCATCAAAAACAAGCCCAGTGACACCACAATATCAGAAGAGAAGATTTTTCTAAATGCCTGTCAGCCACCTCATTCTGAGATTCTTCATACAAAGTGAAGTGCCGCGGAGGGCAAAGCATCACATTAAGAGAGCTTTATGGCTCAACTTCACATCTTTTCATAGATGCTTGAAGCAACTTACCACTCTTGGTGTCCTTTCCATCCACCAAGGGCCTGTAGTCGCTCTTTGAGACTGTCTCCCCCACCTTGTCGTCATAGCTCTCCTTCTCCAGCGAGGCCACAAAGTCTCGCTTCAGCAGAGCCTCGGCTGGGGCCCCGCCTTCCGTTTCCACCCAGAGCATCTCGCAGGCTCAGGTCCATGGTCTTATTACTGGAGAGAAAAAGGTCAGGATTACTTTTATTATTGTTTGCTTAACACTATTTTTCTTACTCTATTGCACGCCTTGGCTATTTACTTATGTGTCATTTTAAACCCTACACTTATTATTTGAGTGTGGCTGCTACTTCACAGCCATCTGCAGGTGTGAGCTAAGCTAACGCAACGTCCTGAAAAATACCCAGATGTAGCCTTTACTCTTTCAGTTCATTCTTCTTTCATTTCAGTATAACGTCCTTGCCAGATGAATAAATTATTTCTACCAATATTAATATTAATCACTTATTTGTCAAAAACTGACAAAAAAACGATGCTGTTCTTTGGGGGGCCACACTGATGTTCCTCACTGACAGCAGGGGACTCTGAGTCCTACAGAAGTTGAACAAAAACTTTAATTGCGGGACCGTTCTTGGTAATGGAGACACGAGCCAACAACTACCCCTGACCTACGCTAATAGAAACCCATCTTATGTAGTTATTGTTTGCCTTGGAGAGGCTACACAACCTGTTTAGCGCTGAGGAGACTTAAATAATTTATTATTTAAAATGTTTTGTCTTAACTATACCTGAAAGACCAACAATATAGTTTTAAACATAAAAGCAATAAAACATTCAATGCATCTCAACACTTTGACAGCACGGCCCTTCAGCAAACTCTTCTTCCTTTCTGTCCTCTGCTGCTGTTTATCCCTCCATCCGTACTCCTGACAAACAAGCTGTCATTGTCTCACAAATGTAACACACACATGCACCACCACACTACATGGCAGCCAGCCAGGATGAGGACATACAGTAGAGTGTTCGCAGGCCTCAAGTAGAACTGTGGGCCATTGTTTCATGGAAAGGGCAAAGTACAGTCGACACTCCACACAACTTCTACTCCCACTTTGGGTTCTCTCCTGAACCATCTTACTTTTGTTTGTTTTCGATCAGGAAAAATGTTGGGATGATCTGGAAAATGCTAAATAATAATTAACTACACATTTACTCATCTACTTTAAATTTTTATTTCTTTCCAGACATTTGAACCCAAAATATGCCATGTTTTTGTTTGCTTTTCTTTCATTATTTCACTTCATTAGTTAATATACATTCATTTTTATATTTCAGGCCTGCAACACAAACATTTGTAGTGTTGCTATTCCATCTTCACAACAATGGCATGAAGGACACCAAACAATGAAATGTTTCTGTTGGTGATTTTTTTTCCATCGTTGTCATACTTTTTGGTTTTCTAAATTCTCAACACATTCTCTTCTTCCTCAGCAACACCTTTGTAATGTGTTGAAAATGTGGTTTCTGATTTATCTAATTGAAAAATGTCTGAACCTCTCTGGAAATGATGGGATCTTGGGGAGTAGCATATGTTGCTCTAAAATCACTTTCAATTTTTCTGTTAATATTACTGTTAATTTTTGGTGTAAATGACCTCTACCAAGACCACTGACACACTGCAACCCATACGTACATCCATCCATCCATCCATCCAGCCATCCATCCATCAATCATCCATGCCTGCTTAATCCTATGCAGGGTCACAGGGATCTGCTGGAGTCTATCCCAGCTCTCTTGGGGCAAAAGGCAGGGGTACACCCTGGACAGGTCGCCAGTTTATCACAGTGCCACATATAGACAAACCATCATGCACACTCACAATCACTCCTACAGGCAATTTAGAACCACCAATAAACCTGACGTACATGTCTTTGGACTGTGGGAGGAAACAAAGGCACATTTCTTCCAAAAAAAGATCTTGAATTTTCTACCATGTTTCCATGCCACTTGCCTCTGAAGACATCAACAGCACCTCTGGACATGGCTATTCATAAGGTTTCTTTTTTGCATAGCAAAGTTTTTGGTAACATTTGTGAAAGTAGGTCTGCATTTTTCCAGTTGAGCTGCTGTCATGACCCCTCAAGAGAAGAGCCTAAAATAATAACTAAAATCAAAGAAAAAAAAATCATCTGACCATAATGTGTCTTAGTATTAGGACAATACAACGTTGCATCACAACAACATGTAACGTTTTTCAGTGTACCATTACAGATATCATATTGCAATTATGTAATATGATACCTGTAAAATGTACGTAATGTAAGGTAAAGATCAAATACTTCACCCAATAGAACATGGCCAAAGGCTAACAGCCTCAAACTGAAGATAGCAGCCAGCAGCTCTGCTATCTTTCACTGGTATCAACAATGCAAACGTAAAGCCCTAATTACTTTATCAAACAGACAATCTATTCATGTTGGCATTTTGGCATTGTATTTCCCCAGTTGTGCACAGCATATTTTTCTGCCACACATAAATAAAAGAAAAGAGAGGGAGAAAACCCCCAACACACAACACATCCATGTTTCTCTTTCACACTTGTGCTTTAAAAATCCCACATAAAAGTGTTCGCACAGTTCTGTTATACCGCAGTACACTGCAAGTACCCCAATGATACACCTATAATGATAAGACAATGGAGTATGGGATCCTGGACACTTTATTCCCTCATTGGCTTACCATTACTGATTTAGTTACAGCCTCGGTGTGACTGCTGAAGCTGAGGTCTGAGTCACTTATAACCACAAGATTTCTAACATGGGTTTTTGTCTTGATACCTCTGGACGCAAGCTTGGCAGCAACTGACATTTTTTATTGTGAAAAAAAAAATCTATCTTGTCTTTATTTAATTCAAGGAAGTTTGATTTCACTCAGCTGTTTATTTGCTCTAAGCACTGACACATGTAGTCTAATAGACCATATTCATTTGCTGAAACAGCCAAGTAAATGTGAATATGGTGAGCAACATTGCTGTCATTATTTGAGGAAGCATGCAAAATATAAATAACAACAGTCCAAGAACTGACCCTTGAGGACTCTACAAGTCATGGTGATAAGCTCAGATTTATGCTCACCCATACTATGAAATAAAAAAGCTCCTGCCTTCAAGAGATAATCTGAGAACGATAACTGATTAACCTGTTAATGTAAATGTAAATTTCCAAATTCAAAAGCAAGCAGCAAGCAAGCAAATTATTTGTACAGCACATTTTCATGTATAAGACAGTTTCAAAGTGCTTCACATAAAACATTAAAAACATATAAAGAAAGAAAAAACAATAAAATGAATCATAATAAAGTGATATAAAATACCTAAATAAAATCAAAATGATTAAAAGAAGCTACACATAGTAAAAGATACCGCGCAGATTTCATGGATAGGCAAATTAAAAGAAATGTTTTCAACCTGGATTTAAAAGTGTCTACAATTGATGAAAGTTTAATCTCCTCTGGAAGTTTGTTTCACTTCTTTGTAGCATAACAGCTAAATGCTGCTTCTCCATGTTTAGTCTGGACTCTGGTCTGGACTAGTTGACCCAAGTCCTTGGATCTAAGATCCCTTCTGGGTTTATACTCTCTGAACATATCACAAATGTATTCTGGACCTAAACCATTCTGGGATTCAGTAGACGATCAGTAGGATTTTGTAATCTATTCTCTGACTAACTGGAAGCCAGTGCAAAGATTTTAAAACTGGTGTGATGTGTTCAGATCTTTTAGTTCTGGTAATGCTCTTTTTGGGAAGTCAAGTGAAAAGACCATTACAGTAATCCAGTCTACTAGAGATGAACGCATGGATGAGTCTCTCCTGATCTTTCTGGGAGACAAAACTTTTAATTCTGCTAATGTTTCTGAGCTGGTAAAAAGCTGTCTTAGTGACAGCTTTGATGTGGCTGCTGGAAGTCAGATCCGAGTCTATCAACACTACAAGGTTACAAACTTGATTAGTGGTTTTCAGAGCCCAAGTCTCCAGATATTTAGCAATGCTGACCCTCTTCTCGTAGTTACCAAACAGAATAATCTCAGTTTTGTCCTCATTAAGTTGTAGAAAATTCTTCCTCATCCAGATGTCTATCTGCTCCAGACACTGACACAGTAAGTCTATTGGGCCACAGCCATCTTGTGTCAGAGACATAAAGTTGTGTATCATCTGCATAACTGTGATAATTGATATTAAAGTTCTGAATTACTTGACCCAAAGGAAGCATGTACAAGTTGAATAGAAGAGGCCCGAGAAATGACCCCTGGGGGACTCCACAAGTCATGGCCACTCTCTCAGATTCATAGCTGCCAATCGTAACGAAATAACTTCTAAATAGGACCTGAACCAGTTAAGGACCACTCCAGAAAGTCCAACGCAGTTTTCCAGCCTGTGCAACAGGATTCTGAGATCTACAGTATCAAACGCAGCACTGAGATCCAACAGAACCAGAAATGATAAAAGCCCAGACTCAGTATTCAACCTAATGTTATTAAACACTTTGACCAGAACAGTTTCAGCGTTGTGATGCTGTCGGAAGCCTGAGTGAAATTTGTCCAGATTTCCACTTTCATTCAGAAAGTAATTAAGCTAGTTAAATACAACTTTCTCAATGATCCTGGATATAAAAGAGAGGTTAGATACAGGTCTATAGTTGTTCATAATGGAGGCATGTAGAGTTCTGTTTTTAAGAGTGGCTTAATGGCAGCTGTCTTTAGAGATTTAGGAAAAATACCCGATGCCAGTGAGCTGTTGACAATCTGTAGAACATCACTTTCTATTGAGGTAAAAACTGTTTTTAAAAAGTCAGATGGTATTATGTCCAGAGAGCAAGTTGTTGATTTCAGATGACAAACTACTTCTTTTAGGATTTTTAAATCAACCAAATCAAACTGTGACATAACATCAAAGTTATTTCTAGGTTTTAGACACAGATTACTTATCTTGTTTGCCTGTGTTGCATTAATGTTTTGTCTAATTTTTTCGTATTTTTCAGTGAAAAATTTGCCAAATTGGTTGCATTTCTCAGTGGAGAGGAGCTCCGGGTTTAATGAATGGGAGGACTTATAAGTTTTTCAACTGTAGCAAACAGAGTGAGAGAATTGTTGACATTCTTATTAATCATCTCAGATAAATGTCGCTGTCTGGCCTTGCTCAGCTCTTTATTATAGTTACGCAGGCTTTGCTTGTACAATTCATAGTGAATCTGAAGTTTTGTTTTCCTCTACTTTCATTCAGCTTTTTTGAGATTCCCTCTTCAGGTTTGAGACCGTAGTGGTGTTTCTCCATGGTGTTTTTTGTTTGCTCAAGGTGCTCTTGATTTTTATTGGTGCAACAGCATCCATCAAGACCATTAAGACATTCAAATTGAAGTGATCCAGGAGTCCATCAACTGACTCTGCACTGATCTTTGGCAACAAACCCATGCCTTCAATGAACTGAGCACTTGTTTTAACATCGGTGTACCACTTCTTTACCGAGACGCAGGTTTTTTGAACATTCTGAGCAATCAGTAAATCAAACAAAACACAGAAATGGTCAGACAAGGCCACGTCAGTAACTACCACAGAGGAAATATCAACACCCTTAGAGATAACGAAGTCCAGAATCTGACCCTGAAATTGTAAAGAACTTAAACCTTTCTTTATGTACAGTGCATTATATTGTGAAAATACTCCGGGAGTCTGGAAGAATCTGAGTTTGTAGGGGCCAAGACTGGAAACAACTAAGCACATGGGCACATGTATGACCCTCAAGCCCTCATGCTGCACTGCAGGGATCGCGATAGAAAACCATAGCCAATTAACACAGTCCAGCATGTCATTCAGAAATGCAATCAGAAACTGTATAATACTTGAAGGAAACCATTTATTAACTCTGTGAAACACTGTCAAGCTCATCTCATGGTCAGTAGAACATCTATGATGGTATAGGGCTGCATCAGTTCACAGCACGGCTGACTTGCATATGTGTGAAGGTTCATTTCAAGCAACTGGGTATATTCGAACTGTAGTGAGACACCATCAAGGCAGTTCTTTTCCCACATCTGGGATTATTTCAGCAGGACTATTCCAGACCTCATTCAGCATGAATCTGTGTGTTTGACTGGTTTGCCTGCAGTCCAGATTTGTCTCCTTTTGAAAATATATCACTCATTATGAGTAGGAGAATAAGATTACAACCATGGAACTGTTGACTGTCTGAAAATGGGTATTTTGCAAAAATGGACACAGATTAGTATCCTCGGATCCCAAACCTTTGGAAAAAAGTGAATAAAAGGAACGGTGACATAACATAATGGTAAACAGGGCTTTTGTGTAGTTCTTCAATTAAACTTTTTATTTTTCTTCCATGTGTAGAAAATAAATAAATAAATAAAATTCTGGACATTGGGTTTTACTTAGAGCTAGTGGAACGACGGTATGTTCGCTGCCCAGACACTGTTGCTGCATGTGCATAATAAATGTATAAAATCATTGCTCCACAAAGGTTTTTTTATTGCATTTGATAGTTAATAAAAAGCTGCATTAGTATATTGGAGAAAACAATCTGGAAGCAGAAAGACAGAGATGTCGATGATGACGAAGATGTCAATGATAATGATGAAGGGCTGTTTGGTCAGACAGCTGTTGCATTCTACAGGATTAAAAACTATCTTTGTACCCACAATCCCCTGCTCCTATATCTGTGTCCTGTTCTGTCAAAACCCATCTGCTACGTAATCATCTCATCCTCCACAACACTGATCGTTCTTATGCAAGCACACACACACACACCAAACACATGACTGGTCCATCGCAACACAAGAGAGATTTGGTCGATGATATTATTGTGTATGAGAACGATAAATCACTTAAGTTTAATTCCAAAGCCCCGTGACTGTTTCCTTTTTTGTACAAATTCATCTGACAAACTCATCTGATGTTATTTCAGTAAATTAAGTAAAACAGACGTTTATAATTATTTTAAAAAGAACAACCTTTTACTAAATTAAGATAATGATAATGAACACAGAGGTATGTTGCCTTTGTGTAAATGTAGATGCATATTTAGGTATTGTCTGACTTCAGTCATGCCTGTCACACTGAATAATAATTTCACCCTGTTTAGACACAATCCATGAACAAAATTATTCATAAAAGGTAAACTGATACAGACATAGACTATAAAGATTGTGATACACTCAAAACGCTTGACTTTCAGTCTTTTTGCGTTACATTAAAGTTGGTTTTCTGATGGCTTTAGGCAGTATTTAGAATGACTGATAACTAGCATCATGAAAGTGTCAATACTTTCATGATGCGAGGATGCACCCTGACTATTGAAGAGTTTGCCAGCCTTGTCCATGCATCAGGTATGGATATCCAGCTGATGTATCCAGATACAGATGTTACAGATATTAAAATAGAGAATAAGGTTGTCTTCACATCTGTGGTGCAGCCTCACTGCACACCAGAGTATGATGTTTAATCATTTTTCACAAGTATGTTTTTTTTTCATCTAGCCCAGTAATGTGACAGCTGATAGCTGACAGCCTTACTGAGGCTACTTGATCAGAGAGATTTCATTGCTGCTACTTTGGTGCGCACCGGAGTGCGTTTGCAGTATTCACACTGTATTCGCACTGTATTCACACAGTGAGAACACCCAAGGACCATTTTCAGACCTTAAGAACCTCCATTTAAAAGTGTCATCAGAAGTCCAATCACAAGAGCCCAATGCTAATGCAAAGGCTGAGCACATCCCAGGAAAGATTCAGATCCAATTACTCAATTGCTTTAATTGAAGGTGCTCTGACACACTCATTTCCACAAACTCTTCATAATATGAACACGAAAGTGTCATGGGATGGATTCAAGAACCACCTAGTAAACTAACATAATTTGCTTAGGACATAAGTCAACTGACGTTGTGCACAAATGTCTGCTGTCAAGCTCTTTATTGATTATTTGATTTCTTCTTCATGTTGAGGCAGATTGTTCCTTGCTCTGAATACACCCTGGATTGTACTGCACATATCCTATGTTGAATAAAGTTTGGGCAAAAATAACACTTGTGTCTCATTTTTCAAGGCAGGTTTATTTTATTTGTATAGCACATTTCGTGTACAAGACAATTCAAGGTGCTGTACATAAGCATTACAAAGCATTACATTAAAACAGGAGGAAATAAAAAGATAAAATAATAATAAAAATGCAAAAAGTTAATCAACAGTTATTTTTGATTTAGGAATTAAAAATGTAGATAAAATGCAAGAAATAAAAGTTAATTATTATGATAAAATGTGGCAAATAAAAAAGTTTTTAACCTTGATTTAAAACTGCTGAGAGTGTCAGCAGACCTGCAGGTTTCTGGGAGTTTGTTCCACATTTGAGGAGCATAAAAACTGAATGCTGCCTCTCCGTGTTTATTTCTGACTCTGGGAACAGAAAGTAGACTTGAACCTGATGACCTGAGGGATCTGGTGGGTTCATAACGAACCAGAAGATCCTGAATGTATTTTGGCCCTAAACCATTCAGTGCTTTGTAAACTAACACCAGGATTTTGAAGTCAATTCTTTGACTTAATGAGGACTCGAGCAGCAGCGTTCTGGACTAACTGCAGCTGTCTGATGGTCTTTTTAGGGAGACCTGTCAGGACAGCGTTACAGTAGTCTAGTCTACCAAAGATAAATGCATGGACAAGTTTTTCTAAATCCTGCAGAGACATCAGTCCTTTAATCCTGGATATGTTCTTTAAGTGATAATAAGCTGACTTCACAACTGTCTTGATGTGACTACTGAAGTTTAGGTCTGAGTCCATAACAACACCCAGATTTCTGGCTTTGTTTTGGTTTCTAACTTCGCTCTTTGAAGCTGAGTGGTGACTTTTAATCTTTCTTCCTTGGCTCCAAAAACTATTATTTCAGTTTTGTCTTCATTTACCTGAAGGAAGTTCTGACACATCCAGTCTCTAATTTGATCAATGCATCTGATCAGTGTTTGGATTGGACTGTAGTCTCCTGGTGAGATGTGTGACAGTGTGGGGGTCCTGTCACTATACCTCCGATTGATCACGTGTCCTGGCTACTTGGCCAAGGGGATATCCCTTTGGCTGACTGGTCAGCATGCGTGACTTTCACCTGGGAGTCTTGGGATCAAATCCTGCCCGGGCCCTCCGTAGTGTTCACCTTGCCACAGATGGTTATGTAGATTTGTGTGTCATCAGCATAGTTGTGGTAACATATTTTGTTGTTTTTCATAATTTGAGCGAGTGGGAGCATGTAGATAATGAACAGCAGTGGCCCCAAGATGGAGCCTTGAGGAACTCCACAAGTTATTTTAGTTTGCTCAGATTTATAGTTACCTATAGACACAAAGTAGTCCCTGTCTTTTAGATAGGACATAAACCAATTCAATGCAGTGCCAGAAAGCCCGACCCAGTTTTTCAGCCTGTCTAGTAAGATGTTATGGTCAACCGTGTCAAATGCAGCACTGAGATCCAGTAGTACCAGGACTGAAATGTTTCCACTATCTATGTTCAAGTGAATGTCATTAAGGACCTTAACTAGAGCAGTCTCAGTGCTGTGATGTGGCCGAAAACCTGACTGGTAGATATCAAAACAGTTATTTAGCATCAAGAAGTTGTGGAGTTGTTGAAAAACAGCTTTTTCTATAATCTTGCTCAGAAAGGGGAGGTTTGATATTGGTCTGTAGCTGCTCATGAGTGATGAATCTAAGCTGGTCTTTTTCAGGAGTGGCTTGATGACGGCTGTTTTCAGGGTCTGAGGGAAGACTCCTGAGATCAGGGAGGTGTTTACAATCAGTAAAATATCTGGGGCCATGCATCCTGAAACAGTCTTGAAAAACCCTGTTGGCAGGGTATCAAGACAGCAAGTGGTGGTTTTCAGATGGCAAATTATCTCATCCAGAGTTTTTGGGCTGATTAGAGAAAAGTGTGTCATGGTGTTGATATTTTTAGGTGGCCACAGTGGTGACATATGTGCTGCCCCTGGCGTGGAAGCACGTACTGACTGCCTGATTTTCTGAATTTTGTCAGTAAAGAAGGAAGCAAATTCGTTACAGACCTGGTTGGACAGGAGTTCTGGGGTTACTGACACAGGAGGGTTAGTTAACCTGTCAACAGTAATGAACAGGGAACGAGCATTATTACTGTTCTTAGCAATGATGTCAGAAAAGAATGATTGTCTTGCATTTCTCAGCTCCACATTATAAATCCTTAGTCTTTCTTTATAGATCTCATAGTGAACCTGCAACTTTGTTCTCCGCCACCTGCGTTCAGCTTTCCGACATTCTCGTTTTTCAGCTCTTACCAGCGTGGCATTTTTCCATGGAGCTCTCTTTTTGGCAGCGATCACTTTCACCTTGATGGGAGCAATGACATCAATAATGCTTTTAATTTTACCATTGAAATGATCCACAAGCTCATCAACTGAGGGCCAGGAGAGAGGGGGTGAGGGAGAGAAAGCTTGTAGAAACATTTCACTGGCATTTTTACCCATGTATCGTTTTTTTGACAACCTCTGTTTGGACATTCTTGTTGACAATAACCGCACTCTCAAAGAAAACACAGGAATGATCAAGCTCCTTCATTTCTTTGGTTAGTTATTAGCTAGTTATTTTCAGCTGTTGCCTTTGGAATTAAAACAACACATTCTGTGTTTGCGCGTGAAAATAATGTGCTTGCTTATTTGCGTATAGAGAAGGACGATCAGGACCGATCACTCAAGATGCATTTGGAAACAGATTTGAATGACAGGTGTGAACACACGTGCTAAGTGCTGGCCACTTGGGACCAGATTTCTTAAGGCAAATGTTAATCCAAGGTCTGAATCTGCCCTAAATGAGAAATGTGCTCAACAACTTTAATGGAACTAAAGCCTCAATATTAGCCATTCTCTGTTTGTTTTTAGTTAAAGTTACTGGCTGAGCCAGTCACATAATTTTACTGACCAATCCTAAAGTTGTGAGTGAGGTGCTGTCATTGTGCCAAGTTTTACATTTACACTGGAGCTAAACTCATTCGAACACTGCACATGTAAGAACACTGTGTACATGGTGCACCGTGTTTGAGTGTGCTCATGAAAGTATGTCAATTGGAACATAGCCTAAGTTTGATTTCCATGACAGCAACAAACTGGTGTTAGCAAAGTCAGCATCAAGCCAACCCATCCATAAAGAACTGTACTCACGCTGAACACCAGGGAGCATGTTCCACATACATAAAAATATGTAATACTGTTCACCTCTAACTTTTGAGTCTTCACTCATAGAAAACTTACTGAATATAAGTGCTGCTTGAACAACAACTGACAACATAGTAACAACAATATGTGAACATCCACAGTGTTAAAAGAAAAAAAAACAATTGAAGAACTGACAGACAAGCAGGAGGATCTTGGCACTTAAAGAACAGAAGTCATTATCGTCAGGCCACATGCCCATCTGTTTTTGTTCCTCAGTGCAACACAAGATAACTTAACAGCTGAGCTACGGGTCAGTTCAGCTCAGTGATGCCTCACAGTACAATATCAAAGACTGTGCTAATGATGTAACAGCAGTGAATAAAGAGGCCAGCGGCCCTGCGGAGAACCCCCTTCTATAGAGTAAGACAGCTGTCAAAAACCATGTGCGTGTACAAGTAAGAATGCATATTCATCTGAAGTTGTGCATAACTTTTAAAAAAGTAAATAAATAAAAATATACATTAATTCTGATATGAATAAAATCATATATGAAACATTTAATTTGTATTTTTTTCTTGTATTTTGTCTGTGAGAATATGATTCATATAGTTAAAACCTTTGAAGACTATGAATATGAAGTACAATTTTATGGTTGTGGTTTCTTCATTATTAATGCAAAAGATACAACTGAGAATTCACTGTCAAAAATATGTCACAGGGTAAAGTATCATATATTGAACAGAAGGTACATTGATTCCTCTAACTGCACATGCGTTCAAAATCAGTTGAACTTATAGACTGCATTCAACTGTCGACTTCCACTTCTAAGAGTTCTGGAAGGATTTTCCATGAGCAGTTCAGCTGGTGTTAGCAAACAGCAGAACCAATGGCTGGCTATTGACCAAACAATGCCAAATGACTGATTGGTCAACTTTATTGCTTTTTTATTGCTCTTTATTGCTTTTAAGGTGGCTGTAGCTCAGTTGGTAGAGCGGGTCATCCAGCCACTGGAAGGTTGGCAGTTCAATCCCGGCTCCAACTGTTCACATGCCAAAGTGTCCTTGCGCAAGACACTGAACCCTAACTTGCCCCCAGTGGGTCTGGCAGTGCCTTGCATGGTAGCAGCCACCCACTGGTGAATGAATATGAGCGTGAATGGGTGAATGAGAGGCCATTGTAAACCTTAAAACATTGAGGGCACCTTGATGGTGTGGATAAAGTGGTATATAAGTGCAGTCCATTTACTATTTGTGACTTACTATAAATGTATGAAGATGGCACATTGATGATAAAAAACATTTTTGTACCAGGCAATGGTTGCCGCTTGGTGCTACCAACTGATTTTGAACACGCACGGTTTGAGGAATCGATCTATCCCTCTGTTGCACGTTTGATGCCCGTGACCCCGTGACGTATTTTTGTCAGTGAATTCTCAGTTGTTTATTCGTATTAATAATGAAAAAAAGGCAACTTTAAAAATCTTTAAACGTTGTAACTATTCAAAATCATATTCTCACAGAAAAAAATGCAAACTTAAAGTTTAATATATAATTTTACTCATATGAAAATTAATATTCACATTTTTTCTTATTTATGGACAGATTTTTGGTTTGAAACTGCAGTATAAATCATTCGCATTCATAGATATATTCTTGGTTTGCCACGGCATAAACCCTGTGTAGCTGTGTTAGCAACTCATGTTCATGTTAATCACACATCCTTATTCTTTTATGATTATGTTAGCATTGTGATATAGAGGTATGGTTCAGCATAGCCAGTTTATCTATACTGTTTGAGGGTAAAGTTATGTCAAGCAGCAATGACTCTTTTTTCAACCCATTCATAGGGCCCTATGAAATCAGCGATCATGAAATCACGGACGGAATCACGGAATTGGAGATTAAAAAAAGGAATTCACTTTAAATGTGCAATATAACAGAACTGAACGGCACTTTGCATAAACCCGCAAACTTTTCTTCAAACGCAACCCGCATCTCGGCGCGTACAAGAGCGCGTCCAAATGGCATCAATGCGCGTCCACCTGGTCACATGTGGACGTGCACAAACATCTCTACCTCTGGAATTAACTCTTGTATAAAAAGTGTGATTTGGCCTCATTTGAACCCCTGAGGAAATAGCAGAGATCGTCTTAAATGGCTTGATCGCCAGTTAAACCACAGACAACCAGAGCGTGTTTACCGGCACTGCACCAACTATCTGGGACTTTCAGGTTGCCGATAAGAATTGTTTGTGTAAAAATATTTATATGTATATATCACTGCGAAGGATGAGGAGGAAGGAAGAGGAGGAAGCTCTACAGCAGAGTCCCAGATGAGCTGTGCATGAGAGCTGCTCCAATCTGCTCCGATCTGGATGAAAAGACGCTCTATAGCGGTTTGCGGGTAGCGCAACCTGCTTTTAAAGGCAATGGCTACTGACGTACTGATTGGTTTAACAGGTGGATCGCCCTAACCACTCCTATGCATAATGTAGTGGGTAGCGTAGGTGGGATAACGGGTTTAGCAAGGTGGAAGATTGTGTTCTTTGCGGGGGAACGCCCCTCCCGCTACCCGCTATCCCTTAATAGCGGCTTTAGCAGATCTGGCGGAAGATCGGGCCCCATAATCTCTCCAGCGTATCCTGGTCTGCCCTGTGGTCTTCGAACGAGGATCATTTAATGAGAGAAAAGCACAAACGTAAAAAGGCGAGAGTCACTCACAGAGCTAAACACAAAGAGGCTGATAATTATTTATTTAGACGGTGATGTCTGTAATAGCTGGAACACCTAACGAAAAAAAAAAAACACACGGACACACACTCATACACACAACCAGTGTTCAGTGCTTTGGATTTCATAGTATCTACTTAAGCTATAATAAATACAGTTTTTGCTGTTATCAGACACATAGTTTGTCATGACATACCTGAAAAATGTCAGATACAAGCTATAATAATGAATTTACTGCTGTTGCAATTTCTTTCCTTTTTGCACTTTAAATGGATTTTACCTATTTGAGTTATTTTTTCTTAGTTATTTATTACATAAAAAGAACTTTTGAATTTTTTTTGTTTGTCAAAAAAAAAAACAAATGTTTTGTTGGACACAATATGTTTAAAAGTATAAAAACCGTATAGTTTGCAGTCATAATTGCATAAATTGTCTATATTTCATTACTTTATATACTGTCTTGGGGTTAAATTTGCATAAAATGCTTATAACGGAATTCTCAAAAATTAAAAACCAAAAAACACAGAAAATTAAAAAAAAAAAAAAAAAAAACAGATTTCATAGGGCCCTACATTCAGAATAATCTTGTCAATAGTGAGTGCTCCTCATGCAGAAGCAAACAGAATCATTCTGATTCTCAACAGCTGAAAATCAAATGAGGAACAATAAGTGTACAGCAGGGATAAGTTTCAGTTTAGTTGTTCAGCCTCTTGGAAAGTTCAAACACAGTTCAAGATACACAGAGAAGAAAAGGAGAACATAGAGTGAGGGGGCGTTAATGTTGAAGAGGATATCAAAATGATGCAGGGAGAGTTTGTGTTGTTGTCTTTTTTTGGGGGGGGGGGGGGCTAAAGTAGACTTGGTGATTCATTTTTCTTGAATGACCACAGACATTGTGTTTTACTCCACCAATTTTGGTGTCTGAGCAACAATCCCGAGCTTCTACAGAAAAATGGCTGACAAACCCAACGTCACAGAGGTCACAACTTTTGACAAAACCAAGCTGAAGAAGACGGAGACGCAAGAGAAAAACACGCTGCCAACCAAAGAGACCATTGAACAGGAAAAGTCAGAGTCATGAAGACCGACCCACCCACGCACTCCACACAACCACAAGCTTTATCCATCAGCGGGTAAAAATTGTGTGCGATAACCCAGAAAAAAATATTTCAGGAAAATCTTTTACATTTGGCTGGTTTCCCTGGTCTGGTCTGCTTGTCTTGTGGTCATTGTGTTCTTTTCTGTTAACTTTACTTCCTGTGTTACTTTGATAGTCTGTTTCTTGGTGGGTTGATTTCTGGTTAACTTCCCTTCTCCCATTTATCCTGATCGTTTGCACCTGCGCCTCATTTGTTCTTGGTTTATTTAAGTCTCATCTTTTCCTTTCTTCCTTGCTGGTTTGTCTGTTGTTCATTCTGTTGGTCTTTTGGTTTGTGTCCATTTGTTATTTGATCCTCTTTCTTCCTGGTGTTGCTGACCTGCTGTCTCTCTGTTTTGTTGTAAATGTTGTGGATTATTAAAGGACTTTTTGCTGCACACTTCTGCCTCCCACTCTCCTGGGTTCTGGGTCATCTCAAAATTCATGACACGTGTTCCTTACATTAAATTTACATTTTTCATGCTGGACTTAGTGATGTGTAGCAGTAAAGTTGTATATTGTCATCAACTCACTCCACAGGCTTGGGAAAACAGTGGTGGAAACGAATAATCACACTCATAATCATAACATTATAATCATATTTAGGGCAATGTAGACTCTGCTTCAGTTTGAAGAAAATTTATTTTTTTGGCATTTCATTGCATTTCACCGACTCATGGTTCTTCATTCGTACAAGCTAAATCCACCAATTACTTTGGTTTAATTCATTAAAATGTTGGCGATTCTAGGGCTCTGTTCTCACTTCTCAGAAACATTACACAACCTCCTGACTCACTCCATCCACACATGTACTCCTCTTCTCTCTGCAATACGCACATTTCGTTCTTTTCCTCCAAAATCAAAAACATCCTTCAGCAGCTTTCTCCTAATAATCATCAAATCCCATCTTCTTCTAATCTCCCACTGCTCCCTTTTCAGTCACTCTCAGAACTCATTCTACCTTCTTTCACTGAAGTTTCTACATGAATCATGAAATATAAATCATCAACTTGCCAAGTAGACCCTCTTTCAACTACTGTTGTCAAGGCCACCGTCTCTTCACTGGCTCCTCTCATCACACACATAATCCACTCATCTCTCACCACTCCCAAAAAAACAGCTGTTGTCACTCCAACTCTTGAGAAACCCAGTGCAGATCCCAATGATCTCAATAATCTTCGTCCTATCTGCAATCTTCCAATTTTCCCAAATCCTTGAAAAAAACACCATTGTTTCTCAGCTCCATGCTCATCTCTCATGCAACAATCTTTATGAACAGTTCCAGTCTGGTTTCCACCCTCTTCAATGCACTGAAACAGCCTTAGTTAAAATAACCAATAATCTCCTCCTGGCATCTGACTCTGGTCTTCTATCCATCCTCACCAGGCTCAATCTGGGTGCAGCTTTTGACACAATTTCACAGCCCACCCTCCTTGACAGACTTCTTGCTGTTGGTATCACACACACAGCCTTTACCTGGTTTAAATCATATCTTTCGGGCTGTACTCAGTTCATTCAGTGAAATCATTTAAATCTCTTTTCCAGTTACCACATGTGTGCCCCAAGGTTCTGTCCTGGGGCCCCTGCTCTTCTTTACATACATCCTCCCTCTCGTTCTCATCTTCCACAAACATTATGACTTTCATTGTTATGCAGATGACACCTAGCTCTAAATCTCCTCAAAACCCAACTCCCCCCTTCCTCCTTCATCTCTTATTGATTGCCTTATTGAAATAGGTTCACCTACAACTTCCTGAAGTTAAATAACAACAAGTCCCAAATGGTACTCATCGGCACCAAATCCACTTTAGCCAAATCCGACAGTTTTATACATTCCATTGACAACTCCTCCACTTCTCCTTCCCTTCAGGTTAAAAGTTTGGGCGTCATTCTTTACATCACACATCAACAACATAACCCAGTCAGCTTACTTTCACCTTCATCACATAAATTGCCGACGTCTGACCCTCACTCCTCACACCGCTGCCATACTGTCCATAGTCTTGTCACCTCGCAACATGACTACATAGCTCCTATCTGTTTGGTCTTCCTCAATAGAACTCTCCACAAATTGCATCTTGCACAGAATTCTGCAGCATGTATCATAACCAGATCTCCATCCACCAGTCACATCACTCCTGGTCAGATGGGTTTCCCAATCACTTACAGAATCCAATATAAAATATTCATTCTTACCTTCCGCCATCTCTCTGGCTTCTTTTACATCACCATACCTACCACTCTGCCCCACAATTATGGAACTCACACCCACCAGACCTTCGCAATATCAACTCTCTTCCATGCTTCAAATCCAAGCTAAAAACTCATCTGTTCAGGCTTTCTTACTTTCTACAGGTAGAAAGCCTGAACAGTAGGGGTGTAACGGTACACAAAACTCTCGGTTCGGTACATACCTCGGTTTTGAGGTCACGGTTCGGTTCATTTTCGGTACAGTAAGAAACATAAATGCAAAATATAAATGTGCTAGTTGTTTATAACACACTTTTGTGCTTTTTAACAATAGGAACATTAGCCTATAAAAAGCTAGAATTCTGCTCAAAAATATAAATACAATATTCTAAAATGTAGATTTTGAAAAACAAAATAAAAATAACATTGGCTCAAACTTTTGCTTAAAAATAATAATAAAAATAATAATCCATCTGATGTGCAAAATTGAACAGTTGCAACACTGAACAGTTTCAAGTTGTTGGTCAGATTAAATAACATGAATAAGGCTCAGGGTGTTTCTTTAAAAACTAATCTTTTTATTCTTTCATAAAGTCCGGGTATGATTTTCTGGCTAAAATGTGGACGAGAAGGTAATTGATATCCGGGCTCAATTACCTTTATCATGTGTTTGAAGCCAGCGTTCTCTACCACTGATTAGGGTGTTTGTGTGCACGCGCGTCGCCTCGCCTGTGTATGTGGTGACACGCGCCCAGTCCGCACACAGAAACTCGCGCTGTGCACTGAGCCCGGCAGAGTGAGAGAGAGAGAAGCGCAGCTCGCGAGGCAGACAGCAGCCAAGTAATGGCTTCAAACCTAGCGGTTTGAGTGCGCGTGAGTCTCAAAATCACCAGAAAAGGTAGCTAGATTTGTCGCTAGTCGCTTTTTACAAATTAAGTCGCTAGAGGGGTCTGGAAAGTCGCTAGACTTCACTTCCTGCTCTCGGCGAAGGCGGACGCATTTCTCTGAGCTCCCTTATCTATCTGTTCCTGCAGCTGCTTCTGTCTCGTCTGTGCTTCTGAAGCGTTTTTTCTGCAGAATATCCGAATCAACCATGGATTAGTAAGCTGGTCTCTGAATGCAATTGATCAAATTTTTTCAACAACAAGACAAGGCAAAGGAGAGCCTTCGTGCCCGGGGGGTACGCACGCAGCGGGGTACGTGATGGACTCCTGGGGCAAATGGAAACTTCATTGTCTCGGCCCACTGCACGTGGAGGATGTCGAAGACGCATTCATTTTTGGATTTATGATCACAGGATTTCTACTGATCGGCGCAGGTGGATTCTTGGTGTATCGGAAAATTAAACGCACGGAGGCTACAAATTCGGATTCGAGGAAAACTTCCACCCCGCCGGACGTGTGTGAGAAAGTTGACAACGTGATTAAAAAACTGGAAGACATGGATCGGAAATTGGGAGCGATTCAGAACTTGAATCAAACCCAAGGGATGATTCTGGACTTCTTTGGGCGAATGGACAACAATCTTGGAAGGATTCACGCGTTGATCAGGGAGAATGGCCAATAATTTCGGAATATTGAAGTATTCCCACCAGAGAAATCCAGCAGAACTTCAAGGCTAGACGGAGAGTGTGTCTCAGCCTGCCCCAAACAATTCTTTTCTGTTTTGGCTCCCTGGAAGCGCAGCCTTCAAGGCCGCTCCCTTATCTATTCTCCTGGATGCTGTGTGGCTTGGACGCTTCTACCCCCCCCATCCCCCCCTCTGCACCTGGAGACCAGGATCTACATGACTGCACTCCCACTACACTGATCAACACGCACTCCCTCCCCCACTTCAACGTCTTCGCTGGCCCCCCCTCCCGCCCTGCGCACCTCCCCCTTCTCCCCCGTGTGGCGATGGACTGACTGCGCGATGCGCCCTGCGCGCGCACAGACTGTCAAAACTGGGTTATCCGTCATCATGTTTCTATCAATGTCCTGTGTTAAGTTTGTACATGCTTAATTAAATGTGCTGAGGTGTTTTTTTTCCCCTCTCACGACGTGTCCTTTTGACACGTAGTGGGAGATGTTCTTTTTTAACCTCCACCCCTCCTTCCCCAATGTTATCCTTTTCAATCTAAGTTAGCGCGGAGCGACACTAGTTGCTTAGCCTCAGTCATCATCGACATCCATGTCCTAAATGTTGTTGTTGTTTTTTATATGTTTCTTGGATGATGTACTGGAATGCAATTTCGTTGTACTGGGACGCCGGTTCAATGACAATAAATCCTCTTATTCCTTATTCCTTATTCCTTAGATATAGCGACAAAGTCGCTAAGTTGGCAACACTGGGTGTGCGCACAACTGCGCATGTGCGGCTGCAGCGCTCTGCTCCATAGACATATATAGAGATAGACGCCGCATTTGGCTGTTTGGAACGAGAAATGCGGCCGCTATCTTGGACCGGTCATTCTCTGGGATTATAACCATAGATAGAACATGCCTGAACATTGTGTGGGATATTCCTGCTCCAATTGGCGGACCATCAGAAGCAGGGCTCAGGGGATTACTTTTCACAAGTAAGATGTAACATATTTTTCTGTCTAAAAGACGTCTAATAAATATCTAATAAACGTCTAACGGTCCCTAGACGTCTGGGCTAAAATCGGTCTACCACTGGTCTAAATGAAAGTTTTAGACTAGCCGTTTCTAAATCTAAACTACATTGTACATTGATCAATGACTGTTAAAAATGTTTTAATCCAGCATTTGGCCACCATTTATACAATTTACTATTGTTTTGTTTTGTATTTAATTATTAATGGATTAAATTGAACCGTATAGATTTGCGTTAATATAGACCGATTATAGACGGGCGAATTTCGTGTGTGAACTTAAACGAGACGTCTATTGCTCAGTGGGTTACTATAATATTGGTTGTATTTTGTTCATTGAATATTACCAGAGTTGAGAAGGAGCAAAGATCCTTTGTTACCGTAACGTTAATGAAACGACGCTAAGCTAATGGCAGTTAACAATGCTACAGTATGTTTATTGTTCACCCGGCTATGAACTGAGACTTGATAAGTCATATTCCATAACACTGACTTAGATTACAACTGACACAAGAATTGCTATTGAAGAAAATTATATTGCTATATGCTATTGCTATGTTTTTCAATGTCACTCTGTAGCATATAGTGCATTATATTGTCTGATTAATCTTAATATTGTCATGATCTGAGGGGTTTTGTGTCCTTGGTTTTTGGTTTTGTAGTCTTCCTTCGTTCAGTTTTTAAAAAATCTTTAAAAACCTTTAAAAAATCGATTAAAAAAAATCTTAAACAAGGTGTACCATGTCTCCACAAAACAGATTATTGAATTTTATGAGTGTGTTCATCTGGCCAATTAGGCTGTCTCCTCTCATAAACCTATGAGATAAATAACACTGAGCGGAGCGGGTGACCGGTCTAAGATGGCGGCCCCAAATCTCGTCAGCGCCAGTAGGGAGTAGCGTTCGATGCGGCGTCTATCTATATATGTCTATGCTCTGCTCCACAACGTGCGGTCCTCTACTTAATATGTCCGTGTGGAAACTTGTTCGGTACGCCCCCGTCCCGAACCGACCTACCCATACCGAAACGGTTCAATACAAATACATGTACCGTTACACCCCTACTGAACAGATGTCTGTACAGTTAATGTTGCATCCTTTGTCCATATATAGTTATTGTTTGCTCTTAGTTTATTTTATTACATTTATGGACTTTTTTATGTTTTGATTTTATCTGTACGGTACTGTTGTAAACAAAATTCAGGGGATGTGTGCAAGGCTTGACAAGCTAATTGGACGATCTTGTTACATAGCGACAGAAGCTACCAGTGCTAGCATTGCTCATTTAGGTTGTTTTCACATATGTCGGCGCACACCTGTGGTTTGACCTTGGTGTGCATCATTTTTCAGTAAGTTCAGTTAGTGCAGTTGTTTTCTTTACACTGACGTAAGTGAACCATACTAATCACCAAAGCTCCTTTGGGCCGACCTAAATCTTAATACCTGAATCCAGTGGTTCTTAACCTTGTTGGAGGTACTGAACCCCACTGGTTTCATATGCACATTCACCGAACCCTTCTTTATTGAAAAATAAAATATGATTTTTTTTAATTCAAGGCATAGATATATGTTTTACTGGTGCACAAAATGAACCGTGCATTAACATCACTGTGTTCAAAGAACAACACCAGTACAATGCATGAACTGTATGAATTACATACCTTACTTATTATTTATTGTATTTATCATTTATCTTCTGAACCCACTTTATCCTAACTATGGTCACGAGGATCGCTAGAGTCAGCTGCGTGTCTTGACCTCCGCCGAACCCCTGAGACTGACTCACCGATGGGGTTCGATTGAACCAAGGTTAAGAACCACTGCCTTAATGCAGGATGCAGACAAGGAAGGCTTTTAAAAAAATTGAAAATACTTGTTTCACAAGGTGTCTCGAGTGGTCTTTCTGGGGGTTCTTTTGATTCTCTGATTCTTTGGCCAGAAATCTTTTATGACTCTGCATATTACATTTCTGCCAGGTATAAATGCTACACAATGAAAAATTTAAACATAGGGAAATAGACAGAAAAACACATCTGGAACACACAGACTGAAAATGGTTAATAATAGATTAATCAACCTTATTCTTGATTAGAAACTCTGTGTTTTGCTGCTGCTGTATTTAAAATAAGACTAATATTTATGACTCCAAAGGTACACATACCAATCTCCTGTATGATAAATCTGCAGAGCATTAACACTCAACTTCACAGATGCCCTCAGCGATACAGATGTTTTTACGTTTTATGTTTTGGTTTTCAGTCTTGCAACTTCACTGTTTTGATTGAGTCTTTCCACTGTAGCCAAGAATAGCACATCCCATGAAAAGAGAATATTCACAGACTTAATGTGGTTCTGTGGCTTACAATTACCTACTGCATGCAAAGAAATCCTGATAATGACTGACGAGATAGCCACTGTCAAATTCATGGCAAGTAAGAATATTTCACAATATTTCACAAAATGACAGAATGCTTCTTTCAACATGTTGGTCAGTCTTAGATCACAAGTCTGATAAAACAAATATTAACCATGAAAGTGATGCTTATGTTAGCCAAACTACATCATTGTAGAGAAATTCCTTCATGGATTTCTCCTGTCTTTATACATCATTAATAAAAACCTGCAGCCAAACAAAAAAATCTTCTCTTGAAGCAGTCTGGGAAGTGTTTTTTCAAACACCATAAGATATTAACAAAGAACCCTTTGCACTGATGAAACATTAAGGATGACAGGGAATTAAAAAAAGAAAAAAATCGCAGCCTGTAACTTGCCAAACTTTCAGATTCACAACATCTAACATGTTAACAAAATCCTGTCATGGCTGCCCAGCCAGTCGCCATGGTGACTCAGCAGCTCCTTGTCGTCTCCTTGTTGACGGGGCACAAGCTCCAACACACTCACACACAGGCATGCACAGTGTGTCTCTGATGAGCAGCAGTTCAGATTACTGCTGACAAGACATCGTGTCGACCTACGGACACATTCTCACAAACACACGCACATCTACAGCGCATGTGAAAAAGGTACTCAGAGTCAGCACATGAACTAAACACACAAGCCTGCAACTCTGTCAGCCATGGCTGTGTCGTCTGTGTGTGTGCGTTTTCAAAGTGATCAAGAAAGTCACAGCAGAGATGAGATGGAGAAATATCACATGACTGTGTGAGAGACATAAAAGAATAGAAATAAAGTGATATGACTGACAAATCCACAATAAATAATATCTTATCTCTTCATCGCTTAACTTCCTTGGTCTGTGTCCATATTAAAATCTTCCAGATATTTCCTTTTTTTTTTTTTTTTTTTTTTTTTTTTTTTTTTAGAATTCAGTAACATATTCATGCTATGTGAGGTTCACACTTAAAGCAAGAACTCATTTCAACAGATCAAGTGCTTAAATAATCTGATAGGATAATAATGTCATTTATAGATGGGTCAGGGGTGATTCCTGGTTAAATCTGAACACTTGCACAACAAAGGATTTTCCTTCTCTTAAACTAAAACATTCATTCATTGTATGATACCTATTAAGTTTACCATTACTTAATAAAACTTAAGGTCTATAAGATCATGACATTTAGTTAAATTAAGTTGGATATCTATATTTTAAAAAAAAATTATATTCTCAGAAAATTTAAAGTCCCATATTATGCAGTTTTGCTCCATATTCATATTGATCAGGCACTACAATAGATGTTTTTTACTTTGATTATGGCTCAAAAACTCAATTTCTCTGTGCGCTCCAATGAGCAGCTTGTTTGTCCTCCCCGCTCACTTTGCGGTTATTGGTAACTTTCTTAAACCAATCAAATGTGTTATTGCCAGTCGGAGGCAGAGACACTCGTCGGATGTTTCTTTTCTTTTTTTTTTTTTTTTTTTTAATAACAGAAAGGCGTTGGGATAGGGCTGACCCCACCCTACAAAGGTGTAGATGCATGGATTGGGCTGATGTGCACTTGGAGATTAGAGGACCAGTATGCATGTGTAAATTCTACTTGTATAAGCAGAGGGTTGTTTGGAAAAAAAAAAAAAAGTTGCATTAGTCCACACTATATTTTGATCTTGGATAAACTCACGCTGCCCTTGTGTACAGAGGTTTGGGGTTTGAAGGCATTAACGACAGTAGATGGAGGGGACATTTTGTGCTTACTTGTCCTCACACTGCAGTGCTGTCTGATGTCAACCTCATCCCTGCAATCAGCAGGACAGAAATGACCTTTGCTTGTTTAAAATCACGACCTCGTACTGATGGAGGCTCCCATGAAAAGGACGATGAAGATGGGAGAGAGACACAGTGCTTTCAGTTCTAACAGGCTCTGCTGTGCCATGTGATGTCATGTCTGATCTCAATCTCAGCCTCTTCTCTCTGCAGGAGAGAATGACCTTTGTTGTTTCCTACTGAGTTTTGGTTTGGTCATTTCACTCAAGTTGAAATGTATTTGTTTGCATGTGTTGGTAAAAAAAAAAAAAAAAAAAAAAAAAAGCACATTCATTTGGTCAGAATTAATAGACCAAAAAAAAAAAAATCCAGAAGCATCAGGATCAACAAGGGCCAATTCTAGCGAAGTAAATTCTGATGGGCTAACAGAAATAATGGGTGGGTAATATCATAATCCCCACTGAGATAAAACTCAGCACTTTGTGGTTTCTATGAATTACAGAGTTCAACCAGTCATTGCATGCAAGATGCAGTGTTGGGCAAGTTAACTTTCTACACGAACTAGTTCAGTTCATAATTCACAGAAATTAAAATGAACTAGTTCAGTTCATCATTTCAAAAAATGAACTAAATAGTTCATTTTTAATTATTTTTTTCTTATTCTTTTTTAATGTTGCTGCGAGCAATTATTTGTCAAAATGATTGCCACTGCCCACATACTACACCACCACAAACGGCAATTATTTTATCCATTTTATCTGTCAAAAACTGTGTCCAATTCAGAATCTTTATCCAACCAGGGTTCACATTAGCATTGAAAGGACAGTCCATGTAAAACTGTCATTTCCGTTTCAGTTTCTCTCTACAGCAGCCATTCCCAAACTTCAGAATACCAAGGCCCAATTTCAAATGTGAAATGTTTGTCACTCTCTGGGTGATAAAGGATGCAGGCTGTAATCTCACCCAATCAGAAGTATAAAAAAAAAAAAAATCAACTGCTGATTGGGTAATCAAAATTTGGTCATCAATCAGAACGTGCAGATCGAAAACAATCAGCTTGTGACTGGGTGACTCAGATTCGGGTGGGCTGAGTCACCCAGCTTGTGACTGGGTGACTCAGATTCGGGTGGACTGAGTCACCCAATCACCCAGCTTGTGACTGGGTGACTCAGATTCGGGTGGGCTGAGTCACCCAGCTTGTGACTGGGTGACTCAGATTCGGGTGGGCTGAGTCACCCAGCTTGTGACTGGGTGACTCAACCCACCCGAATCTGAGTCACCCAGTCACCCACCCAGCTTGTGACTGGGTGACTCACATTCGGGTGGGCTGAGCCCACTCTTTCCCCCTGCTGCCACCAGCTCCAATATTAACCATTATGTTGTTATTTGACCAGTAACATAATAATAGCAACCGAAACACAGTGAGCCTCATTTACAAAATCTTCACAAATCTGTGAGTAGATTGGCACAAAAGTTACCTCCTTACTAGAAATCTGCTCCGGATTTATGAATGCTGCTTATAGCGTAGATTTATTTTTATAAGAACATGAACATACGTGAGTGAATTCCAAAAGGATCGCAGGTTGGGGGCTCACCAAGCTCATAAATTAGCCTAAACCCCACAGAGGGACCAAAGAAATAAGTGTAAAAGTGCAAGTGAGCGCCTGATTCATGTGATCTTGATATCTTTGGTTAAACTTGTAATCTCAAGAATCCAGCCGAGTAGGCAGTGCTGGCAAGTGCTCCACGTTTAAAATGTTTTATTCTCTCCACTGACATGACCATGCAATAGCTCACACACACAAAAACCACTGACATTTTAATTATTAAGATAAATGTGTAACATTTCAAATTTATTCTCATGTTTAAAAGACATATTTAAAAGTAGCAGCAAATTGTGAAAAATACCAGTCCATATAAGGAATTAGCATTTGAAGTCACGTTTCATGAATGAGGACCAGTATCTATTGGGCTAAACAATATGCACAGAACCCATGAATACTTCCCCTGATGTTCTGTTGAGTTTCAGTTTCTTCAGACATCAAAAACAATTCAATAAATATAGTTGCATGATTTATTCTTAAATCCAAACATTTTAACTTCAAACTGTCAACCACAACTGACTTTAGAATCACCACAAATCTTTTCCAGATTTGTTACTGCTTCGTGTACATTTGTTTAATCACTGTGTTGTGTGGAGGATGTGCAATGTTGTCTAATATGTTTTACATTTCATTCAGCATTCTTCAACTGTGAGCAGTAAACAGCTAGGATCACAATCATTAGCCCCAAGGAACCAAAATACTGATCAATCATTGCATCATACATTTTCTTTACACAAAAGGTGGAAAAAATGATGGTAGTCTGACCCCCCCCCCCACATTATTCTGAGGAATAATGTGAAGAAATCTGTTACCAGCCTTCAAACTTCATAATGACCCTAAACATACACGGAAACTGATTCATAACATTTTCATGAACAGCAGGAATCAGCAGGAGAGGAGTGGCCCCCTTCTGAGCCCAGATTTCAGTCCCATTGAGAATCCTTGGAGGAAGCTCAAGGTTAATGTCCATGCTCTGAAACCAGTTTGGATTAGCTGGAACAATCTGTCATGGAAGAATGGACTAGGCACCCTCCAGAGGCATCTAGGAATTACTGTAAGGGATTGTCAGTTGTAAGCCACAAAAGCAACACTACTGATCATTAATAAGAGCTGTAACAGATCACAGGTGATCCGTGGTGCAACCAGATCATTCCCAGATCTGTGGGAAATCACGTGAGCCGCGAACCTATTCATTTCTTTTAAACAAAAAAGAAAAAAGATGGTTTGGCACAGCAGTGTGGACCATGGGTGACAGAAGGCTAGCAATAGTGGCGAAAAAACTTGAGAAGCTTCTGGCATCTTTTAAGTCCGTCTGCATCGAACCAACGTGGTGCACCGTCAGAAGCGAAAGAGGTCACGACGTGGTGTCCCCAGATGCGGAGGACATTAGTGTTCCGATTCCGATACCAGTATCGGAAATTTCTCCGATACTGCAAAAGTACGGGATATGGCTAAATATTGCGAATACGGGAGTCCAGGCACCAACCAATACCAAGTAATTTATATTTAATGATTTATTTATTTGTTACTTCCGTTACACTACCAGCAAAAAGAAATACTTTTTAATTTTGTAATACTGTTTTACACTGTTCCATTTGAAAATGAAGGTAGGCAGAAATGGCTTGGGATTCGCTGTATTTATTCATGTTTAAATACAAATTTTAATTATATTACAGTCAGGGAATTTTTTTTTTTATGTCATACTTGGATCGGTAGTTGGTATCGGCCGATACCCACAGCTCAAGAATCGGAATCGGTGTGTGTCGGGAGGGAAAAAATGGTATCGGAACATCTCTAGTGGACATACAATGTTTTTTTCAGCATAAATCACCATACAGGTAGTAAATAAACCATAAATAAAGGTGGTGGACAAAACAGTTATTGGTACATCAACACTGATACACAAGGAAGCCATATAAACATGGAAATGCAGCGAGCAATAGGTTCTTTTTTTTTCTTCTTTGGATGGCTAATACTTTTGACCTTAACTGTATGAAGCTGTTTTGGATTTTCTTGAGGATTTATGTAATAAAATGTTTTGCGTGTCGTTACTGCATAAACCTTAACACCCTGATAGGACAGAACTGTTCCGGCTTGTCAGCTATGTGGAGCAAAACATAAGAAGGCTTTAAATCCCTGCAGTGAAGGAGAACCTGGTCCATGTAGACATTCAATGTGAACTTCATGGCTCAAGATACACCAGTATCTTGTACTCACCAAAAGAAACACAAAGTAATGATACTGGGCTTGATTATTGGGCCAGTTTCAGTAAATTCAGAATTGTTATGGTATGAACTTATTTTTACAAATGTGTACTTTTGCTTCTCTTTGCACTAGTAGGTGCCGCTTCTGTGTTAATGCATTCGATCAATGACTGTACACCTAAATAATGGAAGGCTCCCTCATGCTGAGAGAGGGCCTACTACCAGGCAGACGCAAACAAGAGGAGGCACTTCTTCAAACAGTTACAAGAATTGTAAAAAAGTTCCTGCTTTCTAAAATCAAATATTGCAGCATGCAGAGTTGAGTAGACAACCTCTCCATCTTTAGGGCAAAAACAATGATGTGGAGAAAAACAAATCTGTCATGCTTTCTATGGGCTGACTGAAAGTAACACTAAAATGTATGTCCCAGAGACATGTAGTTGCAGACGTGTTTAGCGTAATTGGTATCATAGAGTAGACACGAGTTAAACAAAGCTTTTGCACCATATTGATAACAATCATTAAAATGAATGAGATGTCATTTTTAATCTGTTATTGGTTCTCATTTTCCAATTCATAGTGCTCACTTTCGATGAAACATACAATCTGACCGAGTTAATAAAAACGATTGCACATGACAACATAAGAAGCAGATTTTTTTTCTGTTTTCCGGTCAATAATGAACAGAGTTTCTTGCAGCCTTCATACATTAGAACACAACTCTGGCCAAACTGAAGAAGCAAAGTTGCCATTTTTCAGACAAATATCAATTTGGAACTTTAGCAGGTGCCTCATTTGGGCTTTTTCTTGTTTTTGTCTGGTAAAAACATGTGTGCGTACTCCAGGCTGCTAGCATTCGTAGCATACTGCACTTTAGGTACCAACTCGGCAGTTTAAAAGTGCACACTTCCTCCACCGATAAAAAATGCACTTTAACTCAGTCTTTTGACAGATTGCTTGTACATTTCACTCTTAAATGTCAAAAGACTTGATCCATTTGTAGCTTAGGGCATTCTCAGGATTAGTGTAGCTTACACTAACACTATGCCATGCTGCTAGCAAGTGACAATGCAGGCATGACAGGCCAAGTAAAATAATATAAAGTCATTTATTACTGATTTTTTTTTTAAAACCACAGTTTGGTATACTATATACATTAGTCTTTATTTATCATTCAGGCCCATCTAGGACCAGGTTGTGGAACCTATCCTCCATTCATAGAGACATGGGTTTATCACGAGTAAGCATAGGATACCTGAATAGCAGAAACATTATACAGGTATTAAAGACCATGACCAAGACATTGGAAATCTGGCATTAAATATTCAGAGTATTGTATATATCATGGATCACAAGGATTCAGATCTGACAGAGAAAAGTATGGCAATAAGTATGTCAAAACTATGACAGGAGTCTTTTTTAAAGACAGTGGTCCATGTAATAGCCATTTACTTGTCCTTTTTCTAAACCTTGAGCAGCTTCTTAGTCTGTCACAAATACAGTTGGAAGACAAGAGCAAAGATGTTAAAAAGTGTGTGTTTTTCACAAAAGTGACAAGAACGGTCTAAAAAAAATGTTAGATATTTTAAAGGAAAATAAAGTGTGTAACAGCACGTTTTATAAAAAGAAAATAGAGCCACATTTCCAAAAAAGGATGCTGTGGTTAAATATAAACAAAAATTAATTCAATGCATTTCTGATGGTACAGGGGTGAATTTGTGCCAAGAGAACTGGCAGCTTGAATTTCTGGACAGGAAACATCAATGCTGAAAGGTAAGTTTTAGAGCCAAATATACTCCCAAGGTTTGCATCTTTCAGCAAGACAATGTTGAATTGCACCCATTAGAAAAACAAACCTATGTAGTTGAAGAGTACAGATCCTGAGCTGGCCTGCCTGCTGTCCACACCTTTCATCATTTGCAAACATTTGACACGGTGACAAAATTGTCGACAAAATGCTACACGGTAAGTAGTTGTACTAAACCGCCCCTGGAAACCTGAAGCAGGGCATGAACCAGCAATCACCTGGTGCTAGAACATCACAGAAATCTCTGCTTGCTCTCTTCACAAAGTCTGATTGGCAAGGTCTTTTCAAAACCACCCAGAGCAGACATCCTCACACTCCCATCATGCACATCTGTAATGATGCATTATCCTGGCCAGCTATATCTATTTACTTCATGAATTCTTTTTTTCTTTGTGAAATGGGTCTGGTGCATTTCACAGCCAATATCCACCAGTACAGAGCGTGCCAAATTACATCAAGGAATGGCCAGGTTTGATGCAATGACTCACACAGTAGCACCCAAGAGCCGCTATTTAAAACAATGAAGACGGCTGCTGTCACATGCTTCATTACTGTGGTATTGACAGGTCGTAGGGCTACCCAATGCCATCCAGACAGTTTATTCTGCATCTGCAGGTACTGTCCTTTAGAAATTAAAGTCAGAGGAACCAGACAGGAAACCAGACAGGAAAGTGGGGCAGAGAGAGAATGGGGAAGGCATTCAGCGAAGACCAGTGCATGATGATGACAATATATTTCTATTACTTGATAAAATGGCTGTCTGTGTGCAGGATGATATTTGTATCGTAATGTTTCTTTCAAAGGCTAATCTATTTCATCAGACACAATAAATGTTTCCTGGGTTTCCAGACTCTTAGACCTCACCAAAGAGAGAAAAATGACTTATAATGGACAAGTTATTACTTACACAATCTACTAGAGTCATAAATTATGAATCAAAACTACTATTTCTATTCAACACACTGAAAATCTTTCCAAGGATTCTCAAGAGCTGGGAGTGCAACACATTCTGACCTCGTTTCCACTGGTATAGGTTTAAGATGATTTAACAAATCTTCACACATTCAAAAGGAAAAAACAAACAAACACACAAAAACAATATAGCATGTATAAAAGATTAACCCATTACGTGTTTTCCAAAATCATTGCTGTTATTGACATTAGCTGCTGTCATGGTTTGAGCCATGCAACTGTAATGTCAGGGATTCCCAAAAGGCTAGTTTGGACTACACATCGTGAGCTTGCATAAGTTTAGCGATTTCAATATTCTCCTCGAGACGACAGTGATTCAAAACAGACTTCAGGAGGCGCTTGTAACTTCAGCATCATCAGCTTATTTAGAACAGAGAGGAACAAAGCAGGTTTCAAGAGGCACTTACACCAGTGCGCCGCTCCTCGAACACGAGGGAGGTCAATAGCATCGCACAAATACTGGCGTGGAGAGCTGATACAACACAATTTGAATAGTGCATGGAGTGAGCCGTGAAGCACTCGTGTAGTAATCGTAACAGGGCCAAGAACATCAACAGCAGATTTAAACGCTTAGACAAATCAGACTAATGCGCAGCAGGGGATGATGGGTAAATGTGCCCCTGTTCACACCACATTGTTTTTATCTTTATTACCAGACAAGCTGTGTTGAAAAAAGCAACGTCACATTTGTCTGTCACATTTTAGCTTCATATTTAGAAGATTGGGAGTTTTTGAAAGCTTCTCTCACTGTATGTTAGATTTAACACATTTGGTTCAAACCAGAGTGGTTTAAACCAACATGATTCAGATCTGTACGGTACGATGAGGTATGGCGGTTTTAGGAAAACGTTGTACTTGAGATATTTTAGTTTTTTCGTTGCATCATACCATGTGGGTTCAATGTTAACTTCCAAAGTTGAATGGGAAACACACACCTGTTCAATTCAAAGTAACACCAGCATGCTGAAAATAAAAGCTTCCTCTTGGCAACCTCTTACACACATTTGATCCACTGTCAAGATTATGATTAGTGCATCTTAAGACTTTGGTTCCAGTGGTGGGAAGAAATGCTTGCTTTACTCAATTAGTAAAATAAAAAAGACACACTTAAATAACACAGCTTCAAAATATTATAACTTGGATTTAACTGGCCTCTAGAGCTTGTAAAGTGATTACAGCATTTTTCAAATGTAATAAATAAATAAATATGATTTTCATTTGCTGAACTATTGGGTTTTAATCATCAGAATTATATTTGACATGACATCTTATTTCTTCTTTGGATCAAACTCTTAGAGTCATGACAGAACAAACTGAGACTTTATCCCCAGCTCAGTAAAATGTACATACTGTATTTTATCCCGTGGTCAGTGGGGCTGACCATGGGTAGCATGTCATAATCTTCTATAGCGCCATCTGTTTCATCCCTTTCTCTGAAGGCTCTAAAAATGTTGTGATCTTGCAAAGCAGATCAAGTTCATACTGTCCTCCATGGCTTTTCTAAATTACAGGAAATTCTCATTCCTGCTAGCTCTCACTGGTCTCTTCTTACAAGGCAGAATTTAGGTTCAAACGCTAGGAGAACTCTATGATTTGAGCTCAAGGTGTTAATAATCTTACATTTTACCAATCACTATTTAGGGCTGGGTGCTCTAAACCACTATTCAGTCTGTCTCCACTGCACTGCCTTTGTCTGGCTGAACTGTGAACTTACTAGAAGACTGAAGAGTTCACTGACATTGTGATGATATGGAATAAAATGACTTGTAAAGTGAAAGGCTGACCAGTTATGTAATTTACTATCTATATCACTGGTTAACTATATAATAAATATTTGTCTGAGGGGCAAATTGGTACCTACCTAGGGTACCTTTTTTTTATAATATCTAATATGGTACCTTTTTAATTTAAATGTCAGAGCTGCTAACTTATCTGCCATCAGCAGTATCCTGGGTTCAGCGTGTTACCCAACGATACTTCAGCACAAGGATAGATTGTATTGCATTAGTCAGCAACCCATCACTACTTAAGCAAAGACTACTTTTTTAGGTGGTCTGAAAATACGACTCCTGACTACACCTTGTTAAATCACTGTCAATGCTGAAATCTGATAAAAATTGCATCAAATCTCATCGATCTCTATGGCAGAAATCGCAGCATCACAATATCCCTGCATTAGAATATCTTTGATAATCCATATAGCTTCCAGATTCTAGTCTTTTGCATTTTTATTCCATTTTATCACTCACTAAACAACAACACCAGAGACCTAGGATTTAGATGCCTGGCAAATCTTTGCTCACTGACCTGATCTTCTTCCCACTTACACAAAGTATGTATTCCCAGCTCCAAGAACAACAGACATTGTATCTCACTATGCTGACTTACTGACTAACCAACCATAGGATTTAGATGTTCCACTGTCACTGCTCTCACTATCCAGACCTTATGCCATTTTAGATTATTTCAGTATCAACCTCTCTCAGAACCAGCCGTACAAGTCATCTTATAATCAGAACAGATTCTAAATTATTTCTACTTCAGTGTCATGTTCAACCTTCCACAAGATTCTGATGAACACTGGGGAGGAGGAGTTACTCCTAAATCCATCTCCATGGACCTTAAAACAGAAAATACAGCTGCAAGCCAAGCTTGGAAAGAAAAGATATAAACTCTACTGACAACACAAAAAGTTGTAATCAGACAATTCTTGACCAATCCTATGAAGGTCTTGAAGCCACTCCAGTGTTGTCTTGAATGACTCCTTTGGTTGATTGATAGATGAACTGTAACTCCACCTGCTGGTCACATCAAGGTTTCTTTGGACTGATTCCTGAATTTTTCTGTATGCATCTTTACCTCATTCTGGACAGTTATCTTTTGACTGCCACTGAGACACACTCCCTTAGCATGATGCTACCACTCCCATGCTTCATCCTTTGGATGGTTATAGAAGAGATGAGCAGGGTGTAATGTTCCACTGTCATATCAGTTCAAATTCTTGTTTTTTGTGCTATCATTTATCAGTAAAGATGTAGTGATTAACTTTGCTGATTCCAATTTCTGGTTTTCTTAAAAGGTCGAACCTGCCAATACCGATTTTAGCCAATTTTGATTTCCTTTCTTCTAACTGTAATCAACTGCACATATTAACTTGATCAACAACAAAATATAGCAAAGGCTACAAACTGTACTCTCTACTGCCTATGTTTTTAGCCCCTTAATGTTTGTTGACTTGATTGCATAGACCATGCTTAGCAGGATGATGCTGTTTTAAGGGTTGGATGAAGTTTATCTCAAATGTTTTGATTCATGAATGATGAGCATGAATAAAATCAATGACTTTTGCCCTTGTTAGTTTATTTGAAAAAAAAAAATCAAAGTCTGTGTTTGTACCTTTATCATTTTTTGCTTGTTGAATAAACATGCAAGGAATGTTCACATGAGATCAGATATCAGGTGGTGGGAACAAAACATTTTCTCTGATGCCCCGATGTACAGTATAAAGTATCAGTCTCAAATGAAGTTTCAGTTTGATAAAATCCTGAACAGGTCAGCAGTCTCCCATTGCAACTCCAACAAACAATTTGCTTTTAGGTTTAGCCTTCAACTAAGGTCACAGAAGTACAAACTGTTCACTGGGCTCATTTGCCGCCAACCATCAGACATCTAAATGTTGACAGTTGGGACAGAAACTGTCCCTGTAAATTTGTGCTGTGAGCTGTGGGACCACAAAATGAGAGTCCAGCATTGTCTCGGAACGAAAATAATAAATATTCAGACTTAAATATAAACTATAAATGTATGTTGTGTTGGTCTCTAAAAACTTAAAACACAGAGGAATGTTGTAGGGATGAAGTCAGGGATTTCTATATGCAACAGAAGAATTAGGACATGACCTTCACTTCTCGACCGCCCACCAGCTGGCTATTACATCACTTCAGCATTCCTACCTACTCAGTCAATGCAACCAGGCAAAAAGCCCATGAAGGTTTGTTGTCCTTCAGCGGGCTCCTCATAACCCTAAGAAAACCCGCTCAGACCTTGTATTAACATTCACCTGGGAATTCAACCACAAGGGGCCAATGCTTTGCACACGCCTGGTACTAAAATATATACCATAATGTGTCCTGGCTGATTAAATCTGAACTGCCCACCCTATATGCAAATAAACATGCATGTCATTTTCACGAATGAACTTTATTTTTAGTTTCCAAAGCCAGCTGGAAATGACTAGGCACAACTAAAAAAAAAAAAAAGAGAGAGAAAAACAGAAAATAAACTTTATTTTTTCTCAAACTTTATTCAACAAAGGGAACGTATAATAAAATCAGGGTGTATACCACAGGTGTCAAACTGATCCGTAAAAGGGCTGTATGGCTGCAGGTTTTTGTTCCAACCATGCAGCAGCACAGCTGACTTGTTTTAGTCAATCAACTAGTTGTCTTCAGTAAAGGTCTAAACCAGTTCTAAACAAGTCAGCTGTGTTTCTGCATGGTTGGAACAAAAACCTGCAGCCACACGGCCCTTTCACGAATCAGTTTGACACCCCTGGTGTATACCATAAATGAGAAGATCCACCACAAACACAAACAAGCAACTGAATGACAAAAACTTCATTACAGTCATTTGCGCACAAAATCCAATAGTCATCACCTAAGGTAATGACATTCGTTTATTAGACAGCCCCTGAATACATCTGTGGATGCTTCAGTGTTTTGACTACAAAAAGAACATGGACACCAGAGTCCCAGACCATTTTCATTTGTGTCCTGAGCGATCAGATCTGAATCTGTCTTCAAATGTCTTCAGACCTTTCATTAGCATCGGCCTCGTGTGATCAGATTTCCTGCATTTTACTGCCAGGTCTGAACAAGGTCAGACAGCCCTTAAAACTGTCAGACCCAAGAGAGCATTAAGATGCTCTATAGTTTTATTGTTATTACTATTTATTCACACTGTAATTCACTTGGATTAAATCAGTTGGTAGCACCATAGCATTTACCAGCAGGGAATCAACATGGAAACAGAATAACAGCGTACAATGTGATTTTCCCATGTGTTCAGTGTCTTACTCAGACATTAAAGTCTTAGTGAAGATGGGGGTTCTAATAAAAAATAACTGTTATATTACAAAGTACAACTGAAGAAAGTATTCATTATATCACAAATGTGAAATTATCATTGGCAGTCATATATAAATGAAGTGTTTCTTGTCTCCAGTTAGAGTATGTTCAAAAATAATTGAAGATCAACTGATGTGCCAAATGTAAAAAAAAAAAAAGAAGAAATGAATGTTTTTATGTTTTTGTTCCAGTTTCATACTACTGCTGTTAACAAGACATTTTGAAAAGGTCAGATAGGACTTAAGGAGGTAACCTGCAGAAAGCAATTCTCCCATTTTTACTACTCATTTGATCAATTGATTGAGAAATTTGTAAATGAAGTACAGTGGTACCTCTACTTACGAACGTCTCTGCATACGTAATTTTCAGATTATGAAACGCCTCAAAGGGAAAATATTGCCTCTTATTAGGGAAAGAAATTTCAGGATACGAAAGGCAACAATACAGTACGCGCTGCTACTCACAGCTCCCAGAGTTTACCGAACGTAAACATAGCTGCCATTGGCTATCACCTAGCATCTTCCTGGCATCCCTTTGACATTTGAGGAAAATTCTGTGAAGTTTCGGAATTTGTTGAAAAGAATCACCCAGAAAAAGTGTTCACTAGTCGGGCTATCGCTCATTATGATGATGTTTGTGCACATTTGCGAAGGATTGTTAAAAGCCGACAAAAGCAACTGTCCTTGGATCCTCAGGCAAAAACCACTGCTAAGAGAGAAAAGGTGACGATGATAGCAGTAAAAATGAACATAATTTTTATTCTTTACATTATTCTTTCTTTTTTACATTATGTACAACTCTCATTTTATGTTTACTGTGCAGTAATCACATGTATTTGTTACATGTTTTGATGCATTTTTATGATTTATGAAAAATGTATGTCTCAAATTTTGGGGGGCTTGGAACGGATTAGGACATTTACATGGAAAACACGTCTCTACTTATGGAATTTTCAGGTTACGAAACTACTTCCAGAACCAATTAATTTCATAGGTATTGGTGCCACTGTACGTTGTTTGTGGTAACCCTAAGAAAATAATGAACATGATTCTAAACATGACCCTTCGGGGATGAAACATGGATGGATGGATTGAAACTGAGCAAACATACGTTATGTCTGACCAATGCACCAAGAATCAAGTTGAGAATCAGACTCCAGAGTTTCCAAAGATGCCAAACATGTCTGAACGACATAAAAGACATACACCGGACTCCAGAATATTTACGATGTGGTGCAGCTGTGCTTATGGGCTTCAAAGATGTCATTTTGGAGCTGAATTATCACCTACAGAACAGATGCCAAGATATTCTTCTCAAACTCATCAACCGCTTCCACTTTAAGAGTAGTATCCGTCCTCTCTTCGTATTCCTCCAGAGTGTTTATGGTCTCCTGGTAGTCCATTTATTCATGAGTCTGCTGTGCAGTTATAATCAACAAACACAGACTTTTGAATTTCACTCACGAAACACACAGAGGGCAGAAAATAGAAGCAGCTAGCGAGGGAAAAATATGTGCATTGATGGAACAACAATGTGCATTAATCCAGACAGAGGATGCAGTGTCCGTCTGTGTGTACTAGTGTGTAGATAGGGGAGGAGGGGTATTATTGTAGGATGACGAGCTTACTCTCTAAAGAGCATCAGACTCTTCCTATAACTGTTGTAACAAAAATAAAATAAAATAAAATAACAACAACAAAAACCTTTATATAAGAGGGCTTCACCAGTGCTGGACAACTAGCTGTTTGTCTACCCAGTCCTATAAGAAAACACTGGAAAGATCACTGGAAATTTCATTCTCCAACACTGTAGTCCCATAGAGGGATAATACCACAGGAAATGTACATTTAGAAAACGCACTGCTTGCATTTGAAACCACAACTGTTCCACTCTCATAGCTGATTATTAATGAGCACTCCAAATCCTTGCAGGTTCATCATAGGAATGATTTTTTTTTTTTTTTTCTCAACAGGAGGGGTGTACCATCCTGACTGCGGCACCACCACCATAACAAAGAGACACGAATCCACGCACCTCTGCATGACACACTGAACCCCCTTCCTGCTCCACGCACCCATCTTCCTCCTCCATTGTGATGGGAAACACCGAGAATTACCAGCGTGTAACCGCTAGTGCGCCATATAAAAAGCTAAATATAGGCCCCCATCAACACCACTGCAGCGAGAGACCCAGATCTCACTGTAAATGTGACACGAATGTCATCATTCATTTATAAAGGAGCGAGAGGAGCAGACATGAAAACAGCGACTATGGAACAATGACACATCGTAATTAAGTTGTAAAATGAGCCACTTACCCGCTGACTGTGTCTCGTTTGTCAGGATTCGTGTGTATGTGTGTGTGTGTGTGACAGACAGTCTAACTGTGTGATGGGGGAAATCTCTCCACCTTTCGCTGATTGCACAGCAGACTGGTGCCAGGACGGAGACACGGTACACGCCCCTTTTCACCGGCTCAGCCAATCAGGAGCCGGAAACAATAATCGTGGAGTCATCTGAGTCTGCAGGCGGCCAAGGCTGCTGGTGCGTTCACGTACCTCGAAAAGACTGTTCGTTTGACATCATTAAGCTACACAATTGTGAAACAGAACATCATAGGCCAGTTTTGACTAAAATGAGGAAAGCTCATTTTAACTGGAGCAAAACGGAGGAAAACATGACATAATGATGTATATTCATAGAGCAATCTACAACCTCAAGTCCCAAAAAGTGTAAAAAAAAAAAAAAAAAAAAAAAAAAAAAACAAAAATAAAAATAGAATGCAATGATTTGCAAATCTCACAAACTCATATTTTATTCGCAAAAGAACTTTAAGGAACATATCAGATGTTGAAACTGAGACATTTCAACATATGTCAAAAAAGTTAGAATATGGCGACACATACCATTGTGTAGCATCCCTTCTTCTTTTAAACATGTTGTTTTAAGTCATGTTGCCTGTTAATCTAATTAGTTGTCAAAAGCTCCTCCATTTGTTTCTGATTTGCGTGAATGATGTTTCCAGGCCTTTTGTTGCCCCTGTTCCAACTTTTTGCCATCAGTCAAAATGAGCTGAAATGGTAAAATGTCTGTTTCAACATCTCATATGTTCTCTGTGTTCTGGGAATAAAATATGGGTTTATGAGATTTGACAAAGATTGCATTCTGTTTTTATTTGTATTTTGCACAGTGTCCCGACTTTTTTGGAACTGTGGTTGTACCATAAAACTTCTCTTTGCGTGAGAACCTGAAGATAATAACTTTTTGTACAGCACCTTTCAAAACACACAGTTACAAACTGCTTTACAGTAAAAACAAATAAGATAACAATCATTAAAAATTAAGATAAGAACGGTAAGAGCCCATAAAACAGCAAAATTGTAAAAATAAGACCAACAGCTAAGAAAAGGCCATGCGGTAAAAGTGAGTTTAAGAAGAGATTTAGAAGAAGATACAGAGTTTGTCTGTCTGAGACCCTCCGGAGGACGTTCCAGAGTCTGAAGTCTCTTGATTATTTTAACTGTGGGAAATTTGGCCCATTGAGAAGAAATGTTGCCAGTCACTGCTACTGGAGTTCATGGGGCTTACAAACATGCTCCAGACCAACACATTGAAACCAAAAATGTGATTCACAAGACAGACTTCCCCTTAAAATCCTTAGGATGTGAGTTTGTGATGATACATTGTTTTCCACAAAGAGGAAATTCTTTCAGATCACTTGAGGATCACCCACAGCTAAAAGGGGAAAAAAATGTTTCTTAATGCAGTAAAAGTCCATAATGGTAGACTGTTGTCTGTCAGTTTGATTCTTCAGAGAGTGAAGTGAAGAGGCCGGCTGTGAAAGTTGGCTGGCTGACTGGATGTGACCTGCTAGCTAGCCAGATAAGTGAGTGGCTGCTGGGAGGGACAGAGGTTTCTATAGGATTATCTGGGATTATGGCTCCCATTTGATTTGGAGTTGTTTCTTTCTTTTTTTTTTTTTTATAATCTCTCCAGACGACATATAGTGTACAGTAAACAAAACTGATTCTGGTCGTTATGATTCTCTTCATAGTGGTGGTGCACACATCACACTGACAGCTCTCAACTCTTTCATGAAGTCTTATCTGTTTATTGTCATTGCCAAAGTTGAATTTGCTGGTCTTTAATGCATATTCTTGTAAAGGATCTGTTTCACACATTTAAAAAAAAAAAAACAAAACAAAACAAAACAGAAACTAAGTGTCTGATTCCTCTCATTGGTCAACTGCTGAAACTGCTCTTCATGAGTCAAACAGGAAGGTGTGGCTGCATCTTCATCTGGTCAATGCAGAGGAGGAACTGGAGATGGTTTCATTTCATTCAGAGAGTCCTCACTCCTCCATTTGTCTGCCTATGACCCAGAAATCAATATCAGTAAAATATTTTGAATGTTACCTCAATTCCTAAAATGCACACGGAGGAAAGGAGGGAGAAGGCTCACTGTAACCTCTAGAAGCAAAGCGCCTTATTATCTTTTATGTAAGACTTTTCAGCATCCACACCATTTTGAAAAGAAGTGACATTTTAAATTCACTGAAAATTGATTTGGACATTAATATAAACATAGCCACGTCTATCCAACAGAAATAACAAAATATAGCTGAAGGTTGAAAACAAACACTGCTCAGGTAATGCAGATGTGGCACATTTAATTGATGTCAGTTTATAATGTATGTTTCAAAACAATTATATTTAATTTTGTTAAATGCTTTTTACTTCACTTCTTTTCTTCTTATGTCCATCCTCTGCTTGCATCTTTGGTAGAAGGGACTAAGGCACAAGGAGAAGAGTCCAAGATGTGCGTACTGGAAATGAAATAAGGAGACAGTCTGATCTCTCCTGTTTATCCTCCCTTCCTCTGCTCCCTCCTTCCCTATCTCCTCATTTGAGAGAGAGTTATGTAATGTTCCTGCCTGTCTGAATCATGTCTCTCTTCCTTTTTGTACCATCAGCATCACTGTTCCTCTCTCACCAACACTCAATCTGCTGCATCATACACACTCCTCCTCTGTAGAAATGTTCATAAATTCTGTGCTCTCCATTTATATCATGACCAAACATGTCACTGTCATGTGACTTCTCTGTTGCTTTCCCAGAATGCTTTAGCATTCTGACTAGGTCAGACATAGTTTCATTTTTGTGACAGCCCAAGTCTAACCTGATTCAGTTTCATAAAACAGACAGGCCAATACAGTTGCTGGGTAGCACGGTGTTAGCTTGGTGGTTAGCACTGTCCTTTATTTCTCTGCCTTCCTTCCACAGTCCAAAAAACATGCACATTAGGCTAACTGGTGATTCCAAATTGACCCAAGGAGTGAGTGAGTGTTTGTCTTTGTGTGGTCCTGCAATGGGCCAGAAACTTGCAGCTTATTCTTGGCAGTCAGCTACAACTGGCCGTAGCAGACCTCTGTGACCCTGAACAGGATTGAGTATTGGATTGAACATAGATAATGGATGCACTGTCCTAATGTTTCTACCCCGTACTTTTATCTACATTTTTTTTTTTTTTTTTTGGATGCAGCACCATGTTTTGTTTTGTTTTGTGTTGTTGGGTTTTTTTTTCTCGGTGTGCCAGAACCAAAAATGGGAGAAAAACTTTGTTCAAGCTGCAGTTCAAGTCTTCTCACTGTCCAATTATAAATCAGTATTATAATAATCTCATTGTTATCAGTATAGTGCAGTTCAGTGTGCTTCTACTCTGGATCTCTCCCAAATGACTGAACTTCTCACCCTATCTCTAAGGGAGAGTCCAGCCACCTACGGAGAAAACTAATTTCTGCCGCTTGTATCCTCAATCTCGTTCTTTCGGTCACTACCCAGAGTTCATGATCATAGGTGAGGGTTGAAACAAAGATCTACTGGTAAATAGAGAGCCTTGCCTTTTGGCTCAACTCTCTCTTCACCACAACAGACCGCCTCAGAGTCCACACCACAGCAGACGCTGCACCAATCCGTCTGTCGATCTCCCGCTCCTTTCTCCCATCACTCATTAAAATTTTATGGCAAAATACCCAGAACACAAAATATGCTCCAATGTAGACAGGCTGTGTTAAATCAGAAGCATTCACAACCCAAAGGAAACAACCAATGGAGTGTCTGATAGTGTTCTTTCATCATAATGAGATTGCTGTACGCTCATCTGCATCAAACTTCTTATTAGTAGGCAGCTGGAATTACTGAATGACTGAGTGACTTTGGACACAGAATGCAACTCTGGAGACTTCACTGATATACATCAATTGATTGACTGCCTAATCTCAAATGAATAGTAAGTATTGTGTCTACACTGTGGCTGTCCATGAATGAAATTATAGGGAATATTAATGGAAAAGTGACCAATGGTTAGAACGACTTTCATGTTACCAACCTCTTGTCTGAATAGTACACTATATTGCCAAAAGTATTCGCTCACCTGCCTTGACTCACATATGAGTCTTAGTGATATCCCATTCCTAATCAATATGACATGGGTCCACCCTTTGCAGCTAGAACAGCTTCAACTCTTCTGGGAAGGCTGTCAACAAGGTTTAGGAGTGTGTTTATGGGGATTTTTGACCATTCTTCCAGAAGAACTTTTGTGAGGTCAAACACTGATGTTGTCTGATAAGGTCTGGCTCTCAGTCTCTGCTCTAATTCATCCTAAAGGTCTTCTATCAGGTTGAGGTCAGGACTCTGTGCAGACCAGTCAACTTCATCCACACCAGACTCTTCCATCCATGTCTTTATGGACCTTGCTTTGTGCACTGGTGCACAGTCATGTTGGAAGAGGAAGGGGCCAGCTCCAAACTGTTCCCACAAAGTTGGGAGGATGGAATTGTCTAAAATGTCTAAAAAAGAGTTCCTTTCACTGGAACTAAGGGGTCAAGCCCAGCTCCTGAAAAACAACCCCACAGCATAATACCCCTCCACCAAACTTTACACTTGTCACAATGCAGTCAGACAAGTACCGTTCTCCTGGCAACCACCAAACCCAGACTCTTTTTTTATTCCTCATTTTTACTTTTACCTGCTGAAATAATTTTTGACTCTTTGGGTGAAAGGTACACTCTGGACAAGTCGCCAGTCCACCAGAGGGCCACATGTAGACCAACAACTATGCACACTCACAATCACTCCTACGGGCAATTTAGAACCTCCAGTTAACCTGACATACATGTTTTTGGACTGTGGGAGGAAGCTGGAGTACCCGGAAAAAACCCACACAAGCACTGGGAGAACATGCAAACTCAACACAGAAAGGCCAACTAGTGGCACTTTGTCAAAATTAGAATACAGTTCCATGTAACTATGCACTTATAATATTGTTGTGTCTCATAATAGTAACAGAATACCCTTTCTTCATGGGGATTACGTTCCTTCTTCCCCCCGCAAATCCCAAAAATCCATGAATTATTGATGCAGTTTTAAAAGACCTATGTATATCATATGCTTCCCAAACACATTCTAAAGATATTCTTACTCATGAATACAGTAATAATGTAGTAATGATAAATTAAAAACATTTTGATTTTGTAGTATGAAAATATTTATTAATATATATATATATATACACAATAATACTAGTTAGGGTGAATGTGAGCATTTTTCTGCTAAAAGATGGCCTAAGAAATTCACGAAATTGCCGAAGGCTACCACAAATTCAAATACATTATGAATAAAAAATTTGCGATTATGCGGGTCCACGAACGGTGAACCGCAAATGGGCAAAGGCATACTGTATTTCTGTCATGGGCTCCAGCTCACTTCCTGTGCTGACCATCACTACTTCTCTCTGCCTGAGCCTCCCTCATCACTGGTTTCATCTCCCTAATCAACTGTGATGGTCACACCTGTTCTCTTTCCCCCCCAAGGCAGGTCTGCAGCTCTCTTCTTTTGCCAGATTGTGCCACTTTTTTGGAGGATGCCCTTGAGTGCTGACTTTGTGTTTTGAGACTGGACCAGTATATTTGGACTTTGGACCTGTCTTGGATCTAGAACTCTGTCTTGCCCCTGAAAGGATTTGTAAGCTTGACTAGTCTGTCTTGTTTTTGACCTGTGTTGGATTACTAATTTATAAAATGTTAGATCTAAATATGAACTGAAAAGCTGTGTACATATTTATATTTTGAGATAAAGATGACATTCTAAGAAGATCAAGTCTGGCAGCCCAGGTGTCTAAGACATTAAGATTTTGTCTGTAGGTACTTCCTGACCACCAGGCAGGGTCCCAAGTTAAATGTGAATGCTAATTTTACAGCCAGGATGTGCCTTTGTTTCTATGAAGGTCTGAGTGATGCAGTCAGGCTGATTGAATTAGAACTTATGCCTCTGAATTGACACTGGCCTGATGATGAGATCAGGACTGGGGGAAATTCTGTTACTGGGCTGATTCCTCTACTACAGTTGCATGCTTTTAGATTGTCTCCACCTCTATGTATTCCTCCCTTTTTAAGTATAAACTCTACAATGCTGAAACTATATTCAGATTTGGATGACTACAGAGGTGTGCAGTGAGTAACTTCTGCTTGAAAGATATCCCAACGTCTCCTGGTTTCAGCTTCGACAAGGGAAAAGTTTACAACACCTGTCTACTGGGATCTTTGCCTTAGATTTATGTTTTTGATTTATTTGGAAACCTTGAACCATGGACTGGATTTTGAGCTCTGTCTACACCCTGTATATTACTAATCTCAGGTGTGTGTTGTGTGGTTCTGGTTATAGTGGAGGTTTTTAACCCTGTTGGTTTGTTCCTAATATTTGCTCAGGTTGTGGGATTGCACAAAAGGGAAGATTTGATGTAATCTGTTGTGATCCTCAGCTTGGCAATTTTTTAATCAAACACATTTAAATAGTATTATGAATAGGAGTGAGCTGGATTATGCATGAAATACAGTGGACTGGACTGAATTAGAATACACTTTGAATTTGTATTTAACATTGTCAACTTTGAATGGTTTGTGGGTAAAGTGCTTTGAGATGACTATATACATATATACAAGCCCAAGTGAAAAAAGGTGGGATGCTGTGTAAAATGAAAATAAAAACAGAATGCAATGATTTGCAAATCTCACAACTAATTAGGCTAATTGGCAACAGGCCAGTCACATGACTCATTGTAAAAGGAATGTTTCAGAGTGAAAGAGCATCTCAGATGTAAAGATGAGCATAGGTTCACCAATATGCCACAAACTGCATATAAACAATTTCAGAAAAATTATTAACAAAGTTGCAAAGACCTCGAAGATCCCACCATCTACAGTACATAATATCGTCAAAAGATTCAGAGAATCAGGAGGAGTGTCTATGTACAGGGAACAAGGACAAAGGTCAAAACTGGATGTGCCTTATCTTTGGGCCCTCCAGCAGCAATGCATTAAAAATAGGCATGTTTCTCTACTGGACATCACTGCATGGGCTCAGGAACACTTACAGAAATCACTGTCTGAACACAGTTCACCATGCAATCCGCAAATCCAAGTTAAAGCTGTATCATGCAAAGAAGAAGCCATGTATGAACACGATACAGAAATCTTCTCTGGGTCAAAGCTCATCTAAAATGGTCTGAGGCAAAATGGAAAACTGTTCTGTGGTCAGATGAATCAAAATTCGACATTTTTTTTTGGAAGCTATGGATGCTGTGTCCTGTGGACTAAAGAGGAGAGGGACCATCCAACTTCAAAAGCCTGCATCTCTAATGGTATAGGGTTGCAAAAGTGTCTATGGTGTGGGCAATGAATACACCTGGAAAAACACCATCAGTGTTGAAGACTAGGTAGAGGTTTTAGTGAAACATATGTTCTCATCCAGATGTCTCTTTCAGAGAAAGACCTCACATATTTCAAGAAGACGATGCTAAATCATACTTTGCATCCATCACAACAGCATGGCTTTGCAAGAGAAGAGTCCGGGTGCTGAACTGGCCTGCAGTCCAGACCTAAAGAAACATTTCAAAAAGTCAAACTTCATTTGTAACACTTTTCACATAACTTGTGCCCAATTTCAACCACCAAACACCCCAAACACTAATTTCAATATCAGAGCAGGAATAGAGAAAACACCATCTTTAGTCATTTGGTGCATTATAAAACGAAATGAAGGCCCAAAACTTTTATTTATTTATATATAATATATATATATATATATATATATATATATATATATATATATATATATATATATATATATATATATATATATATATATAAAATGTGTCTCTTTGAGTGTGCACAGGCTTTAGGCTACAGAGGCCAGTTGTTGGAACTGATACCACTCCTTTCTTTTTAGCCTGCACCAATCCAGAGGAGTTTAACTCTTTAACCATCTGATGACCTAAATAAGGAGTCAACCCCTGCAGTGCTAAGGCTTATGTGAGGGATTGACACAGTAATGAATGCACCATGTTAACATTGTCTAACACATTAAAGCACTTTCACACACAGACACGCACACATACAGTCAGTGTGTAAAAGTATTCAATCTATTTACTGATGACAAATAGAACAGTATAAAGGGTTCTTCATACTGTTTTCTGACTATGATATTTGGATGGCTAAAATATACTGGTGCAGATGAGGGCTGAGCATTGGAGGAGTGATGGCTTGGAGGAAATAGATTTGGAAAAGAGTTTTTAGGTTGTAAGGGGATTTAGGGCAACACAGGGGGTGTCTGTCTGGGTTTGGGATGTGGGGGATGGGGGGTGCAGGTGGGAGGGGAAGAGAGAAGGAAGGATGCTCAGAGATGATGGGTGGGACAAGACAAGAGCGTTAGAAGTGATTGGTAATTGGTGGTACTGTAGCTGACCTTTGGCAGCTACAGTTAATGCTGTGTCAAACATCTCTGCAGTGTTTGGTTAATACAGGAAACAAAGGTTCAATACAGATAAATTTTTGTCTGATTTTGAAGATTGTCAGAATACAGCTAATGAATAGATAATGCTACCTTTTAAGTATGATGTGCCTTTCAAATACAGTGTTACAGGCCTTAGAAATATGGAGGACACTATAAGAATACACTTGTTTAATAAAAAACTATACCCAATGACATTTACATTGTTTATAATGCACTAAAACTACCCGTCTATTCCAGCTGTTGTACAGACTCAAGATGTTGGCATAGACATCTGCATTCATCCTGATTGTAGTCTCTTTGGAGTTGTTTTTACCTCTCTTTTGAGTTTTTGTGACTTCCTGGCAAAGCACATAGCTTGTTTTCCTTGTAGTTGTTTTTTCCTCTCATTGCCATTGCTGCAGGTGCTGTAGGGGCTGCTTTGTGTGTCTTGTTTTGATTTTTTTTTCTTTGTTTTCCCTCTTGCTATGTTTGATTAGGGTTCAGGTGGATGAATGGATGGATGGGGAACATTGAGTTAGGACAAACAGAGAATTGACATGTTCCACCATCTAGTGGACAAAAACAGTTTTTGCAGCTTTGGCTTCAAAGGTCAAGGGACGGTATGAAGCGCATGGAATTTTATTTTCAGTTAAAAACAAGGTGCATGGAGAGGCGATTGTCTTGGGTACATGTGACAGCCGTAGTTTAAAATAGAATAATCAGGGCTGGGCAACGATTAAAGTTTTTAATTGCGATTAATTGCATTATTTCCCTGATTAATCACAATTAATCGCATTGTATACGCGAAATCAAATAATGAATTCAAAATGGCGTAAAATGCACTTTTATTGAAATGTTCTGCTGCCATATGAACTAAAGTGTCATAACATTTGTTGTTCAAACACATTTAGTGTAAATCTCATCTTAATAAATGTAAAATAAAATAAAGCTTATGGCCACTGCCAGGGCATTAATGTCATCCTGTTTATATTAAAAAAAAAAAAAAAGTCTACAAACTAAATCCGACAAAATGATTGTGGCTCAGCCCAATCAGAACATTAAAACAGGTAATTTCTCAGGTAACAGCAGAAACCTTTAACGGGGAGTTCAACTTGGCAGTTAAATAACCTTTTTTCTGTTGAATACTCCGTCTGGGAGAACTTTAAAATAAAAATGTCCATGTTAAAGTTCAGTAACTTTACCAATCTGTGTGTCATTCATTCTTTCCATTTTCAAAAATTAAAAAGTGACATTTTATTATATTTTTTGTTTTTTAATTTAACACAAAAAAAGAAAAAAAATGCTTGGTTTTTCTTTTATTTCAATTTTAGACTTGGATCAAAAATACGAAATGAAAAAAAACGGGCCACAGAACTGAATTTGTTTTATAATCGAGGACTGGACTTTCTGTTGTCATTACACATCTGTGCCACTAGATGGAGCCGCACTGAAGAAGTAACCAGCTAGAGAACAGCAGGACAGTGAACACATGAAGCAGATCTGATGTAACATGGAGGAATGACGTGAAAGTTTTATTGCAGTCCAGAATTTTTTTTCCAGATAGAATTGTTAATATTGCTGCCTGAGTTGCTACCCGAACTGTAAAGTTCACGGATTTTTACTGTTCTACATGTCTGTTTTAGCTTTTCTGCATGTTTACTTTTTTCCGGTTCCGCAGAAGCCAGTAACAGACTTTTCAAAATAAAAGCATGTGAGCAACATGCGTTAACGCACGATAAAATAAATGTCAGCATTAATAAATTGATGCGTTAACTTGTCCAGCTCTAATTATATATATATATATATATATATATATATATATATATATATATATATATATATATGTGAAACATCCAGTCAATGCAAGACGCTGAGGCACTCAGTCACGGTTAACACGCCGGAGCGTGGTTTTAATTAAACAGGATTTTAAAGAAACAAACTCAAAATACTATAATGCCTGGTGGAGAAGAGGAGATTTCGATTAGTCTCTCAGCAAACCAAAATAAACAATGCTCTGCTGAGGGAATTGTAGTGGAGCAACACTTACCACCCAACAGCTAGTAGTTCCTTCTGCAGGAGTCAGCCATACAGTGGGGATGAGACCATTGGTTTATATAATCAACCCTGGTGATTGTTGACCTGCATCAGCTGTGTTCTGCACAGGTGGCAACACTTCCAGCTGATGAAGGATGAAATTGGGGATGTATTTCCCCTCTATGACCAGGCCAAGTGGGGTCGCTGTTTCCCACTGTGCTGGCTGGCCCTCTGCCTACTCTTACCTGGTCGGGGGTATAGTGATGCTCCACAATATGTATAAAACACAGAGCTGCCTCAGACACCCTGTCAGGTTTGGAGGTAGAAATGGAGGACTCAGTTGCAGGAGTTCAACGAAAAAAAGGGAATTTATTCTCAAAAACAAAAAACAAAAGCCCGATTAAACCAAGAGCCAGAAAAGTAATCCAAAAGAGAAAAAAAAGACAAGATCCCAAACAAACCAAAAATCCACAAACGTAATCCAAACAAGAGACCTACTTAACATAAGACGCAAAACAGAAGATAGAAAACAAACTGGCGGACCGTGACACACCCAGCACCCCCTGCTGAGAATATGTTCCCACGGCTCTGCATACATGTGAAATACTCTTGTACATATAACTGGAAATGTATTCACTCACATACACTTGTGAAATCATCTCATACATACATGTGAAATCCTTTCTTACATACATGTGAAATCCTCTCATACATACATGTGAAATTTCCAGCTGTATGTATGAGAGGATTTCACATTTATGTGTGACAGGAAATTTCAATTGAAACAGAAGTTGGTTGGTTAGCATAGTCGCGCAACTTCATAATAAAGGTAACGGCGGCGATTTCGCAAAATCATGTCAGCAGCCAAAACCCAGTCTGACTGAAGCGATGGACTTAATTAATAGTATACTGCAGTGGTCTCACTCCACCCCCCCCCCCCCCCACCTCCAAATAAATAACTTCTATTATTACCGTTTGATTTATTATCCTAGTCAAACTTATGATTTATTTTGAAAAATGACACCCGTCTATGACTTACTCTTGACACATGACAAGACTTCGAGACCTGTGTGTCGGTCATGTGGCAAAATGAGTAAAACAAACATCTTTAGAAAGTGTCTTTCCAGAGGATGTTACCGATGTTCTGTTGTTGGTGCAATGTTACGAGGACGCTACTAATAAAGTTCCATGTGAATACACAGAGGATTTACGTTTATTATAATATATAAAAAATACCACAGTTTTTATGCCGGTCGTATCATTTTATTTTGTTTTATTTATCTGCCGCACATTTTACAGACCGGTACATGAAAATATTGCCTGACATTAAACCGGTCTCTGCGATGGACTGGTGACCTGTCCAGGGTGGACCCCTGCCTTTCGCCTGTAGATGGCTGGGATAGGCTCCAGCAGATCCCTGTGACCCTTCAGAGGAGGAAACGGGTATAGAAAAGGGATGGATGGATGGATGGATAAACCGGTCTGTGGCACAAAAAAGGTCGGGGACCACTTGTATACTGGCTTCAGCAGGGACCACCTGCACACTCGGAAACGTTACAACTGGGCTCCTAATAGGGATACTAGACAGCCACTTCTCGTCTCCTCTCCCATCAGCGTGATAGCATCCCATCAACACCGACAGCAATTACATACAATCACATTTTCTAGAAATGATGCATATTCTTTCGATCCTCCTTGTTTTTCTAGTTGAAACATTTCCGAGTGTGCAAGTGGTCTCTGCTGGAGCCGGTATACTATTAATTAGGTCTGTTGTTTCAGTCAGACTGGTTTTTAGCTGCTGACATGACATCACAAATTCCCCGCCATTACCTGTATTCTCAAGGTGCGCTACTTCGCTAACCAACCAACTTCCGTTTCAACTGAAATTTCCTCTCACACATACAAGTGAAATCCTCTCATACATCCAACTGGAAATTTCCAGTTGTATGTATGAGAGGATTTCACATGTATGTGTATAAGCTTTCACTTGTGTGTGTGTGTGTAAGATTTCACCTGTATGTGTGTAAGATTTTCAGTATAGTATGTGAGAGAGTTTGGTTTCATTGTGTGTTAATGCTGTTTCAGAGTAATGTCCCTTATGGCACCTCATTTATACTTGTTTGTACGCATATAGATACAGTTGAAGTTTACATACACTGTCCAAAAAGACACACAACTTTTTTTTTTTTTTTGTTTGACATTAAATCAGGCTAAACCTTTCCTTTTTTAGGTCAATGATGCTTGCCAAAATTATTTCTATTTGCTAAATGCCATAATAATGTAGAATGTTTTTTTTTTTTTTTTTTTAAGAGATTGTTTTTTGATTACTTTCTTCTCTGACTAAGGTCAAACGTTTTGGGTTTGCTTCCACAAGCTTCTTACAATAGTTTGCTGGAAATTTGTTTATTTCCTCCTGATAGAACTGGTGTAACAAACACTACACGTGCATCACCATACTACACACCACATCCATCACTGGCACTGTTCTGCTACTCGTTCTCTCTGTTATTTTCACAACTACTCGAAAAACAGATTCCTGCAATGTTAGTTAAAGTTACTGTTACGCAACATTTATCAACTCTAACTCACGTAAGATATACTTTGTTTTCTCTGTTGCTAAGGAACACGAAGGATATAAACAAAAAGAAGTTTAGCGCCACAGATAATAGGCCGCACCGCCACCAAGGTCAAATAGTAAATAAACAAGTATAAATGCTAACTATGACCCGGGTCCAGCATGTCTGTGCGCTAGGTAGTAGCATTAATCAGAGCACAGAGACAAACCATTACATTTGGTGTTACATCCAGCTTTGAATGTCTTTTTCTTCACTGAAATTGATATCATTCTGGTTGCATTCAGCGAAGTTAATTTTCCAGCTGCAACACAATTTGCCTTGGTACCTGCATTTTAAATAAACGTAGAGAACAAGATATATCCTAATGTAATTTACTTGTGTTTTATCGGGCTTCTTGCAAACACACAAGAATCATTTACACACACACACAAACGCCATTTGCTCACAGCTTCTTAGTCTCTGTTTCTTTCATCAATCCATTCATTCTGGTTTCCTCTTTAGCTCTCTGTTTGTATGAGTGAGCCCCTGGCTGATGCGAGCTTCATTGTTGAGTATGTTGCAGGCCTCTGCTTTTCAGCACCCCTCCACTCTCTGCATTACTTTACTCAAGATGGAGAACACACTCAGCAGAGACAGACATGAGAGTGACAATGTAAAATTTCCTCCTAGATGGGACAAGGAAATGTGCATGAGCATGCCTGCCATTGTCTGAGCACCAAACCGTGTACTCAACAAAGATCTCATCCACTTTGGAGAGGAACAGAAATGGAACATTAGGACTGCCTTCAAAGAATCTTGTCTGCTTCGTGTAAGAAACATCTCGACAGGAAATGTGTTTTTGCTTAAAGGATATACTGCTACACAAAGTGTTTGAAAATTAACTTGGCAAGGATCTTGAAACAAAATGCATGTCTTATTGAAGATTACTGTCAGCACGGTTAGATTTATTAACACGGTACTTAATTATAATAATTGTTATTCATAATTGGCAAATCTGATTTCATGTGGCTGAGCATTTCCACCTTGGAACTAAAAACCAATGTCAGTCTCAAAATTACTAATTAGAACTAATTAATTATATGTATATATTTATATATATATATATCTATATATATACATATATATATCCATGTTGGGTGTGCAATATTATTGGGCCCCTTTACTTTCAGTGCAGCAAACAGACTTCAGAAGTTCAGTGAGGATCTCTGAATGATCCAATGTTGTCTTGAATGACTGATGATGATCAATAGAATCCACCTGTGTGTAATCAAGTCTCCGTATAAATGCAGCTGCTCTGTGATAGTCTCAGGGTTCTGTTTAAAGTGAAGAACATCATGAAGACCAAGGACTCTGCAAGCAATCATATTGAAATGGAAGGCATATCAGACCACTGCAAATCTACCAAGACCCGTCCGTCCCTCTAAACTTTCATCTGGAACAAGGAGAAGATGATCAGAGATGCAGCCAAGAGGCCCATGATCACTCTGGATGAACTGATCTACAGCTGAGGTGGGAGAGTCTGTCCATAGGACAACAATCAGTCATACACTGCACAAATCTGGCTTTTATGGAAGAGTGGCAAGAAAGACATTTCTCAAAGATATCCATAAAAATTCTGGTTTAAAGTTTGCCACAAGCCACCTGGGAGACACACCAAACATGTGGAAGAAGGTGCTCTGGTCAGATGAAACCAAAATCAAGATTTTTGGCCACAATGCAAAACGATATGTTTGGCGTAAAAGCAACTCATCACCCTGAACACACCATCCCCACTGTCAAACATGGTGGTGGCAGCATCATGGTTTGGGCCTGCTTTTCTTCAGCAGGGACAGGGAAGATGGTTAAAATGAATGAGAAGATGGATGGAGCCCAATACAGGAGCATTCTGGAAGAAAACCTGTTGGAGTCTGCAGAAGAACTGAGACTGGGACGGAGATTTATCTTCCAACAGGACAATGATCCAAAACATAAAGACAAATCTACAATAGAATGGTTCACAAATAAACGTATCCAGGTGTTAGAACGGCCAAGTCAAAGTCCAGACCTGAATCCAAACAAGACTCTGTGGAAAGAGCTGAAGACTGATGTTCACAAACGCTCTCCATCCAACCTCACTGAGCTCCAGCTGTTTTACAGGAAGAATGTAAGAATTTCAGTCTCTGGATGTGAAAACTGATAGAGACAAACCCCAAGAGACTGGCAGCTGTAATTGCAGCAAAAGGTGGTGCTACAAAGTATTAATGCAAGGGGCCCAATAATATTGCACGTCCCACTTTTCATTTTATTTGTTAAAAAAGTGACATGATTGTGTCTCACTTGTTGCTGATTCTTGACAAAAAATAAAAATGTTATATCTTTATGTTTGAAGTCTGAAATGTGGCAAGAGGTGGAAAGGTCCTTTCACAAGGACCTGTTCCTCAAGAACTGTAGATAAACAAATGACTGCAAAAAAAAAAAAAAAAAAAAAAAAAAAATCAAATAAATGAAGCAAATATAGGGCCAAAATTCCTCCACAATGTGAGACGTTGATAACATAAACAAATATAACTAGATTTTTTTCAACTTGAAAGAGGTATATTTATTTTAAAATAAAAAATATTTATTTTAAAATATAAAATATAAAAGCTGTTGGAAAAGTACAACTTCAGTTTAAAAAAAGTTGGCAGGCTGTGTAAAATGCAAATAGGAACACAATGCAATCATTTACAAATCTTTTAAACCCATATTTGATTCCCAGTAGAACATAAGAGCATATCTGATGTTGAAAGTCAATCATTTTACCATTTCATGGAAACTATCAGTTCATTTTGAGTTTGATGGTAGCAACACACCTCAAAAAAGTTAGAACAGGGTGATGTTTACCATTGTATTGTGTTGTGTGCGTGTGACACACACACACACACACACACACACACACACACACACATAAATAAATACACTTCACCCTGCACATTCACACCCACACAAATAATTTAAAAAATAATTGTTGTTTATGAATACATTTCAAAAATTAGCAGCTCAACACATTATCAAAGAAATGAAAATAGTCAAGGATCATTTAAAAAATGTAAAGTAAAGTAAAGTAAACATGTTCTTGATTGTTGCATTTTGTTTTCATTAAAATTCTATGATGCCATTCTACATTTTGTGAAATCAAAATTGGAACAGATTTTTCCCCATCACAAGCTGGGCTTAATGGAGATGAGCGTTAATTTTAAATTTAACTCTCCCTATAATAATAAAAATAAAAGTAGAAAAAAACGTTTTCAGTCTGCTCTCTTTTTATATGACACTCTACATGCATGACCTCTCCTCATCAACTTGTCAGCATTTAAGTCCATATTTTTAATAGTTCACTCAGTCATGTGACCTTGACATGTCATTTGCAGACATTTGTAAATAGTATTCCATCGTCATGGTGACTCATAGCTGAAAAGTGTCAGAATTGCTGCAAAAACTACAGTTGGAAGAGAAAAAAATATAGAATGTTAATTTCCTATGTGACATGTTTCGGAATGACATCAGAGGTCATGTGACGGTGGACTACTTAAGTGCATCTGTGGACAGAATTCACTGTTGTACTTTTAGATTCCTGGAGACTACACAGCTCTGACGAATATTGAAGCACCGAAGGCAAATATTACTTTCACGTTGCTGAAAAAAGTACAATCCTAAGAAACGATGAGTCATCAGACATCAGACAAACGCTTGCCTGAAATGTTGGACTCATTGGATACCTTTGAGATGACTTCTGATTATGAGGAACCTGTCGTCGATATACCAGCGCCAAAAGAAGATCATTGGACTGGAAAAACACCTGTGACAGTGGCTGAAATTAAAACTCCTGCACATAATTCATTTGATTCTGATGGGAAGCTGATGAAATTCAAGGATGAAGACTTGGAATTCATGAGGGATAGGCACGAAAAAAAGAATTTACTTCTCATCGAGAAAAACGAGGAGAGGAATGCTGCAGTGGAGGACCGCAGGCGGATCCGGAAAAAGCTGGAAGAGGCTGAACTCAGCTTGGAGGGAGAACAACAACTCCGGCTGGGCTGCGAAAACGAGCTCAGCTCGTACAAAGAAATGATCCAGACCTTGCGTCAGGCCTCCGAAGAAGCTGCAGCAAAAAGAGAAGAGCAGTCCAAATATAAAGAGTCCCAGAGGCTGATTCTGGAAAAGGAGCTGGAGAATTTAAAAAAGCAAATACAAGAAGAGATCAGCTCTCAACAGGAATTGGAATCAAAATTTAAAACGCAGAAAGATCTAACAGAAAATCTGGGGTTGAAGGTGACGGAGCTCAGTGCGCAACTGAAGTCTACCAAACACCTGGCTGAGGTAACTGCACCTGAGTCCTCTGCAACGCAGAGAGCTGTTTCAGTCAGCACACAAACTGAAGTCCCCTCACCCCCAGAGGTCCCCTCACCACCAGAGGTCTCCTCACCCCCAGAGGTTCCCTCACCCCCAGAGGTTCCCTCACCACCAGAGGTCTCCTCACCCCCAGAGGTTCCCTCACCACCAGAGGTTCCCTCACCACCAGAGGTCTCCTCACCCCCAGAGGTTCCCTCACCACCAGAGGTGCCCTCACCACCAGAGGTCCTCTCGCCACCAGAGGTCCCCTCACCACCAGAGGTCTCCTCACCCCCAGAGGTCCCCTCACCACCAGAGGTGCCCTCACCACCAGAGGTCTTCTCGCCACCAGAGGTCCCCTCACCACCAGAGGTCTCCTCACCCCCAGAGGTCCCCTCACCACCAGAGGTCCCCTCACCACCAGAGGTCCCCTCACCACCAGAGGTCTCCTCGCCACCAGAGGTCCCGTCGCCACCAGAGGTCCCCTCGCCACCAGAGGTCCCGTCGCCACCAGAGGTCCCCTCGCCACCAGAGGTCCCCTCGCACCAGAGGTCCTCTCGGCACCAGAGGTCCCCTCGGCACCAGAGGTCCCCTCACCACCAGAGGTCCCCTCGGCACCAGAGGTCCCCTCACCACCAGAGGTCCCCTCACCACAGGTCCCCTCAGAGGTCTCCTCACCACCAGAGGTCCTCACCCCCAGGTCCCTCACCACCACCAGAGGTCCCCTCACCACCAGAGGTCCCCTCACCCCCAGAGGTTCCCTCACCACCAGAGGTCTTCTCACCCCCAGAGGTTCCCTCACCACCAGAGGTCTTCTCGCCACCAGAGGTCCCCTCGCCACCAGAGGTCCCCTCACCACCAGAGGTCCCCTCACCCCCAGAGGTCCCCTCACCACCAGAGGTCTTCTCACCCCCAGAGGTCCCCTCACCACCAGAGGTCCCCTCACCACCAGAGGTTCCCTCACCACCAGAGGTCTTCTCGCCACCAGAGGTCCCCTCGCCACCAGAGGTCCCCTCGCCACCAGAGGTCCCCTCACCACCAGAGGTTCCCTCACCACCAGAGGTCCCTCACCCCCAGAGGTCCCCTCACCACCAGAGGTCCCCTCACCACCAGAGGTCCCCTCACCACCAGAGGTCCCCTCGCCACCAGAGGTCCCCTCACCACCAGAGGTGCCCTCACCACCAGAGGTGCCCTCACCACCAGAGGTCTTCTCACCCCCAGAGGTTCCCTCACCACCAGAGGTCTTCTCACCCCCAGAGGTCCCCTCACCACCAGAGGTCCCCTCGCCCCCAGAGGTCTTCTCGCCACCAGAGGTCCCCTCACCACCAGAGGTCCCCTCGCCACCAGAGGTCCCCTCGCCACCAGAGGTCCCCTCACCACCAGAGGTCTCGTCACCACCAGAGGTCTCGTCACCACCAGAGGTCCCCTCACCACCAGAGGTCTCGTCACCACCAGAGGTCTCCCCAAAAGTCGATGTCTCTCATCGAATAATAAAGAAGGCCGTACGTGGAAAGAAGACAAAAGAACTCACTGGTGAGATTGTCGCAGACATGCTTCAACCAACAGAAGTCGTTCCCAAAGAAGGTTTGGTCATTCCAGTAGAACCAGTTTTAGAAACTGAGTTCTCAGAGCCAGAAGAAGCTATTGCTTCTGATGTGACCCCCGAAAAGGAATACAAACCTTCTTGGTTGAGACGACTCAAGAAACTCTTCACTCCGGCATGTCTGCGGCAGTACAAGCACAAGAACCGAAATCAGGACTAAGAACAATAACAAGAACAATGACTTGATTCGAAACTCTTGATTCCTGTTGTACGTTCCCTCCATTTAATTTCGGTTTTCTCGTGTATTCCGGTTTCTCCCAGTTTTTTTTCCATGAACAAAGAATTGTATATAAATGTATATAAATGGCTGAATGGATAAATAAAAATTGCAATCAGATTTCATATCATATGTCTTCAGCTGTGTTTGTGAAAAATCAAAAACAAAGTTATATTGTTGGACTGTAGGAGATGAATTTTAACAAAAAAAATGCATTTAAATTTGATATCCTACATGTTCATTTGTATTTCTGAAAAACAATAATCATATAGAAATATAGAATTACTTTCACATTGGAGTACTGTAGTGGCTGAATGTTGTATTGTTCATCACTGTCAACTGTCGTGAAGAATGCAAATAAATCAAGGAGAAAATTGTTTTCCATCCATAGACTACCATAATGATCTTTTGTCTGATTTGATGAAGCATTGACAGGATACAAAATACACTAAATAATGTGACCAAGATCATGGTCCTTTGTCGAGACAGTGGCACTATTCAAGATGGTCAGATACACTTGTTCAGTGTGAACAAATCATCAAATACATGAATCTTCAAGCAGATTGGATAATGCATGTGTAATTCAGAAAAAAACATTTCTATTTATGGCAAAAGATCTGTTTAGTAGATCCTATAGTTAGTCTCACACATGATAAGAATGTGGAATACTGACAAAATTTCCTCACTTATCTCAATGAATTATTACTTGTTGAGCAAAAATATTTCAATCATGTTCAGGTGTTGAAAATAATCAAGTTGAATTAACTTATTTGTTTAAGCTACTGTAACACCAATTAATTAGTTGTATGAAAGCGATTTTATCATGTTCAGGATACCCAATTTTCAAATATAACAAACTTGATTTGTTAATGCTAATATTATTTAAACATATTATGTAACTTAAAAGCAATTTTATTATTTCCTTACAACCCAATGGTTTCAGCTTTGTATTTCTATGCTGAAATTACTGTATGGCAACTGCACTTAAGTCCCTTTGTGTGTGATTTGCAAAGAACAGTAACAGTAAAACATTTTTTTTCAAAGCAATCTGGTTTTATTTTTGTATTTGCACACAATACAAAACTGATGTCTGCAGGCTTTAACAAATCAGGTTAGAGTTAGAGACCTAAAACTTACAGTAGTACAACTTACAAAATATTGTGAATTGTTAGCACTACAGTGCATCATTAAGAGCAAAAATAAAATATCAACAGTGTACTAAAAGTTTTTACTGTAACCCAGTAACCAAATGTGCCACAAACTGGCAACAGCTAGTTTTCACAAAAAAAGTAACCAATGGTTATAACCCTGTGAACACCATCTTAGGTTGTAGGATGAAACAAAGCAGGCCATCTTGCCATAAAATTATCCACCATGCCTGACATTCACAGTCTTGTGAACAGCATCAGATAGATGACATAGATTTGCCAAAAAAAAAAAAAAAAAAAGTAATGACACAGAGAAATAAACACAAATAAAAAAGGGTACAGTCATTTTGTCCAGTTCAATCAGAGACTGTTTTTCAAACAAAGTGCTCTGTTGGACACACTTCAGTCACTTACAGTAGTGGTAGATTCAAACATATTGTGAACTGTTAAATGCATCATTAAGAGCAAATGTAAAATATTAACAACAGTAATAAAAGTTTCTTTTGTTTTTTTTTTTTTTTTTACTGTAACCCATTAACCAAATGTGCCACAAACTGGCAACAGCTAGTTTTCACAAAAAAAGTAACCAATGGTTATAACCCTGTGAACACCCTCTTTGGTTGGAGGATGAAACAAAGCAGGCCATCTTGCCATAAAATTATCCACCATGCCTCACGTTCACATTCTTGCAGCATCAGATAGATGACATAGATTTGCAAAAAAAAAAAAACAGAAAAAAAAACCAGAAAAGTAATGTCACAGAGAAATGAACATCTAAAATAAAAAAATTAAAAAAGAGTGCAGTCATCATTTAGTCCAGTTCACTCAGAGAGCCTGTTTTTCAAAGCAAGTGCTTTGTTGGAAAGCTTGCTTGCATCTAGTTCCATCCAAATCTTTTGGATAACTTCAAAGGTGTAGCGGAGGTCAGCAGGATAGTTCAGGTTGAGCACATACATCAGCCCAAACAACATAGCAACAGCTAATGCTACATTATCAAGATATTTCAACACCTTGATGCCTTCCAGAACAATGCCAATGTCCTCTACGTTACCACTTGAAGCACATTCTTTGATGATGTAGATCCCACCAGTGGTGTCTTCGATGGCCTCGTTGATGGTGTTGTCATCCAGGCTCTGTATAAAACAGACAAAAGATAAGTAAGACAGCCAAATCAAAATATTACTATTCAACATAAAACAGTGACACGATAGATCTTGGTAAGGTGAAAGTTAGAATGGAGGCAAATATAAACATTTAATAAAATGGAAGCATTATCAGTTCCATAAGAAACACTTTGCACAATGCAGTCTAACCCACTTCATTGCACACAGGATTCTTTCAGTATGAATGCAATTTGAAAAAAAGTCTTGAGAACAGTTTATTCTACCTTTCTATGTTAATTTAGCATCAACTAAATGCACTGTACAGATTTTTTTTGGTATGAAACAGTAAGCCACTGATGATGAAAATTATAATAAATATTATTTTAATTGATGAATAATTTCAGCACAAGTGATCATGAATGAGAATAAGAAGAGTGTGGAAAAAAGCATAAGTACTGATTAATATACATACCACATATTCCTGTAGAAGGTTATCTGGATCTTCGCCCATGTAAATACAGACTCCTTTGATGATACACTCTCGTCCAGCATCTATATCATCACACTGAAAGGACATTTTCTAGATTAGTGTATTATTAATTCAGCTCATGTACCTTAACTTAACATTGACTGTCCTAAGGGTGTACAGTATTTTTCTCAAGTTGATGATTGGAGGGAATTAGAACAGAAAGAAGAGGTTGAACATAGAAATAGACAACCTCCCCCAAAAAGGCACCAATTCTTTAAAAATAAAAATTCTATTACTGCAGGAGGCCTGCAACACTTACAACAGCGATTTGTGCAGCGACTCCTTTGAGCTTTTCTCCTAGCTGTCCTCCTCTCCTTTGGAACAGCCTTGTCAGATTGTCGGAGTGGAGGTCTGGCTGAGACAGGAACTTGGACTGAAGCGGAACGGTGGTGATTCTCTTGAATTCAGCGTTGATCTGAAAAAGCACAGAAGATTCAGGAAAAATATCACCATCACACAAAAGCAGAGTAGGACAGTCAAGGAGGGAGATGAAGCACAGACACATGATGTGCTATTAGGTTTAGGTAACAGCCTTACCTCACTGACTTCAAACAAAGTAGTCCATCTCAACCTAAAATCTTCCACCATCGGTGCATCACGAACAATCTCATGTCTTCTATATGCTAAAATTTTTTCCATCTTGAGCTTCACAGCCTCTCGGTTGTTCTTCTGCCTTACATCCAAGAATAAAGCTTTTCGCATGGCTTCTAGACTCTCCTCAGTTTCTGCTGATGGGTATGTTGGGCAAAAATTAACTTCTGCTCTTTTTGCCTTTTTCATGCCAAAGGCTGTGCTGCGCTTTCCAACAGGTTTGTTTTTTAATAGGGGTGCTCCGATCAGGGTTTTTGGGGCCGATCACCGATCACTGAAATCAATATCGGCCGATCCGATACCGATCACCGATCGTATTTATTTCCCTTTGTTTCTTGCTGTCTTAGACCTTTTCGACTTGAAAATTGTGGACATGCGCCCCCTAGTGGCCCAGACATAACTGGAGTGTGCGGTGCTCCACCAACTAACCCAAACACAGCAGTGTGGAGCATTTTTTACGGATAACGCAGACATGTCTTGGATTGATGATGTTAGGAAGTGGCCTCCAGTTACAGATGAAGGTAGTTTATCGCTGTTTTTAATGATTGGTTATGGAAATAGCATGATCTATTCCCATAATCAAACACTAAAAACTGTGGAACGCTACAACGCTGGCTATAACTAACGTCAACAAGCCATAAAGATTACGCTACTGTAACGTTAACGCTAGCGGTAAATTAGGCTATGTGTTAATGTTATATTTAATTTATTTAATCATTCTCCTAAGTCATTCATTCATTCATTCATTGATTTATAGGCTTGTGCTAGTGCCGAGGGCTACAGTAGCGTCATACTGCTGTTCTTTCGGCCAGAATCGTCCGGGACTCTCAGCAAGGCTATAAGTAGTACGAGATTGAATGTTAACGAAAACTCACCCGGCTGTATTCATTTGGAACAAAGTCCTTTCTGTTGATATTTTTCACCCACGTCTTCCTAACTTCTTGGTTGTCGGTGCGCCCAGGAAATCGGTGCAAACTGTATGGCTGCAAACATGGCAGTCTTCGTGCAGTAAAGGCTTGTGTATTTCATACTTTCTTCTTCCATTGTTGAATTTTCACGCCATTGTTGGCACAGTTTATGACGGAACATGTATTCCCACTCGACCGACTCGACATTATAAAAATATATATTTGTAGAAAGAGAAAAACACTGGTTAATCTGCGAGCCGGTGAAAGTGTCGCTCTGTAGCACAACCCCGCAATGGCAGACGGGGTACTTCCGGGGGGCTGGCCCGAAACGGTCTATACACAGTGTACACGCACGAGAATAGAGCGTTTTTGATCGGCTCTTTTGATCGGCTTTAATGACAATTCTGACCGATCCCAATCATATGCATATCGGCCGATTCGATCAGGTCACCGATCGATCGGAGCACCCCTATTTTTTAAAGAGTTCACTGTCACTTCTGGGCATCCCAGTTGTGTGCGGTAGTTAGATAGTTTATATTTTAAACTCATCTTCCATCCTCCATATCCAGTACTGGACCCCTTCTGAGTTAGACATGGATGTTTCTTGATGAGACTCTGGGCTACTTGTTCCATCTCCTTATCACTAACATAGACTTTATACTGCACAATTTCCTGCACTAACCCATCAAGGATGACTGACTTCAACTTGGGATCTGGAATGAGTACAGAGCCATTTTGAATGTAAACTAAACCTGCCTGCTGAAGTTTTAATTCTGCGTCATAGGAGAACTTGGGTACATGAAACACATCTGGCCAGGAGGACCGTGAGCTTGTAAACTCATTTCAGGACAGTATATCTGTATCGACAGGTTCACCTAACAGTGATGAGAGGTCATTTGCTGAGAAAGGACTGGATTCTTGGAGGTGTTGGAATGGAGAGCTCTCATGTTGCATTGTGGGCACTGACAAATCAATTACTCTTAGAGTCCCTCTGTCCTCCACCTCTTAAACAGAAGTTAGGTTCATGAACTCATTCCCAAACAATGAGTCCATAAACTGAAGTCTGATGTTTCCCTGAAGGTTGCATTGTTTTTTGACTTCAGCCATAAGGTCTTCAAGAGATTCAGGGACTCCATGTGCAAGACTCAGCCTCTGACAGCTGCCATCAGTCAGTAAGATCTTCACAATCACAGGCATGGCCACCTTCAAAGTCCTTTACTCTGTGGAAACACAAAGAATATTAATCAGTAGGGGTGTAACGGTACATGTATTTGTATTGAACCGTTTCGGTACGGGTAGGTGGGTTCGGGACGGGGGCGTACCCAACGAGTTTCCACACGGACATATTAAGTAGAGGATCGCACGTTGTGGAGCAGAGCGCTGCAGCCGCACATGCGCAGTTGTGCGCACACCCAGTGTTGCCAACTTAGCGACTTTGTCGCTATATCTAGCGACTTTCCAGACCCCCCTAGCGACTTAATTTGTAAAAAGCGACTAGCGACAAATCTAGCTACTTTTTCTGGTGATTTTGAGACTCACGCGCACTCAAACCGCTAGGTTTGAAGCATCACTTGGCTGCTGTCTGCCTCGCGAGCTGCGCTTCTGGCTTTCTCTCCCTCTCTCTCTGCCAGGCTCAGTGCACAGCCAGCGCGAGTTTCTGTGTGCGGACTGGGCGCGTGTCACCACATACACAGGCGAGGCGACGTGCGTGCACACGAACACCCTAATCAGTGGTAGAGAACGCTGGCTTCAAACACATGATAAAGGTAATTGAGCCCGGATATCAATTACCTTCTCGTCCACATTTTAGCCAGAAAATCATACCGGGACTTTATGAAAGAATAAAAATATTAGTTTTTAAAGAAACACCCTGAGCCTTATTCATGTTATTTAATCTGACCAACAACTTGAAACTGTTCAGTGTTGCAACTGTTCAATTTTGCACATCAGATGGATTATTTTTTTAAACAAAAGTCTGAGCCAATGTTTTTATTTTGTTTTTCAAAATATCTACCTTTCAGAATATTGTATTTATATTTTTTAGGCAGAATTCTAGCTTTGTATAGGCTAATGTTCCTATTGTTAAAAAGCACAAAAGTGTGTTATAAACAACTAGCACATTTATATTTTGCATTTTGTTTTCTTACTGTACCGAAAATGAACCGAACCATGATCTCAAAACCGAGGTACGTACCGAACCGAGAGTTTTGTGTACCGTTACACCCCTATTAATCAGACATCAATATAATTTAAAATATCAAATCCAGTATAAAATATATTAGTATGGTGGGAAAAAATATCAGAATAGATAACTAATATTTATTTAATTGAATTTCAGACATTTTAGTACTTCAAGGACCTGTAGACACCCTGCATAGAATTATGAAGCTAGCTTAGAACAAATTAAAACCTCATGAACTTAAATATAAGATTTTTTAATCGCTAACATTTTAACTTAAGTAACAACCCCATGGATTCTAATTTATAGCTTTTTAATAGCTTGCATATTAGGGGTGCTCCGATCAGGGTTTTTGGGGCCGATCACCGATCACTGAAATCAATATCGGCTGATCCGATACCGATCACCGATAGTATTTATTTCCCTTTGTTTCTTGCTGTCTTAGACCTTTTCGACTTGAAAATTGTGGACATGCGCCCCCTAGTGGCCCAGCCATAACTGGAGTGTGCGGTGCTCCACCAACTAACCCAAACACAGCAGCATGGAGCATTTGCATATCTGGATTAATATGTCTGAAAAGGGGTAGGAAGAAGTAAAACTGATTTAATCCTACCCCTCCTCCAATGTTCCATGATTACCCTAAAGATTTATCTGGTTTTTAAGGCCTAATCATGAATTTTGGAGTTGTAATTTAATATTCAGACAGACAATGACATCTTCATACATACATACTGATGCATACACTCATACACACGCACGCACACACCCACACACACACCCACCCACACACACACACACACACACACCTCGCCTAGGAAGAAGTAAATATTTTGCATCCTCCCAGCTCCAGTTATGCTAAGCCTGTAAGGTACATCCATCTTTGCATTCTCAATGTTTAATGGAAATGTACTGTCTGTCCTAAATAAAAATTCATTCATTCATTCGTCTATAAAATTGTTATAAGTACACCTCTGCATAACACTGTATCCCTATTAACATTAAGGGAAACAAAAAATAAAGAAATAAACATCAACTTATAACAAAGAATAACTTTCAGTTGTTTTTTTAGTCTGTAAAGATTTAAAGTGCATCAATCCTACCACAGTCACAGTAAAGCCAAGGGCTACATCAGCATCGTTATATTTCCTCGGCTTAACTTTCTGGTGACTTTCGTTTGTCTCATTATCTCCATCTCTCTCCACCCTAAAGTTGCCACCTGGATTTAACTAAGCAAATAGGTACGAGCCTCCTATTGGATAATTACTGCCTGGGTGATTATCTTTCAGCTGGCAACAAGTTATTTAAGCCCAACTGGTGCAATGAGTTGCTTCTCATTTCCTAAACAGCCATGTTGAAAAACACATCCTGTGGTCGTGGAAAAGATGTTAGTCTGTTTGAGAAGGGTCAAATCATTGGCATGCATCAAACAGAGAAAACATCTAAGGAGGTTGCAGAAACTACCAAAATTGGGTTAAGGACTGTCCAAAGCATTATTAAAAACTGGAAGGATAGTGGGGACCCATCGTCTTCGAGGAGGAAATGTGGGCGGAAAAAAAATTCTTTTTTTTTTTCAAATAAAAAAAGTTTGGTGAGATCAAATCTAGGAAAAACAACAGTATACCCAATACAGTGATACCTCTACTTACGAACGTCTCTACATACGGAATTTTCAGGTTACAAAACACCTCAATGGGAAAATATTGCCTCTTGTTACGTAAGAAATTTCAGGATACAAAAGGCAAAAATACAGTACTCGCTGCTACTCACAGCTCCCAGAGTTCACCGAACGTAAACATACTTGTAGCTGCTCTGGCTATCGCATATATATAGCATTTCAAACAAAGAAACTCTACACAAAACACCTGTTCAAGAGGTGTTTCGACATCACTGAAAACACTCAGCTTACCCTTCGTGTGTTTAGGAAGCAGCACTTCAATTTTGTTGTTTGCCTCAAGATAATTGACATGGCGTAACCTTAATGCGGCTTGGAGAAAGCTGTGGCCCGATGCTGTTGCCCCACGAGATTTTGAGGGGTTTGAGGTGGAGGGTGAAGTTGACCCTGAAGTTGACGAAATGATTTTGCTGGGAAAAGGCATGGGTCTTGAGGTGATTGACGAGGACATCAACGAGTTAATTCAAGAGCACAATGAGGAGCTTTTGACGGAGGAGTTTAAGGAGTTGGAGGCGATGCAACACACGGCAGTGCAGGAGGAGTTCAGAGAGGAGGAGGAAGAGGAGGAGGTAGCCATTATTCCATCAGCCCGAATAAAAGACATTTTAGGAAAATTTCATGAAGTTTTGGAATTTGTTGAAAAAGTGTTCACTAGTCGGGCTATTGCTCACTATGATGATGTTTGCCTTGCACATTTTTGAAGGATTGTTAAAAGCCGACAAAAGCAAACGTCCTTGGATCATCAGGCAAAAACCACTGCTGAGAGAGAACATGAACCAAAGAAGGCAAAAGGTGACGACGATAGCAGTTAAAAGGTAAATTAACATAATTTTTATTTTTTACTTTATTCTTTGTTTTTTACATTATGTACAACTCTCATTTTAGGTTTATTGTGCAGTAATCTAATTGTACCATGTATTTGTTACATGTTTTGATGCATTTTTATGATTCATAAAAAAATTATGTCAGAATTTCGGGGGGCTTGGAACAGATTAGGGCATTTACATGGAAAACGCGTCTCTACTTATTGAATTTTCAGGTTACAAAACTACTTCCAGAACCAATTAATTTCGTAAGTAGACTTACCACTGTACTCCCTTTGCACTACAACTGTGACAATTCCAGCACGGCAAAAAAAAAAAAAAAGCATGACCCCCCCCCCCCCAAGGGGTCTCGCCCCACTATTTGAGAAGACAAAACTGTAAGCGTAAGTCTGATTTCAGAAGAAGGGACACCTGTTCCCCAATGAAGAAGTGACGCTAATTCAACCTTCTTCAGCCAACTGCTCAGAACAAAGGTGTAAAACATGGCTGGAAGGGATGTTTTTGTACTGTAAATCTGTGACATTTAAAAAAATAAGCTGTCGCAGACATTTCAAAAAAGACTCAGGAAGTTGTCAGCTTTTGAAATAAAGTTAGATATGCAAGACACATGTAGCAAAAGAGGTAATGCAATTTTTATTTTTTTCTCTTTATTGAATTGTCAATTATTTATTGTCAGTATTTTAAATAAAAAAAGACACATATTCATCTACCTCTGCAAGTTTTAATAAATCTGTAAAAAAAATATAACACTATTATTAGAATAAAAACAAAAAAGAAAAACACATGTCTGTGTGCTAATAAAGTCATTATATTTGCTTTACATTCAGTTTGAACACTAGAGTATTCCTGCCCAGATCACAGTAAAGAGATTTAACCTTTGGCATGATCACTCAACACACACACGCACACACACTGAGAGAGAAAACTAAGTAATGATTTCATCATGTAGCAGGATATCCTACCACCACTATATAAACACTCAGAAGGTCTTGAGGTCTCCTCTTACTTCCCAGCTCTCCTTCTCCCTTCATTCTCCCTGCTCCCCCCTTTTCCTCCTCTTCCTCAGCACTGAGTGGAAGTGACAGGAGCAACCACCGGCAGCTATCACTTTTATCTCGCACTTTTGTTCCTCCCTGCTGTGTTGTAAGTGAGATCAAACTCTCCACATTTACTGAACAATTTGTTCATATTTTACTTGAAGTATGCCGTATTCTCATGCTTTTCATGCAAACTGCCCCCATCTTTTCCAAAGGTTTGCTGTTCTTACAATATTTTCCATAAAATTGGGAATGGCACCAATAATTTATCCATGAAATTTAAATTGCTTTTTTTTAATGTTGTATTTAAGAAACAAAATAGTCAAGTGAATTGTCTATGAATAAATGGTGATGATCCCTTTAGCCATGAACTTAGTTTGTGGGCAACCCTGGTTTACCGTCTGTCTGTGTCTGTTGTTGGATTTAATTGGTTGGCATCTGAAAACCCCAACAGCCAGCATCCCTGCTACACATGACTGAAGGAACTCACAGAAGCTCAAACTGGAGGGAATTCTGCTTTCAGTAGTCGAACTTTTATTCTTGCAATAGATATATTTTCTCAACCGGACAGAACCAAAAGCCAAACATTTACAGCTTTGAACAAGATTTGCCTATATTGTTTTTCTTCACAGTTTGCTTTTTCTTACATTTTTCTACTGTCTTCTGATTTGAGGTGTGAATTTCCAGTCATGTATCATTGGGCAATGAAAAGTCATGAAACACAAAACTATTTCAGTTGATGTCATTTCTGTGTCCTACAGATTATTTGTTTGTTTTTTGGAATCCATTTTTTCAGCTTTTTGTAATTCATTAAAAAAAAAAAAAACAACAAAAAAAGAACAGTTTGCTTGTAATGTGCAAAATGGTGATGAAACGACAACCAATTCCAAAAATTTAGGTTAGAGAGTAAAACTTCAGTGCTTGGGATGGGACTCAGACTCATTCTTTTACTTTAAAATGTGACACTGTGTCATTCTGTGACGTTCACATCGCATAATCTAGGGTTCAGCATCTTAAATGAGATATAGTTATAGAAGGCATGTGTGTGTGGGTGTGTGGATGCTGCTGTGTAAGATCACAGACTTGTTGCATGTCTGGATCACAAAGAGAAATGTTAACAGTTGGTTTATATTGGCCAGCTGCGTGAATAAATCACTGTGAGGTCCAATTCCTACTGGAGAATCATTTTGCACTCTGCCAGACAGATAGGGCCTCACACATTTCCTCTGTGTGTGTGTCACTATGTATGTGTGCCCCACTTGTCTTAATGTGTACAGAGAGAGAGACAGGATATTTACATCAGATTCTTTTTGATTTTAGTTTTAGATTGATAGACTTGATTTGATCACTGAGAAATTAAAGTTCATACTAAATGCATACATGGTTGTGTGGCGTATGTAGCCTACTAAAGTTACTGCAAAGAGTTCAATTTGATTGTTGTTTGACTATTTTTCACATTTATGACATAAAAAAGTATGAGTCTAAGATTTGTGTTAATTTGTGTTTTTAAAACTGGAATTTTGACATCAAACTCAACCAAAATGTGTCTTATCTACCTTCTCTGAATTGTAAAAGCCTACAGCAGAAAGATAAATGTAACCTTTTGCTGTGTATTTGCTGTAAACACCGTCATGGTTCGTGCGGTCTGCTTCTTCCCCTGCAGTGGAATCTCCAGCATCTCCGGTAACTCTCCATCTCTGAGAGCATCCAGCCACAACAGAGAGATGAGATGTCCCACATTAGGAGTTAGATAACTCCTTCTTTAGTGTTTTTGTGTGGTCATGAATGCATGCATGTCTACACAAAATACCTCTTTCAGAGAGCTGGACACACACACACACACGCGCACACACACTCAGAGCCCATATTTACCTTTTAAAAGAGGCAGTTTTCCATCTGTCTGAACCTCAAGATTGATATCATCATTGCAGGTGGGGGCGATAGATGCAGGGTAAGCCTGTAAAAAAGGGGGAAAAAAAGAAATAGCGTTCACAATTGCATATATGAACTACTTAAAACAATAACCAGATTAATATAATTTAAAACTTCCTCTGCAGATCCTCTATAGGGACACATGAAAGTGGAATGCAGCTATATTCATTAGTCAAGAAAGAAATGCTTATAAACTAATTTTAAGGATCCAAGTTTGCATCCACCACTGTAGTTTTTTTCACTAAAATTCATTCATTTTCTTCTTTTTATTTTTGTTCAATGCTATTTTGTGTGTGCTTGTTGGTAACAGCCATTACAGTGGAGCAGGAAGTGCATCTACCACTGTTGGCAGCGTTACAGGCACTAATAGTTTGGTTGAAATATCTTGTTAACTATGAAATGGATTTCTGTGAAGTTTGCTTCAGCTGGTTGAGGATGTTCCATAGATGATGCATTCAGGAGGATTTTGTTTCACCACTCTTTTTTTTTTTTTTTATCTTAAATACAACACAGCTTTTGGATTTTATACAAGGTTTTTGCTGTGGTATTTTAATTTATCCTTTACTTTGTGTCCCTGAACACTTGTCACCTTGCATGCTCACCCTGCCCAAAAGATCCAGTGAGCATTCAACTGCAGAGATACACTCATTTGTCTCATTCTTGCCAGAATTTTTCTTGCTCCTTTCTTATTTTCAGGAGGAGTAGCATTTCAGTAATGACTTGGGGTTACAATATTACCATTTTGCACTGACAGTTTATTTCACCTCTGCAGCACCTTTTTTCTGCAAATTCTGTTAATTACATGAAGCTGGAAAGGCGTAACATTTCATTCGGGCTCTGTTACATCCCTTGTCCACCTTGGGAGAGGGTATCAGTCCAGTAACAGGGGCAAAATGAGTGCTTTTAGGAAAGGCGTAAATGGGGTGCGCCACAAACTCCGCTCAGAGGATCAAATCATTCAGTCAGCCTGAGGTACTGACTACTCTGCTAATCCTGTCCGCTTATCAACTAACTGAAGCCAGGCTGGTGTCTCTGGCATCCCGCTGAAGCTTAACGGGTTTCACTTTCTTCCTCTGGAGAAACTGAGGCCGGCACTGCTGTGTGTCCCAAAGGAACAACTGGGTAGAAGCTTTTTTTTTATTGCCCTTTTCTTTAAAGCATTAATTGAATAAAGCAGTCAGGGACTACAGATATTAGGCACTTGGTGCAAATGAAGGGCTGTGTGAACGTGGCCATTGACTGCTACTTTTTTGTACTGTTTCTGAAATTTTCTCTTTTTTTTTTTTGGTGGAGGTGGTGGCAGTTGAGGGGTGGGGCAGATCAAATCAAATCAAAACGTGATATCAAATTGCCAGTTTAGTTTGGAGTCAGAACAAAGTGGGCCATTAAATGGCCTTCTGCACCCCCCCACATACACACACACACACACACACACATTCATAAGTGTGTCATGCCCAGCTAGAACCTGCTGACCCATTGTTTGTGTACCACCCAGCCAACAGGCCGGACGTTTACCTCCATTACCTCTCTATGTTTACCTCCCCAGTCGGCCCAGAATAGCCTGTCACTCAGCAGCTACTATTCACCCGTTTCCTCCAATAGCGTGACTCTGCCATATAAGGGGGCGGGAACTCGATTAAAACAGGATAAAATGAGGAAAACAAGATGTGACAGAGAGGAGGGTTTCACAAAGGACAGGAAACCCAGAGACATGTCAAAGAGAACAGGAGGGAGAGATGGAGCCACAGATAGCAGGAGGAGAGCAGAAAGGGGGGAAAAATGAATGAAGCCAAGTGACAAGTGGGGTTAAGGAGAAGAAAGAAAAAAAGAAAGAAAGAAGAAATGTAGATGTTGTTGTACAGAAAGGGAAGTATAAGAAAAAATAGACAGTCTAAAATATTACACCTTTGAAGTCCACTTTTAGGATACAAAGAGATTTGTTGCGGTGGGGATATGATTCAATAAACATTAGTGTCTTGCTGTACGTGCTCCAGCAGATGAAGTGCTGAAAGCATTTTAATAACAGAAGTGACTCAAAGCTTTTAGTTTTGAGCAGTGTTAGTCATCAGACTGACAGACGCAGCTTTGATCTCCTGCTCACATTCCCAAGAATCCAGAGCTGAGCACGAACAACAATATCTCATCATCTCATGAATGAAAATAATTATGAGTGAACAACTATATCATTCATGATACTTTCTATAAAAAAAACACTAAAAGTTAAGTACCAGGGTTTATTTTGTGTCCCCATATTGGTGCTTTTTATGAAATACACCAACATTATGTTTGAAATGTTAGCAAGGATGAAGCATGATTGACATTCCACATTCCACATGTATATGTAAACATTTTCTGCTGGGATTAAATAAATTCTCTTGCCTACCACGTGGGAGGTCCAGGTTCAGTTCCCGGTTGCATCAGGAAGGGCAACTCAATCAAATCAATCACTTTGATCACTTTGAGCCACTGTGGCGACCTCTAATGGGAGCTGCTGAAAATAAGGTTTTAGTAGCTGACAAGAAATGTATGAAACTGACATTTATTTACTGTCATGTTCAGACTTTCAGATTTGGACATTTGGACCATCGTGTTCTGCACATTGACTTGGTATAGATTTTTGACGGATGCCATTCCTGACACAACCCTCCACATTTATCAGGCTTAGAATTAGCATTAGGATTGGTCTTAGTATCAGGCAACCTCAGTCAAGCTACATCGCATAACTTTT